>JZKD02S0955907.1:38052-79905 GCA_000966675.3 Picea glauca | reverse complement strand
CTAGGCTAGGCTAGCACTTTTAGGTTTTGTTGGGCTTATGACTGCCAACAATAAGCCTTGAGAAATATGATAGCCCTGGTAAGCTGAAGAGCTTCTTCAAGGAGTTGCAGAAATAAAATTTCGAACTTTTCTACAGAAATTGGTGAAACCCTAGAAACCCTAGGTCCAAATTTTTTTTCAAAATGCTTAGAAATGCAATCTGAGACTTGCTAGAGGTGTGTTGAAGGAGGCCGTACACTCCTATATCCTTTTTAGCCCCAACGTCCAAGTTTTAAGTGCTGAAACCCCTCAGAAGAGTAGGCCGTACAAAATTTCTAGAAACCCTAGGAGGGCCATATGGTTTCTGCAGAAGTGAGAGAGAATGGTTGGAAAGTGTTTGTGCAATGGGATCTTCAAGACCTATGCTCTGATACCATGTTGATTTTTCAATAAGCTAGGTTAAGCATGTAGTTCATTTCAATTTTGCATTTGTCTTAACCATAAACAATTATGTTGCAACATCCAAGATCACAAGAAGAAACACCATGCACAAGAACACAAGAAGTATCCTGGGAAACCCTTCTCAACAAGGGAAGAAAACCCAACCAAATCCTTTGCTACAATCTTCAAGAGAAAGACCTTCACCATCAATAAGACTTAGCACACAAGAGAGTGCTCAAACCCTAGAAGACTAGCGCCCAAGAGAGGTGCACACTTTTCCCAAGAGAATGTACTTGCTGAAATTTCCAAACTTGTGTGAAGGATATGATTCCACAATGGGGAATCTTCCTTTACTTATATTAGACTTATCCTATCAACATAAGTGTCTATTGGCACAACAGGGCCGACCTCTCTAAGTCACTTTATAATTAATATTAACCAGATTAATTATCTTTCACCGTTATTACTAATCACATTAAGGTGGGGCCGACATGTACCCTTTACATTACAATTAGGGTTACAGGCAGGTCTGACTCTTGAACAATATAGCAAGGGATTTGATACACCCACTAGTGCTCATCCACTATGGGCACATCCATAGGGATGTCCATATCTTTTGCTCACTGCATTACACAGAAGAACCACTTCTTCACATGTTCACCTGTGCTCGTTCATAGACATGTCCACTCAACATATCTTCTTTCCCACTGTCTCACACAGGAGAATCATCTGGAGTTTCTCGTCAACTCTGTTGCTCAGAGGAGGCTAATACATCATCTTCATTTCTGTTCTCATGACGATGCACCCAACACTTTGGGATTTCACACGTTCACCTTGTGCTCAACCACATGCACGTCTAACTCAGCAGATCACCTTTTTCCCACTGGAGAATCATTTGGAGTTCTTCTCAACTCTCTGAATGGAGGAGGTCATCTCTACGTTCCAGCTCTGTCTCAGATAGGAACTACATACCCTTCTTAGGGGCTTTCTCTCAGGTTTGTAAGCTAGAGAAAGACTCACATAGCTGCAATGATCCACATCTCACATGTTTGTAAGCTGGAGAATGTCTCACATAGTTGCAATTAATAAATCTCATATTATGTCGACTTCTTTTAATGAATCATGTTTGTGCTATATATACTTCTTCTGATTACTGGAGCAAGTGTCTCGTCATAGTTTTCTCCCTCTTGCTGGGAGAATCCTCTGGACACAAATCAAGCTTTGTACATCTCTATGAATGGTCCTGAGGAGACTGCTCCTCCTTACTGGATCGTGAGGGTTGACTCCCTCTGAACTTTAGCTCCTTCTGAGCTGGTATTTGGTGGGGCTGCTTGCCTCACCACTGATGGAGCCATTTGCTCCTCATGATATGGCTCGTCAATGCTATATGGCTTTGCATCCTGCAAAGTGTCACAGGACCATACTAGTCTCTTCCTGGTTACTGCAATGTTTCTGGGTAGGCCCTTCTGGCTCTACTAACTCTTCCTGATGATTTGAAGAGTGATCAACTGCACTAGAGGGATTTGTTTTGTCATCTTTGGAGCCTTATACTCCTCATGATCTTTCTCCATGTCTCTTCTAATATGTTGCCTCCTGCAATCGTCACCATAGCTCCCTTAGGTTTATCACCTGTGACTTGCCCGGAACAAGAACAACAAGGGAGAAACAACAAACACGAATAATACTCTTTATAATAATAATAAAAACAATAGCGAGAATAATCGTCACAATAGCTCCTCGAGAGCTATAACTTGTGACTTGCCTGAAACAAGGGTAAAAAGTAAGAAATACAATAATAAGGAATGAGAGAAACACTCTTCTAGTGTTGTGATCAATCATTCCTCCATGGTAACCTGGAAACAAAACAAGAAGTTTTTCCTAGAGGAGATGTTAGTTATATCTAGTAAATGATTACAATAAGCATTTATCTCAATAGTGCTCACATGCTACCAAGTATTCAATAATAAAACTTTTCAAAGATTGCTATCACAACTATAGTGTTTAGCAGTTATCAAACTTGATGTGTAAATTTGAATCTTATCAATTTAATCAATCAAACCTGGAACCTGGAGTCTTTTCCTCAAGAATGAGTGTGTTTCTTTTCTTCCGAGTCTCCTTCACTGAAGATGACAAGTATTTTCTTCATCCGGTCCTCTGTACTAAGATAATATGCTTTCTTGACAGAAAAATGGGTTAGAGAATAAACTCTATAATCTCAACTTTAATCAATCAATGGTTAGTGTGATAACTTCAACAGATCAAAATACAACTTGGATATTCATAAGATTACAATAATGCCATAACAAGTAGAGGCATATCAAAGTAATCAAACCCGGGGCGCATAGTTCCTCTGAATGTGCTGGATCTGAGATCCTTCTGGATCTATGATTGTTGCTTAGACAAAAGATCCTTTCTCCTGCAAATAGTCTTTAGAATAATGATACAGTTTGAACATATGTAAGTACATACCTCTGACAGTATCGACAAGTAGTGGCACCATTCGATAGAAAGGTGCTGCAACTTGTAATTTAAAGGTAGTTGGAGATTTGTTAGGGTAAGGCGCACTAGGACAATAAAAATCAGTCCCAACACTTCACAAAAACTTTCACTACAACTGGTGTTGGCACTGCAACTGACATGAAGTAACTGGTACGAAGGAACTGACACTGCAATTGCAATTGCAACTGGTACCGCAACTTAGGGTTTTATAAGGAAACCCTAATTTCTCAAACTTCAAATTTTGGAATTTTGATCTAGGGACTAGATGCGCCCTCCTAGGGCGAGTTCCTAGGTGTGGTTACTTTCTCGAACGTCCTCCTCAAACAAGGAAAACACCACACTTAGGGTTTATGTAGAAACCCTAATTTTGCAGCAGTTGCAATATTGAAACTGAATCTTGGAGAGGGTGCGTTGAAGCTAGCCACTTCTTATAAACTGTGAGATGGTCTCTTTTAGGCCTGCTCTGATACCATGTTGAAGTTTTACTTATACAACTAGCAATTACGATTCTTCTTTATTATTACAATTATTTAGCACATTACCTGCATAAATAAGATCACTGAAAGAGAGGCAATCACAAAAACAATAGAGACATAGATTATCTCGGGAAACCCTCATGGGGGAGAAAACCCTACAAAAATTTCCTCAAAATAGATAGACCAAAGACCAAACAAAAGATCCTCCTCTACTCCTTCACTAGGAAGAGTAGCGCACCATTTGACCAAGAAATACCAAGAGATAGACCAGAAACCCTCCTTGACGTCACCCCCAGTTGCAACAACTACTCCTACAAGACTTGCGCACTGTAGAGCTGGTTAGCGAGTGTGTCCAAATGAGGCACTGGCCTCTCTTATAAATAGTGGTCTGGCCAGCCTATAATTAGGTCTGGGACGACCTGTCACTTTACCCTCTTAATTTACAATTCACTGTCAAGGCACAATAGGGCCGAATTTTACTAAGGCACAATAGGGCCTAATTAAATATAATATAATGATATTATTCAACTTTCTCTCAGGTAGAATATTCTTCGAAGTTACAATATTTCAACAATGACTGATTGTGATAATGAATCCCAAGGTTTAAACCTTGGAGCTGTGAGTAATGCTGAATGCCATGGGTGTGTAAGCCACATATATTCTAGCATTCAGAAACTATCTACTATATATCCATTTGTCAAAATGATTCAGTATTTTTTAATAGTGGTGGTTATCTTATTATATTAATAAAACGCTATGGCTGAATCAGACAGCTTCAAGATACAAAAAGTAGTAGGCCGAAGCGAGATGTCCAAAATATAGACTTGGATGGTATGCAGTTCTAAGAGGCAGTTTTCCTCATTCCATCATATTACATTTCTACAAGTATATTTCCTAACATATCACTAAAGTGAATAAACATTGGGACAAAACATAAAATAGCAGTAAAGGAAAAGAACTAATAGCCAGGTCCAGTATGGGCTTCCATTTTACCTAGGTACTTCAACGCTTGCACCTCAGCTTCTAGGTGTCGCTCATCCTCCTTAGTGGCTACAGCTAGAACTTCCGCTGCATCTTCTAGTTTCAGTCTGCATGGTTGAGGAGAGGCCTTCTTCCTTATTGATTACAGATAGGAGCCACTTGTTGTGGTGTTTTGCGTAGATTTAGTAGGGCCTCTAGAAGGCAAGGTGTTAGGCGCAAGGATACCCAAATGGGTAGCAATTTTGCTAATCCAGACTTGTGCATTGCTTACCTACAGAGGGAGCTCCAACTACTTTCTGTGGTGGATGGCCATTTTTGCGTCCACTTCCTGTTGCCATTCACAAATATCTACTTTGTGTTGGGATGTATCCATCACACACTGGTCTTGTTGCCATTCACAAATATTTACTATGTGTTGGGCTGTATGCATCACACATCGGTCTTGAATATGATTTTGTCCCATTACTTGCTACTGAAATTCATTCTTCCAACTGTCCCAACGAGCTAAATTCCTTAGAACTCCCTGTTGTGTCTCTTCTATCTCTTTAGCACAACGCTTCACACATCTCTTAACTTCACTCATATCACATAATACACAACACCTATTTTGGCAATGGTTGTGATCCATGCTTACCCACCACATAGAGCAAGCTGAGACCCGGCCACACTTCACAACCTCCCTCCAAAAACCATAGAGAAGGGAGCCACAACTTAGGGGAGCCTGAAGGTATTGGGCTGGAGGAGGGGTTTGCCCCTTTGCTTCTCAATTGCGAAGGCATGAACCAAAACAAAAAATTAGAGAGCCCAAAAACAATACCTCCTTTTCCAGCGTCCTGCCATATTAAAACTACATATAGGCTCATAAACATGCTTGGCACTCTTCATTAATACATGCTTATGCAAGCTGGGTGCCTCGTCAAACCTTCATGAAATTCTTTCCCTCCATGCTATGCCAAGTGTAGATCACATGGGACTTGACCATTACTGTCGGAATATCATGGGGAGGATTGCACTATGCTCCCCCCTTTTGTTATGCAAACTCCCAAGGGGAGTATTGTTCCTTTATTGGCTTGACGGTCTGCAAGTGAGTTCAGCAGGCCTTGCAAGATATGATAAATTATAGCTGGTCAAAATCCCGAACCTCTAGGAGAATCCTTTGCACTAGGGGAGACAAGGTGGGGCCAGACAGGAGTCAGTTGTAGTGCACTGCTCTCAGGATAATGTTTGAATCTCCGACCATCACATCGTTTCTAATCCCATTACTCTTGATGATAAGACCTTTATACATGGCTAAAGCTTCAACTTCGTTATTTGTTGTATTCTCAAGTACCCTTGCACCTGTTGCCCCTAAAATGATTCAGATTTGAATGTGGATATTTGGATTATTTTCTTTTCCGAGGAACACATCACAGGGAAATTCCCGGGCACTTCCCTACATTTGCAGATGGCACCCAGCGCAAACCTATCGGCACTGATTACGGTGCCTAACCCGACAGGGACATTGAGTGAGGCATTCATGAGTCCCCAGGTGAATACATCAACTGTGCAAACTTGTTGGCACTGATTACGATGCCTAATCCGGCAGGGACATTGAATGAGCCATGCAACAAAGGCAGCTGGCCTGGGGAATTGGATATTTGCACACACAAACACACATATTCTAAAAGCATGTTTCATAGAAGCAATGTTCTTTGGTTTACTGATAGGAATGGTTGTAGTAGGGACAAACACACTGATATTTTACTAATGTTTTGAGAGCCATGGTACAAATTGTGAGGGTGGATGGAATGCAAATACTTCCCTTTTTGTCATCGATTGTTCTTTAAATAAGCAGGAGAATGTTCTTTTTGAGTAAGGTAGGCTGTGTCATTAATGTCTCTTGGCATTAACCTACATCACCATGTTTTTGAATTCAAATATGAAGTTTATGAACTTCACTTTTAAGTGGAACGGGACAAAATGAGATAAAGTAAAGAGAAGGCTGCCTTTTAGGGAAAGAAAGAATATCATGAAGCTATGTTCTCCACTGATTATGCTGGGGATTTGAGACACTCCTTGTTTCTTATGGGACGGTGGATGGGATAATGCCTCAGAGATATTTCCTTTAATCCCCATTTTTGCAAAGAATGCTTTTGGTATCACGGACACCCCTTGCAAATAGGGGATGGCAGTGTGTTCCTTGACCCCACGGGGATGGCAAGCTGTCCCCTCCTATGAACTAATAAAATAAAAAAAAAACTGCCAACTTTCTGTTCATCTTTGCAAGAAACTTCCACGCATGGGTGTCTGTTATTATTATTAAATGTCTGAAATGCATCTCCTACTATTATGCATGTTCAATGGTTTCTATAAAATCTTTTTCTCTTAATCACGCTTATCTGAGATTGGCTCCACTCTGATATTTTTCACACTACATTTCAAAATAATTATGTGACTGGTGATTTGATTCTATGGAAAAAAAGTGTAGAGCGAAATCAAAATGAACTCATTATTGAATTCTAGTTGTTAGGCATGTTGTATTGTGTTTTCCTTAGACGTCATATTTTTATGGCACTGATGACATGAACTAATATGCACTCTGTTATTCTGCAGGCAAATCGTGAGTCCTGCTTTACGTGATCTAGGAGGCATTTCTTATTGCTTGACATGGGTTCCACCGTCCCATTTAAAATTTTGTTAGAATTTCAAATGTTGCATTTCTATGGACATATACAAACATTGTTAAGATTAGTGATTGGTGAAATCCAGTCAAATGCTACAGAAATGGGAAACTGTTTACAGTTCCTCTATTCTAAGTCTCTTCTGTTGGTCACTTTTTCAAATCATATATGTGATAGTACAAATGACTGGTGTTTAAATGCATTTCTACAGATTCATTTTGGAGCCCAAGTCAGTTTTAGTTACGGAGCAGAAGGAGAAAATAAAAGAATGTGATAGTTCCGTAGCTTCCTTACAGGTATATATGGTTGTTATTGGAGTTTGCAATTTATGTGAATGTTTTTTTTCCTAAGTGTTGAATTCCTTTATGTTGTGCAGACCTCAAAGGAATACTTGGAAAGGCAGATGACAGAGGTGGAAAGCAATTTCAAAGAGTTACTGCAGCAAGACCCAGGACTTGCTCGTCAAATTATGTCAATGTCAATGTCATAATGGTCCTGAATATTAAAAGTCAGTTGTATTATGTGCTGGTTTACATGCACACTTCTATTGTTAAGTTTTCAGATTTAACCATACTCATTATGTCAAGTATCGCATTTATATAAATGGGGTATAAATGCGAATCCTTTGAAATCTGGAGGCAAGAACAATGTAGGCTTTTTAGTAAATTTTTTATGCTCGTTGATTTTCAAGTTTTGCTTTCTCATCTAAGTTAGCTCCAGGTTTCTAAAACGGGCCCTTGTTTAGCTGTAGATAGCAGAACCAAATTTTCTTTAACAAGTTACAATTTAGGTGTCAAAAATATGTGGACAGCTAGTTGTTAACTTGATCTAGACGGTTGCATCCATTTACAAGCATAGGGTCCAATGTGATAGGTAACATTTATGATGGTATGCACAACTTAATTGGGGGCCATGTTGTTTCTCTCGTGATATACCCAGTTGTTTACTTTTCAGTCTGAGATTCACTACCCCATATGGGATAGGCCTAGGGTGTAGATACCATGCACAAAAAAAGCCTGATCTTAAGGTTCTCCAAAATCTTAGTTAAAAATCCATAAACATCCTCTTATTCAAGTTTTTTCCACCGATAGAACTTAGTAGGGACTGGTGATGTTAGTCTTATACCTGATAGTCAAGGTTCGACATTTTATATATTTAGAGTTTGTAACACTGTTCACTTGCCTTGTATCTACTGTAGTACCTTAACCCTTCTGTTATGATTCAACAACATTCAGGAGGATTGAGTGATGCAACAAGCTATTAGTTTCCAGGATTTGGTTCATTGTAAATAATCTTCACTTGACTAATCTCATGAATTCAGTTTTTTGATTATTACAAGCAAGGATAGTATCAAGGCTATTTTCTGATCTATTTCTTGTTATCTATTTTCATGCAGAGTAGGAATTAGATTGAACCTTTCTTTATAGTAGCTTTCTTATCCTTGTATGATTTTCATAGATCCAATTTGTATATATCCTCAATCCCTTGCCCCTGCTTTTGCACCCCCTATGGTTCTATGGGTTCATCCTCATCCAAGAAACATAACAATACTGAATTTAGACCATTTATGATATAGATGCTATATAAATAGTTGGTTAGTAGAGTTCTTATGGATTAGAAGGCATTGGATGGGTTGCATTGAAAAGCAAGGTTGCACTGGCCTTATTCAAGCTTCTCAGCATCTTTAAAACTAACAAGGTGGATTTGTAGGGAATTCATGTTGTAAACATTTTTTGACTGTCTATCACCCTTGTGGAATCAGATTATTCTGTCATCTATCCTTGCATTTGCATATATTTCTCAAGAACACTAAACACAAATTGCAAAGAGAAGGTAACTTATTTCATCAAGAAAAATCTAGGATGCTACAAACATAGACATAACACATTTTAATTATAATTACATCCTATTCGATATTATAGTATTAAAAATACATTGATAAATGTTATCACAAAATTTAGCACTTGTGCAAAGCCTTTCCCAAGGTGCTTGACTATTGTAACATATGGGTTGCATTGAAGAGCAAGGTTGCACTGGCCTTATTCAAGCTTCTCAGCGTATTTAAAACTAACAAGGTGTATTTGTAGGGAATTCCTTATTCAAGCTTCTCAGCATATTTAAAACTAACAAGGTGGATTTGTAGGGAATTCCTTATTCAAGCTTCTCAGCATATTTAAAACGAACAAGGTGGATTTGTAGAGAATTCCTTATTCAAGCTTCTCAGCATATTTAAAACTAACAAGGTGGATTTGTGGAATCAGATGATTCTGTCATCTATCCTTGCATTTACATATATTTCTCAACAACACAAAACATGAATTGCAAAGAGAAGGTAACTTATTTCATCAAGAAAAATCTAGGATGCTACAAACATAGACATAAGACATTTTAATTATAATTACATCCTATTCAACATTAAAGTATTAAAAATACATTGATAAATGTTATCACAGAATCTAGTACTTGTGCAAAGCCTTCACAAGGTGCTTGACTAGTGTAACATGTGAAAATAATTGTTATTGTCACCTAAGTAAGCACTTCTCTCATTTTAGTGAAGGATAGAGATCCAACACAAGGGAGGCTTCCCTAGCAACCTCAAAGGATCCTATAGAAAACTAAGGCAAGTCTACGACCCCCTATCTTGTTTGCTTGATTAGAGCTAGGTCAAGGTCCATATGAGTTAGACAAAACAAATCAATTGTGCGTGTGTGAGGGGTGTTATTAAGACAATCAATGATGTTTATTAAGCTAGAAGAGTAAATTAAATGTCCTGAAACATTAGCTATTAAAAGAAAAAGAAACGCTGTAATAATACTTGAAATTAAAATAAGATACTTCAATGTGTAACAAGTTTATAACAAGAAGTAAACAATCTTAAATTAATAATAAGCAATGAGGAGAAGATGCCAAATGCTAGAGTAAAGACTAACAAACTATTAGCTAAACATTGCTTGAAAGAAATAACATTAAACCATGTGAAACAAATGCAATATGACAAGCCCTAATGGCTGAAAATGCAATTAATGTAGCAATAATAATGTTAGATGACGATTCTAAGCTAAGATGGAAGGCGTTAGGCTAGGGATGATAACAAATGAATATGCAATGCAATTAATACTATATGCTAACACAAGACATTGAGAGAAAGAGAGCTAAAACTAGGGTTTTGATGACTTGCAATGGAGAGAAGACTAGTGCCGTCTAAAGTCCTTGGACATATGGAGTCAATGCTACCTCAATGGAGGATAAAAGTTAAAGACAACACAATGATTAAATTCTACGGGGATGTACAATCACATTTCCTAGGTCTAATCCTTTAGGAAAACAAGTTAAGGGGATGACAATCACAATCCCTAATGTTGTCCTATGCTTCCTATGGCTTTTAATAAGAGATCAAGGTTAAAATAGTTTAAACTCTAGCGTAGTACAATCACAAGCTCTAGAATTTAACCAATAAAGACAATTTAGCGGGATGTATAATCACAATCCCTAAATTTGACCTTATATGCTTCAACAAATTTAAGATGGATAAAAACAAGGGGATGGACAATTACAAGCCTTCCGAGGGTTTCAAAACAAAATTATCCAAGGAGAACAAGATAACATGCAACTTATCAAAAATCTGATAGAGCATCTACTTAAAACAACATGAATAAACATAAATACTTGGAAATAACACTTGGTATACCAAGTCATTATGCATGGGGAAACTCTAATTCAATAATCATCCACCAAAACAAGAGAAACATCTACAAGATCACTTTCCAAGAGGTGTGCACAAGTACTCCACGATGAGAAAGATTAAAAGAAGACTATAGAAATGATTCTCCACAAATGTGAGTTATGATTTGCTAAGGAGGCAAGTGCTAACCTTCTTATATGTGGCAACCCTAACACTTTACCTATCAAAAATCCCTAAAAATGTAAAATATCCACGATACAAGGTGGATAGGTCTCGCTGACCCCCAAAATAGTCTCCAATACGAAATGAGATGAAAATACATCAAAACGTCCCCTCAAAAGTGACACATGTGAGTGAGAGCCTCAAAGAAAGGCGAGGTCATCCTCTAGAAGGGTAAAGGAGCCTCCAAAGGCCACATCTCTCCATCAAAGGGTGCAAAGGATCATTAAGGGTCACACCTCCTCATCAAAGGTCACGTCTCATCACCATCAAGTGCCAACTCGTCATCACCCATGCTAGGTCAGCGCAAGCAACATTAAACCATCATCATGCATGGCGTCATCATCAACAAGTGCAACGTCTAAGGGCTAGGGCATGACATTATGATGGAGGAAGGCTCAACAACCTTTCCAAAGAGGTGTATTGTCATCTTCAAGTGCAACATCATCCAAGCAAACCTTAATCTGCATAGGGGGTGCATTGTCCAATCTGTGGACTTCCTACCCTCTCAATGGCACATCAAGCTATACTTGCAATATATGTTCAATGTCCAAGGTCCAGGGGGTGTGCAAAGGTGCCTCGAGGCATGTCAAATCATTACATGGTCCAACACTTTGCATTAAGTGTGCAATGTCCTCTATACAATGTATAACATCCTGGGCATCATCATGAAAACGTTCTCCAAAGGACCATGTCAAGGTGCATCAAGACCAAACAAGGTCCACATAATCAAGTAAGAAGAACAACTACAAGATACAAAAGCCATTATTATCATATAAAATAAGACGTCACTTAATACAGAAGCCATGTGAGCAATTCACATTAGGTATCTTCTTCAAACTTCACACTAGCTCAAGACTTTATGCAATTTTCCAAGTTAGGTATGGGAGGATCATCATAAGACCCTATTAGGTGTGGGCCAATACCCATGTAGAGAGATAGTTCCTGTGAAACCCTTCAAAGTGTAAGTATAATGAATGAGGTGACATGGGGTTTACTTCATTGTCATGGAGTCATTGACATGCAAGCTAACCATGCTTAGTCCCTTTCCATGAACGCTTTTGTAGAGGGAATGCTCGCTGTTTGAGATACCCTTTCCTCGGCAGTGTGTATTCCAAACCCCTTCTTGCTTTTTGATATTCTTTTATTGCTTTGCAAGTCCCATTTTCAAGTTTCAAGCTTTTATTATTTTTCTTACTGGGATTAAGTCCTTTTGATTGATATGCATTCAATGCACTAGGACTAGGGGCAATCACCTCATAGCGAGGGGGTAGAGCTCAAGCTAACCTTTGGCTTTTGACTTGGTCATTTATTATCCCATTAGTTCTTCTTTCTTTCATAACATGCTTTCTTTTCATTTTTTATAACAATTGCATCAACCTTGACATTCTAGCTCTTCTTCTTGTAGGAGAATGAACCATAGGGCTTTTTGGGGTACACGTAATAACCTTACCAAAAGGTAGGACAACACTGTACTAGGACACGAATGATGGCCACCAAGGTTAAACACGCCAAAAAACATAACTTCCAAGCAATCATGATCCATTATCCGACTTCAACCTATGATCTTCACCTAAATGCCTGATGCGTTAGATGTGACACTTCATATGGAATAATGACTAGTGTACCTCATGTGTGTTGGACCAACATTGTCAGAGGAACCATGCTGATCTAGTGAAATGGATTGAGCTATGCAATGAAGAGGGGGGATGCATATGAGGGGTTGTTGTTTGTGGAGAATGCTGATAATCATCTTTGGGATCATTGTCTTAATTGTGGACCATGAGACATGATCTCCTCTAGTTACCTCTATGTGAGAGGGCGGTAAAATTTGGCTCCAACATGGGGACATGTGTTCACCGTAGAGCGCACGAGAACCTTAACATATCTGGTATTTCAAGACTTGTAACTTGCATCACTAAAACTCTTGCTACATTCTAACATAAAACTATTAACGACAAAGGATTGAGGGATGTTATCCACCCTGGTATGAAAAATATAAAACCAATGTGACATAATTTTTTTTTTCATTTTCATCATATCATAATAATAATAATAATAATAATAATCTATTTTTAAGGTCACGGCCAAGCCACACCAAATTGGTGTATGAGAACCCCCTTGTTTGTGGGACAAGGGACCCCCTCTGCCCAACGATTTGACTCGTAAAGTCTACAGAAGTATACATACCCTACCCCCCTCTGGATTTGAACTTGTGACCTCTTAGGAGGAAACATATGTTCTTAGCTAACATGGGTGCATCAATAAATCAATAAGCAACATAAATAAAAATAAATAGAATCAAATGCAAGCACACAACATGGTGTAAAACTAACCTACTCTATTCTACATGACAACTAAAAAGCTAGGTATAATCATACAACCAATGAATCCATCCTAGCATTTCATCAAAGTAAAAAATTCTACCTTTGTGCTTAGTTATGAACCAAAGTAGAAATACATCAAGCACAAAATGATCATGACCCGTGATAATCACTACAACATAATCAAATATAGAATCAAAGACACGAGGGTGGGAAGGAGGTACAACGTCACGATGACACGTGTTCCCACAAACCTGCTCTACCCATCTCCAAATAGGGCTGTGATATGATGAAGGCTCATAAGGTTGACTCGAACTCTTCAAAGAATGCCCACATTGGCTCTCATCACTGCCTGATACTTGAGATGGAATCATAAGAAATCTGAAGAATGCTCGATGATTACCTAAGGAGAAATTGGATGAAAAATGAGACATGAATTTAAATCTTAAGAAAATGTTTTGCTCCCAACTTTGGGCTTGTTGGTCTTCTACATGTCATTGAAAATCCCTGCAACAAACCCTTGGTTTAAAATACTTTTTCCCCATAGATCATTTGACATCGAAAACATAATTCCTAGTTATATCTTCAATGATATAGCAGGAAGAGGAAAGAGAAGGCTGGAAATCTTCGCTATGGAATTCTTGTTTTCCTAGGTGAATCATGGCCTCATAAGATTGTTCACCAAAATTTGAGCTTAAAGGTGGTTGCAAATCTTCCTCATATAATAACTCCAAGCGCTCAAAAGAATATGCATCACACCTTCTATGATATGGTTGGAAGTCATCATGATATCATCTTTATATTGCCAAAAAATTGAGTCAACAATGCACATAGATGTATGTTCTAAAGGCAACAATTATGCATTCTTGATTCTAGAATCATCATTGATATCATAAATGGGATCTCCATCAAAATGAAAGCAACTCATATTCCATCGACGTCTTCCAATGTGTATAAAATCATCAATACAATCATCATGCTCTTCATTAGATGAAAAATTTGCTACATAGAAGGGTTCCTCCAATTTTTCTTCACTTTCCAAGTCATGAAAGGATACAACACAAGAATCAAAAACTTGGGAAAGAATACAACTTACCATATTCTTGTCTTCATGTGAAGGAGGAAGGAAGCTTGGGCGACTTCATCTTCATCAAATGGAGGAGCAAATACCAATGTCTCGTTTTCATGAGGAGTACTTTCAATATGAACTTCATGGACTTGGTTTTCAACATGATGTGTTTCATCAAAGTCTTCTTCTTCAACAGGTTCACGGGGTAGCTCTTGTTTTGCTTCATGTACTTGAGTATCTTTAATAGGGTCAGAAAAGAATACCCCCTCTTGGAGGGCTACTGTAAGATCATGAATAATATCTTCATACCTCCAAGTTCTCAGGCCCCAACGCTTGAGAAGATATACTCTTTTCTAACCCTATTGAGAGAAGATGTATTCTTTGGATCAAAGATATAATCTTTGATCCAAGAGAATGCCCGACTCACTTCTTTTGTCTTTCTTCCAGAGATATTAAAAACAATCTTATTAACACATCTTCATGTATCACATTTATCTCTAAAGTGTATTTCAAAAATTTTACGACCTGTGTGACGACCAAAGTTGGATCATCGCCAAATTTCAGACAATTGTCCCCCCAATATGGGGAAAAGTGATTTGGGTATCTAGAAACATTCTTAATATCAAGAGAAGGGAACACTTCATGAAGTTACCATGGTGCCATAATTCTATCACTCGAGAATATGCAATCTTATACAAAAATTGAGAATAGGATGACACTTCAAAACATATCAGTGGAGTTTCTAGATGAACTTGCGACAAGGCTCATCAAAATGTAATGAAAAAGGATTCTCCCCTTAATGGAGTCGCCATGCAAGCTATCTGAATAAGACTTTGAAACAAGTTTACCAAGAAAGTGTTGAAGCATAGACTTCAAGATTACATGAAGAATGACTCAATTCTCCTCGACAACAGTGCCAAAATGTTATCACAAAATTTAGCACTTGTACAAAGCTTTCACGAGGTTCTTGACTAGTGTAACGTATGGAAGTAATTGTCACTGTCACCTAAACAAGTACTTCCTTTGCTTTAGTGAAGGATAGAGATCCAACACAAGGGAGGCTTCCCTAACAACCTCAAAGGATCCTATAGCAAGCTAAGGAAAGTCTACGACCTCCTATCTTGGTTGTTTGATTAGCTAGGTCAAGGTTAAGGGCAAGCTCAAGATGAATTAGACAAAACAAATCAATTGTGCGTGTGTGATGGGTGTTATTAAGACAATCAATGATGTTTATTAGGCTAGAAGATTAAATTAAATGCCTTGAAACACCAACTATTAAAAGAAAAAGAAAGGTTGTAAAAATACTTGAAATAAAAATAAGATACTTCAACGTGTAACAAGTTTATAAAAACAATAAGTAAATAATCCTAAATTATTAATAATTAACGAGGAAAATATGTCAAATGCTAGAGTAAAGACTAACAAACTATTAGTTAAAGATTGCTTGAAAGAAATAACATTAAACTATGTGAAATTGATGCAATATGACAAACCCTAATGGTTGAAAATGCAATTAATGCAACAATAATGATGCTATATAATATTCTTAACTAATATGCAAGGCGTTAGGCTAGAGATGATCACAAATGAAGATGCAATGCAATTAATCATATGCTAACACAAAACATTGAGAGAAAGAGAGCTAAAACTAGGGTTTTGATAACTTGCAATAGAGAGGAGACTAGTGTCGTCTTAAGTCCTTGGGAATATGAAGTCAAAGCTACCTCAATGGAGGATAAAAGGCAAAGAAAACACAAGTATTGAATTCTAGGGGGATGGAGAGAATACTACTGTCGCCTTAAGTCCTTGGGCATATGGAGTCAATGCTACCTCAATGGAGGATAAAATGCAAATAAAACACAAGGATTAAATTCTAGGGGGATGTATAATCACAATCCCTAGATCTAATCCTTTAGTAATACAAGTTAGGGGGGATGTACAGTCACAATCCCTTTGCCATCCTATGCTTTCTATGGATTTTAACAAGAGATCAAGGTGGAAATAGGTATAACCCTAGAGTAGTACAATCACAAGCTCTAGAATTTGACCAATAAATCCAATTCATGGGGATGTACAATCACAATCCCTAAATTTGACCTTATATGCTTCAAAAAGCTTAAGATGGATAAAAACAAGGAAGGGGATGAAAAATTACAAGCCTTCCCAGGGTTTCAAAACAAAATTATCCAAGGAGAACAAAATAACATGCAATTTATCAACAATTTGATGGAGCATCTACTTAGAACACCATGAATAAACTTAAATACATGGAAATAACACTTACTATACCAAGTTGCTATGCACGAGGAAACCCTAATTCAATAATCATCCACCAAAACAAGAGAAACATCCACGAAATCACTCTCCAAGAGGTGCACACAAGTACTCAATGATGAGAAAGAGTTAAAGAAGACTATAAAAATGATTCTCCATAAGTGTGAGTTATGATTTGCTAAGGAGGGAAGCACTAGCCTTCTTATATGATGAAACCTTAACACTTTACCTCTCAAAAAGCCATAAAAATGTAAAATATCCATGCTACAAGGTGGATAGGTCTAGGTCGACCCCAAAAATAGTCTCCAGTACAAAGATAAAATGAAAATACATCAAAATGTCCCCTCAAAAGTGACACGTGTGAGTGTGGGAGCCTCAAAGGAAGGTGAAGTTATCCTCTAGAAGGGTAAAGAAGCCTCCAATGGCCATGTCTCTCCATCGAAGGGTGCAAAGCATTGTCAAAGGTCACACCTCCTAATCAAAGTTCGTGCCTCATCACCATCAAGTGCCAACTCATCATCACCCATGCTAGGTCAGCCCAAGCAACATCAAACCATCATCATGCATGGCGTCATCATCAACAAGTGCAATTTCCAAGGGCTAGGGCATGACGTCATGAGGGAGGAAGGCTCAACAACCTTTCCAAAGAGGTGTACCATAATATCCAAGTGCAATATCATCCAAGCAAACCCAAATATGCTCAGGGGGTGCATTATCCAATCTATGGGCTTCTTGCTCTCTCAATGGCATATCAAGCTATATCTGCAATATTTTTCCAACATCCAAGGTCCAGGAGGTGTGGAAAGGTGCCCCAAGGCATGTCAAATCATCATAGGGTCCAACGCTCTGCATCAAGTGTGCAACATCCTCTATACAATGTATAATGTCATGGGCATCATCATGAAAACATTCTCCAAAGGACCATGTCAAGGAACACAATGACCAAATATGTTCACATAATCAAGTAAGAACAACAACTACAAGATACAAAATCCATCAGAACCATAAAGTAAATGACAACTCAATACAGAAGCCACAAAAACAATTCACATTAGGTATCTTTTTCAAACTTCACACTAGCTCAAGATTTTATGAAATTTGCCAATTTTAGGTATGGGAGGACCATCATAAGACCCTATTAGGTGTGCCAGTACCCATGTAGAGAGATGGTTCATGTGAAACCCTTCAAATTGCAAGTATATTGAATGCAGTGACATGGGGTTTACTTCATGGTCATAGAGTCATTGGCATGCAAGGTAACCGTGCTATGTCCATTTCCATGAGCGCCTTTGTAGAGGGAGCACTTATCGATTGAGATATGATTTCCTCAGCAGTGTGTGTATTCCAAACCCCTTCTTTCCTTTTGATATTCTTTTATTTCTTTTCAAGTCCCCTTTTCGGGTTTCAAGCTTTTATTATTCTTCTTACTAGGATTAAGTCCTTTTGATTGATATGCATTCAATACATTAGGGCTAGGGGTGATTCACGCAGACCTTTGGCTTTTGACTTAGTCATTTATTATCCCATTAGTTCTTATTTCTTTTATAACATTCTTTCTTTTCATTTTTTATAGTAGCTGCATCAACCTCGACATTCTATCCCTTCTTCTCATAGGAGAATGAATCACATGCCTTTTTTGGGTACATGTAACAACCATTACCGAAATATAGGACAACGAAAGGAATAGATATGAAAAGGTTTAAGTTTGGAGGGGATTGTTACATTACCATTATCAAGGCCTCCATGTAGTACCCTTTTTCCCTAAGAGTGACAACACTAAACTAGGACACAAATGATGGCCACCAAGGTGAAATAAGGAAAAAAGTATAACTTCCAAGCAATCACGATCTATTATATAACTTTCAACCCATGATCCTCACCTCAATTCTTAATGCATTAAATGTGACACTTTATATGAAATAACGACTAATGTACATCGTGTGCTAGACCATCATCATAAGATGAATCATGTTCATCTAATGAAATGGATTGAGGTGTGCAATGATGAGGGGAGAGGTATATGAGGGGATGATGTCTGTGGAGAATGATGATGATCATCTTTGGAATCACTGTCTTCATTGTGGACCATGAGACATGATGTCCTCTAGTTATCTCGAGGTGAGAGGAGGGTAACAAATAAACTTAAAGGACGAGTGCTAGTTCTGCACTTATAATTCCGATTTTATCAAATGTCAATATTTAGTGGTCATTTCTCTATTTATTTTTTGAGGCCGTCGATGCCCTTCATGCCTAGTATGGAATGGTCAAACTCAAAGCCTTTTGATTTCACAAATTATGCCTCAAACTAGGCTTTGAGATAGGTTGTTTAACAATCTAGGAAAATATGCAGGGAGAACCACTTGGAGAGGTGGAGGATGCAACTTTCAATATTGAAGTGATGTTTGGAGCCACTTCCAAACTTTGACTCTTTAGAAGATGTGAGGCTCATTTTTGGGGGTTTCCTTTCCTCATTTCTCTATGGACATTTTGCTATCAAGATGGTGGTTGCTTCTATCTCACACTCTTCACAATTCCTTTGATCATAAAACTCAATTAATCACAAAAATAAAATATTACAAGAGGATATTGATTGCAATTTTGTGATTGAGCTATGATGAGTATAATTGTCATAAGCACCTCTATTAAAACCTATGGAACTTGCAAAAAGCTAAAAACTAGTAGAGGACCCAACTCTTGACATAGGGGATTTAGATACCAAAAAACTCGTTATTAATAATCATAAAAAACACCTCTAACAAAACCTATGCAACTTGCAAAAAGATCAAAACTAATAGATGACACAACTATTGACATAAGGGATTTGGATAAAAAAAACCTTGATTCAAGCCTAGCATAGTTGCTTCTTCCATAGTGAATGGTAATTGCAAGCCTAGCATAGTTGCTTCTTCCATGTAAGGCTTTGTAAATCATGGATTCAACATGCTTGAGACAAGCATAAATATCCATTATCAAGTTCCTTAAGGTAGCCTTACTGATAACTACACAATGAGTTTCCACCTCTGCAAAGCAACAAAGTAATCAATATTAAATCCTTTATGGGACTAGGGGTGTTATAAGTTGACATGCATTTGTTTTTTCAAAATACATCTAGAATCTTAGTAGTTGTGAATTGATTATTTTATTTCTATGAATGTTTGTTCATCTCCAAGTTATGTATCCAATGTACCAATGTAAAACGACTTGCTTGATTTCAGCCTATAGCCAAGTAAAATAGAATACATGTTCATCCTCTTCAAAGGATTGATGTTATATATAGTGATTTTTGTTTTTTAAGGAATGAAGAGGCAAGTTCTTATTCTCTTTTTAGACTTTTCCTCAACTTCTCTCCCAAGGTGTAAAAGAAGCGTTTAGGCATATAATTAGTACCAAGTGATGCATTTACCAACTTTTGTCTTTTTGATGCCAGTGTATCTCCTTTTGAAGTAAAGGCTTTAAATACTTGTGAGGTAAATGCATCTTTTCCACTATCCCCCAAATGCTTTCCTTGACATATTTTCTATAAATTTCCACAAATCTAACCAAATTTCTAGTCAATTCTATGTCTATAGCTTGTACTATGTCATCTTTTGTCGTCATTAAATGTTAAGTAATTAAGAAACTCATTAATTCCTCCTATTTTGCTTATTATTCCTTTTTTCCTAGCACTATAG
This sequence comes from Picea glauca, assembly GCA_000966675.3. NCBI lineage: Eukaryota > Viridiplantae > Streptophyta > Pinopsida > Pinales > Pinaceae > Picea > Picea glauca. Next base: position 59,630 of record JZKD02S0955907.1, on the reverse strand, counting down.
TAGGGATTTCTGTTTTTAATTCTCACAATACATTAAGAAGTTCCTCAATTAGACAATCCTATGAAAGTAATAATTGACACTCTATATCAAATATTTGATACTTTGCTCTGAATTTTAATTCCAAAGATGCGCTAATTTGCTTTACATGTTTGGTAGTTATTGAAAAACTTAAATAAGCAAGATGTAGCAAAAACAAATTTCGTGCAAGAGTTATTCATAAAGTTAGGGAAACCATCTTAGATATCCTATGGTCCCTATAGAAAACCAAAAAACTTTGAAGATTTTGTAAATGGAAACCAAGTTTTGAAGATAGAAGATTAATCATAGAGACAATTAAAGCAAAAATTGAGAAATTAAGAGACCATATGATCCCAATAGAAGAGTAGGAATTTCTAATAGAAATTAAGCTTTATCTTGTCGATCACTTTGATAACGAATATAGAAAGCTATTGTCAAAGAATGATCATTTATTCCCCCACCCCCATGAAAGGATGGATCAATTGAAGTAAACCTCTATGAGGCATAGAGAGGCAATACATGTTTAGCAGGTTTTAATGGAGTATAAGTAACCACCAGGGATATATCATGAAGGTCGACTATCAGTTCTTGAGTAGAGGATAAAAAACAACATAGATTGTTAAGGAGTGATATGGGGGATAATAAACCACCGAGATGGTTATTAAAATAATTTTCTTGGAGGGGGGTTCAAAACTTGTTACGGATCCCCTAAATGGAGGGGTCATGAGTACATCCTAGATGGATAACAATATACAATGATTCAAAATAATCCAGAGGGGGGTTGGGTATGTATACCTCTATAGACTTTAGCAGTCAAATCATTGTGCGGGAGGGGTCCCTTTTCCCACAAACAAGGGGGTCTCATACACCAATTTGTTGCCTGGCTCAGCCGTGACCTTAAAATTGTATTATTATTATTATTAATATTTTTTTCTATTTTTTATTTTTTTTATTTTTATTTTTATTTTTTTTATGACTAGGGGAATCAACAACGGTGACAGTATCGTACTCGCGTGACATGGGGTCGAATCCTGCCGGCTACCTTATAACCCCTAAAGAGAATCGCACAGCCCGCAAGCACGACTTCGGATAAATTGAGGTTTGAACTCGTGACCTGCGTAACAACACAAACACCTTAACAATACGTTCGCTGGCCACTAGAGAAAACCCCTGCGGGCCTTATTATTATTATCATCATCATTATAATATTCTTTGCGCATGGTTCAATGAGAGGGGGTTGTATCCCCCCAAGCGAAAAATCATAGATAGGTTTTTATCGAGCTGTTATTCTCGGTATGGTTTTCACATTTGACGGTTTTATGACACACAATTTTGTGGTCCATTGTGATGTAATTATAGTTAAGGAACTATGGTTGAATTCTAATCCAGGGTTAATGGATTAGGGATTTTTTGGATGTCATGAGATCAATATCAACATATATATATATATATATATATATTGTAAACAATGAAGAAGATGCATATAATTAGAGATGCAGCTCTAAAAAAGACTATTGGTTTTTCTAGTTGGGTTTCTAGGGTAAATCTTTGTGTATATGTGTGATTTCATTTGTTTTTCTTTTCCGTGTTAAGAATCTGTGTGTGTGCATTGCATTGTAGTAAAAGGTTTAAAAACTTATAAACTTCATGCATGTTTTTGGGTCAACCAAGTAGAGGGAAGATTAGATAGCAAATAAGGCCATCATGCTCAAAATTGATAGGATGCTTGAGGTCATAATAGGCTCACATGTGGAAGAAAATGACGGGTAAAAACGTGATTTATCTTAAACCCCTTGGTGATAATTTCAAGCTGGTCTTAATTGGGATATTGAGGGGGGCTTGCCAATCCCTTCCCTTGATGTCACTTTATTCCAATAAATGACTTGGATTAGATTTCATCATATGATCATTAAAATATGCAAGTTGTGATTATCCTCCCATACTCCCATAAGGGGGGAATGTGACGGGGAGGCTCCACCACCTTTCTTCCCCTTTCTAATTACTTAACTCTCTTTCATGCAAGTGAAGTGCCATCATTCTTGACCGTTAGCAAATAGGGAGAGCCAAGATGAAGAAGACCAAAAGTCTCCATCATTGGTTTCTCTCTAGGATTTCGCAAGAGACCTAAATCACCCTATTTAAAAGGAATTATTGGTCAAAAGATCAAGAGAGGATGGGTTTTTCCATACAATGTGTACTAATTGATCTCCACTTGTAGATTTTTATGCCAATGACAAAGAATGAGACACACAATTTTACTTTACTAAACTTTGCTAGCAAGAAAGCTAAATAGGGCTTGGAGAGAGGAGAAGAGAAAAACCAATAACTTATGTTTCTTGATGGATCATCCAAAAATGAAGTGGAAGACTAAAAAGAGAAGGTCCAACTTCAATAATTCTACACACAAGACAAACAAAAACACCTTCTCTTCTCCACAATAACAAACCTTAGATCTAACTCACAAAATAAAGTAGAAATCCTTCTAATTGTACTTAATCAATTCAATTCAATGAACTTATGTGAAGTCACATTAACCCGACACAAGTGAATGTGAGTGGGTGTGGGGAGGATATTCTATTACAACTTTTAGAAAATATGCAATAATGGATCCATACCTTGCTATGATGAAGATGGCTACAAGTCCTTTCTCCTTGGAGTTCATTCCTCTTAAGTGTCTCTCTAGTCTAAAGGTCTTGAATAGTTCCACCCAATCCTCCAATTTTTTTTTGGAAAAGTGGATATACAGGTGCAAATTAGGCATTCCTTTGTATGAGAAGTAAAGGGGGAAGGTGTGTGGGAGCTAGGGGTGGGGAAGGTGATTCTATTACGAGTATAAAATATACAATAATGGATTCATACGTTGCTATGTTGAAAATGGCACCAAGTCCTTTTTCCTTGGCTCTCTAGTCCAAAGGTCTTCAGTGGTAATCAATCCTCCACACAAAAATTGGAAAAGTGGATACAAAGGTGAAAATTGGGCATTCCTTTGCATGAGAAGATCAAATTCTATGACAAGATTTCTATCGTGTCTAGAAAAGAGCCAAGACTAATCCAAAAGTTCTCAATCACATGTGAAGGTAGCATTTTTATAGGCTTCTTGGTCTTCTTAGGTTTTTTTACATGATTAGGTCCACATTATAGAGTTTTCTTGAAATACATGTGCCATGGGTGCACCTTAAGCGATCAACTTTGAAAAAATCAACCTCAAGAGCATGACCTTGTCAAAAGGGACAACACTAGAAATAGTCTATTATGAACACTAGTAGCACTAGAAACTTTCCAATATGAGCGATGATATAATTAACCATGAAAATGCAATAATTTCTCAAAGTTTTAGGATTCCTTGATACTTCCATATTGTTGGGATTTGGTGACAACAAATTACCAAGAACAGATTTGGATCCTATTATTCTTCATTGGTTACAACCAAATAGACCAAGTTAGAATATGGATAGGGGTTGCATTTATTAATCAGTTTCTTGTGTGAATGTATAAATTCATGTAAGCTCGTAGAGGCAAAATGATTGAGTGTGAGTGAGCTGATGTAATCTCCATGATCTGAATAATAAGACAACCGATGCCTATGCTTGATGGACGTAGCCCAACGTTTGGGTGAACCACGTGAAATCCCTGTGTTTCTTATATGTGTGATTGTTAATTATCATTGTGAATTGCGTTTTCCATGTTTGCAATTCTAACAAGTGGTATCAGAGCGGAGCGTTGGAGATCCGTGAGGCCATCCGCAGTGCCAAAACCATGAGGCCATCCACAGGAGCTGAATCTCTGTGTATAAAACAAGGACGAGAGAGAGCGTTGGTTCAAGTCAGCGTTGGGCGTGAGGGAGCGCTGATTAGCCGCCCCTTACGTTTTCTTCAAATTCCAATTTTCAGCGCTGGTTTATTTTGATAAGAGGAGCACTGTGTTGAGAAGCCGATCCTTAAAAATATTCGTATCGTTATTTAAAAGTTAAGGTACAAAGATTTTTTGGCTTCTTCCAAAATTGAATTTCCTTTTTAAAAAAATGTGAAAGTCAAGTCACGTGGAGGCTTCTTTTAAAAGGTATATTTGGAATTTAATATAATATTGGAAGGAGTACCTTTATGTGAGGTGGATCACGTGAATGTTTTGTTGAAGTCAAAGAAAAGGTTAAAAGGTTAAAGACTGGATAAAAGGTATATAAGTTTTTTATTATTTTAAACCTTTTGTGGTTATCATTTAACCTTATTTATTAAGGATCTACATTTAACCTTATTTATTACTCCTCCACATTTAAAAGGATTTTTTATAAGCAGTGGGTATTGGGAGATTTTTTGTGTTAATGGCTAAAATGTAGAGTTCGAAGTTTGAAGTTGAAAAGTTCAGCGATAAAAGAAACTTTGAGCTTTGGAAGCTCAAGATGCGAGATTTACTGGTGCAACAAGGGTTGCAAAAAGCATTGACAGGCAAGTCAAAGAAACTAACAACCATGACATAATGGTAATGGGAAGATCTGGATGCGAAATCTCTTAGTACAATTCGCTTATGTTTGGCGGATGAAGTTCTGTTTAATATTGTAGGAGAGGATACAACATCATGCTTATGGAGCAAGTTGGAAAGTTTATATATGACGAAGTCATTAACGATCAAAATCTACTTGAAGAGACAATTGTACAGTTTGCGGATGAAAGAAGGTACAAAAATTGCGGACCACTTAAATACCTTCAATACCCTTATAGTTGAATTGACTAGTATGGAATTTAAATTCGAAGATGAAGATAAGGATATTACACTATTGTGTTCATTGCCTGAATCTTGGGACAATCTAGTCACCTCTATTAGCTTTAGCTCAACATAAGTTTTATATTATGACTCTGTTGTGGGAGCTTTGTTGGCTGATGAGATGAGGAGAAAATCTAGTAAAGAAACCTCAACTTCAGAGGCGATGCTGGTCAGAGGTCGAACTAAAGAGAAAAATGAGAGAGGTTTTTCTTGATCTAAGTCAAGACACAAAAAGGGTAAAGCAAAATGTTGGTACTATGGTAAAACGAGACATCTCAAGAAAGATTGCTGGAAGAGAAAGGAATCTGAGGAAAACTCTACGAAGGAAGCAAATTTGGTTGTAACAAATTTATGTATGAATGATCACATTTTATCCATTTCTAGTGATTTACAATATCAAGAAAAATGGTAGTTAGATTCAGGTGCGTCCCACCACATGTGATCACATATAAATTGGTTCATTTCTTACCAATCTATTGATGAGGGTGTAGTGTTTATGGGAAATGATATTCCTTGTAAAACTGTTGGGGTTGGAAGTATTAGAATCAGGATGTTCGATGGTATTGTTAGGGAATTAACAGATGTTAGATATGTACTTGAGCTTAAATCAAATTTGATTTCATTAGGAGTGTTGGATTCTTGTGGATATAAGTATACATGTCAAGGTGGAGCACTCACATTGTCAAAAGGTAGTTTAGTAGTGATGAAGACAACAAAGGTTGATAACCTTTATAAGATGGAAGGGAGTATTGAAGTGGAATCTAAAGTGACAGATGTATCTTTTTGTTTACGACATAAACATCAATGTCATAAGAGCAAGAAATAATTGCAGGTATTGGTAAGCGGTAAATCATTTTCAGACTTAAAATCTTTGTTTCTGAATTCCTACTTGTTTTATATCTCTGCAAGTTATGATGATGGTATAAAGGGATGTTGTGTGTGGGATCGTACTTCTCACAAGGTCATCATTGACAGAGATATAGCATGTATGGAACAACCAAAAGGGTTGATTCAAGATCGCAACGGTAAATTTGTTTGCATGCTAGAAAATTCATTGTATGGTCTACTGGTACCCAGACAAATATACAAGAGGTTTGAATCCTTCATAGTGAGTCAGAATTTTTCAAAGGGTAGGAATGAATATACGGTTTATAGTACATTCATAATCTTGATGTTTTTTGCTGATGATATGCTCGATGCAAGACGAAGCATGGATAAAATCAGTAAGAAAATGACTCAGGTGGACAAGACAATTCAGATGAGGGATCAAGGAGCAGCAAAACAAATTATGGGCATGGAAGTACATAGAGATGGTAATGGTAAGCTGTGGTTGGAGTTCACTATGAACATTGTAAAACCAATTTTTATCCCTCTTGCTTTCCATTATAAGTTTTCTTACAGCATAGGGCATGTCTATAAAGAAGATAAAGGTTATGTCTCGTGTAAGTTCAGTAGGAGGTCTGTTGTATGCGATGAAATGGTTAAGACCATATGTTTCACATGTTAATGATGTTGTCAGATACGTGACAGATTCAGGTGCTACAGTGAAATGGGTGCTTCAGCGTTTGAGAAGCACAAATGTCACCTATAATGGTTACACTGAGATGGTCCGTGATAATTGTAATGTATATTTTACAGGTGTTTTGTATAGGAGGAGATATATCACTAAATATGTATCACAACATAGTTTTGGAAGACATGTTGGAGGTGGAGTGACCCCTTAGGAAATCCAAACTCGTGCAAGTCACACAGGCGAGATCATGAAACTAGTTTTATTAGAGAAGCTGTAGTGGTGCTTGGCTTCTCTTGGCTTGTAGAAAAGGTGATGACCAAAAGGAAGGAGCAAGGTATTAGGTTAATTATTGTCAAGGTGGAGATTGTTGGGATTTGGTGACAAAAAATTACCAAGAACATATTTGGATCCTATTATTCTGCGTTGGTTACAACCAAATAGACCAAGTTAGAATATGGATAGGGATTGCATTTATTAATTAGTTTCTTGTGTGAATGTATAAATTCATGTAAGCCCGTAGAGGAAAAATGACTGAGTGTGAGTGAGCTGATGTAATCTCCATGATCTGAATAATAAGACAACCAATGCCTATGCTTGGTGGACATAGCCCAACGTTTGGGTGAACCACGTGAAATCCTTGTGTTCCTTATATGTGTGATTGTTAATTATCATTTTGAATTGTGTTTTCCGCATTTGAAATTCTAACACATATTAGATTGTTCAAAATTCAATAATTTAATTTATAAAATAATAGAGATGGGTGTTTTATTAATTTATGATAAAATATTAACACAAAAATAAAAACAACAAAATAACAAATAACAAACATATAAAAATCACGCACACACACACACACACACACATGCAAGGTCAATATCATGTACACATACACATATATGCAAGGTCAATATCATGTTTTAATGTGAGTCATAAATTATGTGTCGATAAAGATAGATGCTCCCTAATGCATGAAGCCAATAGTGCATTGCGTGGTAAAAATATATTATGTTTTTTCTTCATCGAAATGGTATTTTGAGAGTCTAGAGAGGAAGTATCTTGTAAGATAGAGAACAATGGAATCACTTGCAAACACAACGAAAATGGATCTCCTCCTTTGATTGGATTCATGGTTTTCTTGTAAGATTGGCTCTTTGGTTTTCTATGTTTTACCTATCTGTCTAAGCTCTACAACACCCCAACGTTGCGTTGATGTTCCTTGTGTTTATTTTCTTTCTCCTAACAAACCTTGTGTTTTGAACACTTTAGCACTACAATGCTTATAATTGGCATATTTTAGTGTTAGAGTGCTCTTAATATAGGGTTATATGTGGTGTTCTTGTGAAGGGTTACCCACATGTTTTCTCTTAGTTTTCTCTATGGAACTGCACTTTCATTTGTTCTAATGTTGTTGCACCTTTGTTGTACCTATTCTTTGAGTTCCATTTAACTTTTTAAAATGGAAAAATAAAGAATTACTAGGGAAATTTTCTACTCTTTGTATTAGATCACCTTGTGTTTCTTATTGCCTTCATATTTACTAGAATTTTGCAAATTAGTGATTAAGAAAAAATAAAACATTTGTTGCTTTATTTTTGAAGAACTTTTATTTTTAGTGTTTCTTTCCAAGTGCATTTTGTTTATATGCAATATCAAAAATCAACACATGTTGTGTTAGGATATTCATACACTTAGGAGTTAGTTAAGATCAACTTGATTTAATGTATCTTTAGGTAAATTGTGTTTCTTTAGTGTGTTTCCTCAATATGCATTTGTAGTTATGTAATCGGATGGTCAAAATATGTTTTAGACATAAATTGATCCGATGATCATATTCTCTTTGATACTAATGGTTATATTGATCCACAACTTAACATTCGATTGGTACATGATCTCTATTTAAAGAGAACATATGATCATTTGCCGATGATCGATTGTGATAAATCCTTATGTAAAGTTTCTTATTTTTGCATTAATATATTGCCTCAAGTGGGACCATACACTGTTCCCCTATTTAAGGGTTTCAACCACATAAAAAACTTGTGTACCGATCTTTGATCTGTTTGTGTGAACGAATTAAGGTGTTTGATTTGTGTGGAAATATAACACCTGAAGGATCATGAAGTAAAATTAAACAAGGTAATCCACTTGCCTATGTTTGGTAGTGAAGCATGGGATCACATTCTTGATGAGAAAAGGAATGCATTACAACCTAAAAGTGAGAAGTGCATTTTTGTTAGATATTTCAAAGATGTAAAATGCTACAGACTTATTCAATCTAATTTTAATGAAATTATTATGAGAGATGTTAAAGTTTGTTGAAAGTCTCTCGACTTGCGAGCCTAATTTGGGGCTTGTGTTGTATTTGGCCCGTGAGCCATCTTCAATGTTTGTGCCAACTTTTCTATTAGTGATCATATTCTGGTTTATTTTTTAGATGATGAAAATGAGGATGAAAGTCGACCTTTGCCTACTCACCTTCTTCAAGTTGGGTCCATTGAACATGAACTTGCACTAGCACCACTGCTTCCCAAATGGATCCATACAACATAAGAAACTAGTGATTTTTCTGGTGATTCTATAGATCAACGTTGTACACATTCATCGTTCCAATGAGCCTCCTCTCTTTTGGCTCAAGTTTTAGAGACTCATGATCTAGAAACAATTGTAGAAGATTCCAACCATCCAAATTGGGACATAACAATGAATGGAGAATATCGTTCCTTAATAACAATCTATAATTGGGATCTTGTATCTCTTCGGAAAGGAAGAAAACTTGTCGTATGTAAATGGGTGTATAGAACTAAGTGTGCATTAGATGGAAGTGTTGAAAAAGGCGTAGTTAGTTGCCAACAATTTTTCTCAAGTTGAAGGGATTGATTATAATTGTAGTGTCTTTGATCCAAAACCTTTGTAATTGAACACATAGGCTGGTGAGACGATTGGTACCAAATGTAAATGTATTGAACATTTACGCTGATGAGTCAAGGACACCTGGTTTTGGGTTGTGTGAAAATAAGTGTTATAAAAGAATAGGTTGCACACATTTAATGTGTTGCATGCACCTGGGTAAGTGTACACATTACACTATGTTGCTCGTACTTGGGTTAGTGCGTGAGAATGAATGGATACGTATGTAGGTCGGAGAGATGTGGCTATGAGGTTGGTGAGCCTATAAACAAATAGGCCAGAATGCCTATCCATGTAATCATAATCTTGAATATTAATATAATATTGCATCACTGAGCGCTATCTGACTCAGATGAAAAGAGATGGGGGGCCTACTCCACCGAGAAAGGGAAAAGGGGGTGAGTCGTAAGTGTTAGGAAATATTTTATAATATTTCTAAGAAAAATGTAAATGCCAGACATATTATTTTATCCTAAGTTCTCGAGGATAGGGAATGAGTCACCAAGTGGCTTAAAACTACTTTTGAATGTGACAAGTGTCAAGTTGAAGGCATGCAATATATATTGTTGGCCTTAGTGTACTTTGGGGAGAGTTTTCCATTATTCATGTTGCAAGCTCTTGTGAGAAGAAGGGGGTTGGACTGTATGGAAAATATGATTATTACTCTATCTGCACAAAGAAGCGTGTAGGGGGTGGTGGAATGTAATCTATGTTACTGTCAAGGAGGAGGTTTGACAGACTGTGAGAAGTCTCTCTGGGTGAGATATTGGTTGTTATGAAGTGGTTGTCAGACAATGGGAATACTCTCCAGGTGAGAGTATTGTTGACATTTGTTCCCTGGTGTGTTGAGAATTAGACACAGGGTCCGCATAATTCCTGTCCGACCTATTGCTGGTAACCATGGGAAGGGAAGTGGAGAAATCGAAGGACCGATGAGTAGAGAAAGGGAACACTTCCTTGGGTGTGACAGGTGCGTGGGGAATGAGGGAATGTAGGCTAGTTACAACAACGTGAACCGAGGATTGGGAAATTTTGTTGAGTCTCATACCTTAGTGTGTCACTAGAAGCCTATTTCCCTGGTGGAGTTGAGTCCCAGCTCGGGGGTGACCTATTGCTGAAAGCTTATGAGAAACAATGTCTATGGCTAGGAGGAACGTCTGAGTCAAGGCCATAGTTGGTGACTTATAAAAGTTAAGTGTTCTTTATGTGCTTGTATTGTTTAGTGTGTGCTTGCTTGTTTATCTGTGTTTGACATGGGTTAATTATTGTATGATGTTGCATATAGTTATTTTTGTTAGTCTGTTTAATGATGCTTGCACCTATAAGTATGGTGCATATAGCCTGTATTGTAACTATGCTTGGATATAACCAATGTGGTTAGTTTTTCTTGCTACATTAACTTGGTGATTTTGGTTATGAGCCGTTAAGAAGAGGATTGAGTAGTTGAGTGCACGAGATTCCGTCCTGTGCACACCAAGAGGGCTGAAATTTTTGTGTGTGCGAACAAGGAATTTAGTTTCCGCACATGTTGAAATCTGAGTTGGTGCATGATGCCTAAATGGATGTGCGTGCAATATGCTGGTACGTGCAGTTAGTGAGTTATTTCCACCCCTTAATTTTGTAACGAAAAGAGAAGTTTTCTTCCACTGATTTAAGTTGTGTGGCACGACTCAAGTTTGGGCTGAGAGCATTGCTCCAAGTGTTATTGTGCGGACTTTTGATAGAGTGGAATCTGTGCAGTGTATCTTGGGATAGTATTGTGTGACATGGACCAAACTCTATGGTTGGGGAGATTACAAATTGGTATCAGAGCATAAATAAGGTGGTAACGAGACTCGGTGGGAGACTGGGTACGTTATAGATTGGTATCAGAGCATAAATAAGGTGGTAACAGGACTTGGTGGGAGATTGGGTACGTTAAAATAATGAAACCTTTGCCCCGGTAGCCAAAATTAATTCCATATACCTTGTTCTATCCCTTTCCACCTCACATAAATGGGAGGTCAATTAGATAGATGTTAAATTTGTCTTATTGCATGGGAATTTGCAAGAATAAATTCACATGGAACAACCTCCTGGTTATGTTCAGAATGACTTCGTCATTGTTTTCCAAATTAAAAATCTTTGTATGGTCTTGAGCAAGCTCCTTGGTCTTAGTATGCTAAAATGGATAGCTTTGTTCTTAACACCAATTTTTTCTAGATGCCATTTTGACCTTAATGTTTATACGAAGAAAGTAGTTAACCATATCATAATACTTGTTCTTTATATTGATGGCCTTGTTCTCATTGGTAGTGACCCCAAATTTTTAAACCATGTGAAATCCAACCTTAAGAAAAAAATTGCAATGACAAACCTAGGTTATTTTCATTATTTCCTTGGCCTCCAAGTATTGCAAACCAAGGAAGAAATTTTCCTTTCCTAGTTTAAGTATGCATGTGACATTCTTCGACACTTTCACATTATAGATTATAAACGAACCCCATTTCCCTTCCAGGTTTGAGTCAATCTTGTTGCCATTTGTACTATACCCGAAGTATATGACACTTTGTAAAGTCAATTAATTGGTATCCTTTTGTATTTGATTCATACTTGTCTTGATATATCCTTTGTTTTTAGTGTTGTTGCTTGGTATATGTGAACACCCCATGAGAGCCATTGGAAAGAAACCAAAATGATACTTTGGTATATCCGGGGTACAATTCAGTTTGGGATACATTACAGTTCAGGGAGGATTTCTTTGTTGGTTGGTTTTAGTGATTCCAATTAGGCTGGTGACTCTAATGATTGGAACGATAGGTTATATTTTCAATCTTGGTTTTGAACCGGTCACTTTGGCTTGTAAGAAACAACAATATCTTGCTCTTTTTTTAGTAGAAGCATAATATCGATTGACAGTTAATGAAAATCAAGAGGCCTTGTGGATTTGATATATATTCTTTCCAAGTTTCGATTCCAATAGTAACATCCAAACACACTCTGGTGTGACAATCAAAGTGCCATCAAGCTTGCCAAAGATCCAGTTCAACATCATTGCAGTGAACAAATTGAGATACACATACACTTCATCAGAAAGCTTATTCAAGATTGTATTCTCAATAGAAGTGACATTTTCTAAACTTTGAATTATGTTAGGAGTTTGAGAAGTTACCATCAAGGGGGGATAATCTCTAATATCTCATTCCTTCTCCTATTGCATGAACTTTGTCAATATTTCAAGCCTATCCAAAGTTGTTCTTAAGGGGGAAAGCTAGGATATTTAGACACTTAGGAGTTAGTTAAGATTAACTTGGTCTAATGTGTCTTTAGGTAAAGTGTGTTTCTTTAGTATGCATTATTATGCACTTGTAGTTATGTAATCCGAAAATCGTGATATGTTCTAGATATTAAGTGATCCATTGGTTCATATTCTCTTCGATACTAACAACTATATTGATCTGTGGCTTAGCACCCAATCGGTCCATGATCTCATATTTAAAGAATATGGAGGGTCATTTGCTAAAGATTGATTGTGAGAAACACTTATGTACAAATATTCCAGTGCCTAAACCCCAAAGGTACAGTGTAAGGATTTGTATATAGTTGTTTCTCCTCTAATATTTTTTAATACCATGTCAACATGTTGTACATGATCTTCCCAAGATTTGTTTTTATATTAGTATACCATCAAAAAATACTAACACAAATTTTTTGAGGAAGGGTTTGAAGATAGAATTCATCAAGCTTTGAAATGTGGAAGGTGTATTAGTAAGGCCAAATGATATCACCAAAAAATCATAATGACTTTCACGTGTTGTAAATGTTTTTTTGGGGATGTCTTCTTGCTTCATTACGATTTTATGATATTCGTAGATCCAACATGGTAAACAAAATTACTCCCTCTAGTTCATCTAATAATTCATCAATGACATGAATATGAATCTTGTCTTTAATGGTAATCTTGTAGAGCTCTAATCTAGACACATACACCATTAACCTTATTTTTTGTAAACCATCACCACCGGTGAAGAAAAGGAACTTCGGCTAGATTGAATGATGCCATCCTTTAACATTTTTTCAACCATATGCTCAATTTCACTCTTTTGTGTATACATGTATATGTAAGGTCTAATATCAGGTGGTACACTTGTCGATTGCAAATGAATAGGATGGTCATGATCTCGAGTAGGTGGAAGACCCTTAAGCATCTTTCCAAATATCTTGGAACGTTTGTCAATAAATTTTTGGAGATACATGAGAATGTAGAGTCTAGATGATTGAACATATAGTGAGCAGAATTGTGCAATTACACCATGGTGTCCTTTTTTTTAACAATTTTGTCATGTTATTAGAGCTTATCATTTCAGAGGGCTTCCCTTGGATACCTCTGATTTCAAGTTCCTTTCCTTCTGAGGAAAATCTCATGAAAATTTCTTGAAAATCAAGAGCCATTATTCCCTATGATTGTAACTATTGGACCCCTAATACAACATTGGAACCACCCATTTGAATTTTTATCCAATAAATAATCCCCCATAGTGAGCTTAATAATATGTCACTTCCTTGGACAATTTATGATAGCTCCATCTACAAATATTACTTGAAACTCACGTTCTAGATATATAAAGCAATTGAGAAGTTTGGCTAATTTTCAATTAATGAAGTTATGGGTACTATGAGAATCAAGGGGGGATAAGCTCTAATATCTCATTCCTTGTCCTATTGTGTGAACTTTTTCAATCTTTCAAGCCTATCCCAAGTTGTTCTTAAGGGGGGATGCTAGGATATTTACACACTTAGGAGGTAGTTAAGATCAACTTGGTCTAGTGTGTCTTCAGGTAAAGTGTGTTTCTTTAGTATGCATTATTATGCATTTGTAGTTATGTAATCCGACGGTCATGATATGTTCTAGACATAAAGTGATCCATTGGTTCATATTCTCTTCGATACTAACGAATGTATTGATCCATGGCTTAGCACCCAATTGGTCCATGATCTCATATTTAACGAGTATGGAGGGTCATTTTCTAAAGATCAATTGTGAGAAACACTTATGTACAAATATTCCAATGCCTAAACCCCAAGGTACAGTGGAAGGATTTGTATATAGTTGTTGCTCCTCAAAGATTTTTAATACCATGTCAACATGTTGTTCATGATATTCCCAATATTTGTTGTATATTAGTATACCATCAAAAAATACTAACACAAATTTTTCGAGGAAGGGTTTAAAGATAGAATTCATTAAGCTTTGAAATGTGGAAGGTGCATTAGTAAGGCCAAATGATATCACCAAAAACTCATAATGAATTTCATGTGTTGTAAAGGTTGTTTTGTGGATGTCTTCTTGCTTCATTATGATTTGATGATATTCGGAGATCCAACATGGTAAACAAGATTACTCCCTCTAGTTCATATAATAATTCATCAATGACATGAATATGAATCTACTCTTTAATGGTAATCTCGTAGAGCTCTCTAAAATATGGATAGATACACCATTAACCTTATTTTTGTAAACCATCACCACTGGTAAAGAAAACAAACTTCAGCTAGATTGTATGATGCCATCCTTTAACATTTTTTCAACCATATGCTCAATTTCACTCTTTTGTGCATATGGGTATCAATAAGGTCTAATATCGGGTGGTACACTTGTCGGTTGCAAATGAATATGATGGAAATAATATCGATTAGGTGGAATACCTTTAGGCATCTTTCCAAATATCTTGGAATGATTTTCGATAACTTTTTGGAGATACATGGGAACAGAGGGTCTAGATGTTTGAACATATAGTGAGCACAATTGTGCGATTACACCATAGTGTCCCTTTTTTATAATTTTTTTCATGTTGTTAGAGCTTATCACTTTAGAGGGATTCCCTTAGATACCTCTAATTTCAAGTTCCTTTTCTTCTAAGGAAAATCTCATGAAAAGTTCCTGAAAATTAAGAGACATTATTCCCTATGATTGTAACCATTGGACCCCTAATACTACATTGGCACCACCCATTTGAATTGTTATCCAATAAATACTCCCCCATAGTGAGTTTAATAATATGGCACTTCCTTGGATAGTTTATGGTACCTCCATCTGCAACCATTACTTGAAACTCAAGTGCTAGATACATAAAGCAATTGAGAAGTTTGGTTAATTTGCAATTAATGAAGTTATGGGTACTATGCGAATCAATCAACATTGTTACCTTTTTTGTTAGGGTCTTACCCTAACCCACTTACTTAGATACTTTATTAATGTATGCGTCCACCTTCCTTGAATAAGGCCCATTAATAGTTAGTTAATAGTCACTAAAACCTTACATTGTTTGCCTCCCTGACTGATTTTAAGAGATTTTGCTTGGGTCAACAAGCTCCTCATTTTTTTAAATTTTTTTAAGATGTGTTTTGACATATTTAAATAACATAGTGATATGTCATCCAATGGGTAAAAGTGTGGTTGGGAAGAAGACACGTAGGAAATATAAGTGGAATCACATTGTTGGAAACCCTTGTAACCCATGTTGGTACCCCTTCAAGTAGTACCACATTAAACAATACATGTATGAGAAATATCAATTCCACGTACCCTTGGGTATATAGGAAGTCCCTTAGGTATACCTAAAACCAACTATAGATAAACTAATTGTCCATATTTTTGTGATACTACACTAAGAATAACACTCGGGGAGATCACTCTTTAGTAAGTGGGTAGTCAAATAGTAGAGATAAGGGAACTATTGAGCCTCCTTAGTTAGTGCCTTGAGATATTGGGTTGAGTATTATTGTTGTACCTTGCAAGTATATCGAAGAGCTATAACACTTGACACTCCCTTGTCCTCGGGACCTGAAAACCTTTTTCAAGGAGTCCGCCCACGAAGGATACTTATAAAGCACCTCATACTTACTTGAACAACATGACCGCCCTCTCTACTGTAGGTAGGTTGGACTTCGTCGAAGGTCAAGTTAAGAAACTTTATGAGAACATAAATGGGTTGGATAAGAAGTTGGATGAGAAGTTCAAGTAGCAAAATATGAAGAACCCGTCCAACTTAAAAAATATGTTGAATGAGAAGTTTTCAGGTACGTTAGCTCAATGCATACCATAAGAACACCATTGGATTGCACAACACAATGAGTCACACTAGGAAGAAAATTCTAACTCAAGACTATCTATCTAGCCACAACCCTCTTTGAGTCGACACACTAATAGATCAATGGATACTAACACATGGAACTATTCTCCTAAGTTGTACCTGAACAAGTTTGATTCTTTTGACTCATTAGGACAAGTCACCCAGATGGAACATTACTTCGCCCTCTAGGACATTACTAATGACACATTGAAACTCATGGTGGGGGTCCTGCATCTAAATCTGGAATGAAGACAATGGTGGGAATGTCATAAGCAAATTGATGTGGGCTACATCGACTGGAGTTTGTTTGTTAAAGATATCCATACATGTTTCAAGAGAGATACTCATTATTTCAAGTGGCTTACCAAGTTATGCAAAACAAGCTCAGTCACTAACTTTATGACAAATTTTGAGAAATTAGCCATTTATACAAAAAGCTTAATATATTCTTTCTATAAAGAATATTTTATTTGTTGCCTCAAGGAGGATATTTGAGAAGAATCCGTAAGGAAACATCACACTACATGGTTGGAAGCGACTCAAATGGCCCTAGAAGCAAAGATGGTGATCAATGCACAAACAAAAAAAAAACCTTCATTCCCCACACTCATCCTCCCCAGGGTAATTCCCCAATCACAATTCCTACTCATCCCTTGAAACTACACCAATTGTCTCTAGTGGAAATGGTATACCTCCAAAGGCATGGACTTTGCTATAATTGTGATGAAAAATATGCTTTAGGTAATTGGTGTAAAGTACATAAATTGTTCCAAATTGATATGAGCACTCAGGCCTTGACCAAAGGCACAACTACTAAAGAGACACCATAGTTACAAGTTGAAGACACCAACACTTAGATTGAGGCAAATATTGAACCTCCATTCCCTCGTGAAGAACCCCTAATATCCGTGCATGAATTATCGGGAATTTCAACTCCACAAACCTTGAAACTCATGGACTACATCAAGCGCTAGTAATTCATAGTCCTAATTGATAGTAGAAGTACTCACAATTTCATTCACAAGAGAGTGGTAGAAGAAAACCATTGTTTTGTAAACCCAATACATAAATTTCAAATCATGATCACCAATGAAGGTATGATGAAATGCGGGGGTAGATGTGAAAATGTCAAACTCTAGATGGGGGATTATAAACTCAAAACCCATGTATTTTCCATCGATATGGGTGGTTGTGATATAATATTGGGGGTAGAATGACTATGCACATTGGAACAACTCACCATGGATTTCAAAGAACTCTATATGAGTTTCAAAAAAGAGGGTCATGTACACACCCTTCGAGGGGTTCATGTAGGTTCTCTTGAAATAGTTATCTCTCATTACACGAAGAAGTTATTAAAGAAATTCCACTTTGGAATTATTGCCCAATTTAATTCCATATAGGTTATCAATAAAATGACACAAGAAATCCACCCAGACTTGTAGCTAGTCCTTGACAAACATCATCAGGTATTCAAGACACCTAAGGGTTTACCCTCTTTTTAATGAGAGCATGACCATGGAATTCCCCCTATTATAGGAATTCAACAACTAAATTTATGTCCTTATTGGCACCCTTTTGCACAAAAAATTGAAATATAAAAGATCATTCAAGAATTATTGGAGGCATGGGTTATACATCCCAGTACAAGTCCTTAATCATCACTAGTAGTCATGGTGTTAAAGAAGGAAGACACTTGGTGCATGCGTCTTGATTTTAGGGCTCTCAACAAGTTGATAATCAAGGAAAATTTTCCCATCTTAGTTATTAATGATATTCTGGATGAACTTAATGGAGCTAATTTTTTCACAAAGCTTGATCTACGCTCATGGTACCACCAAATAAAGTTGAAAGAAACAAAAACCCCTATGAAATCCTTCAAAACACATGAAGGTCATGATGATTTTTCAGTGATTCCTTTCAGTCTTTGTAATGCTCCATCCACTTTCCAGAGCCTCATGAAAATGATTTTCAAACCTTTCTTGCGCAATTTTACGTTGGTATTATTCAATAATATCTTGATCTACAATAAAGCATTGTGATTACACATAGAGCAAGATGATAAGTACTTGAAACTATTGAGAGACAACCGATTACTCGTGAAGTGCTCTAAATGTGCTTTTGGGTCTCTTGAGGTTGAATAGTTGGGTCACATTATAAGTTAGGAGCAAGTATGAGTTGATCCCAGGAAAGTGGCGGCTATGAAAGACTGGTCCCGTCTCAAAAAAATGAATAGATTGAGGGGATTCTAAGTACTTATAGACTACTATAAAAAATTTGTGAAAAATTATGGAAAAGTTGCATCTCCCCCATCTTCACTCCTTAAAAATAATGCCTTTTTTTGGAGTGAGGTAGAATCACATGACTTCTTTGCTTTAAAGGATTCCATGTGCACTACTCTAATATTAGTAGTGCCTGACTTTAATAGTAATTTTATCTTGGATTGTGATTCCTTAGGCAAATATCTTAGAGAAATATTGATGCAAGAAGGACGCCCCTTGTCAATCACTAGTAAGAAATTGTGTGATCGTAATTTGGGAAAATACATATATGAGAAGAAAATGTTGGCGATCCTTCATATAGTGGAGAGTTAGAGGTCATATTTCATAGGGAGGAGTTTTCAGATCAAGACTGACCATTGTAGTATGAATTTATTCCTTGAACAATGATTGTCTTCACTAGAGCAACATAAATGGGTAGCCAAGATGTTGGCATATGATTATGAGATCATATATAAGAAAGGTAAAGAGAATGTTGTGGCTGATGATTTATCCAGACAATTTAAGGAGGATGGGTCACTCCTTTCCTTATCATTACAAGGTCTATGATGGCTCAAGTAATCTCACAAGGAATGGCTAGAAAACAATTCTTTAAGGTGGCTCATCCAATTGCTTTATCTAGATCCGAACCCACCTAAAATTTATACATGGAAAGAAGATATAATGTGGTATAAAGGTCACATTATTTTGGAAAAATATTTGACCCTAAAACAATGAGTTTTAGAGGAGCTACATTTATCACTGATAGCATGTCAGTTTGGATTTCATAAAACCTATGAAAAAACTAATTGTTCATTATTTTTGGATGGCATGAAAACATATATCTAATATTTCATAGCATCTTGTGATTCTTTCTAAAGAAAAAAGGGAGAGATGGTGAAGATACCTAGGGCATTGTAACCACTACCAATCCCAACATAGATCTGGACAAACATTTCAATGGATTTTATCAAGGGACTCCCAAAAGTAGGCAACAAATTGGTCATCATGGTGGTTGATGACAGTCTTTCAAAAGATGCTCACTTTGTGTTGTAGCTCATGTTTTCACTCCTTCCTCAGTTTCCCATGTCTTCATGGATCAGATCTTTAAGCTACATGGTATACCCACTTTCATTGTCTCGGATTGGAACCTGACATTCACAAGAAAATTTTGGCATGAGATATTTACACTTCAAGATACACAATTGAATATGAACATTCCATATCATCCTCAAACTGATGGTTAAACATAAGTGGTCAAAATGTTCTTATAAACCTATTTGAGATTTTTTGCTTCCAAAAATACACACCAATGGGCACAATGGATTCCCCTTATTGAATGATGGTACAATACAACTTATCATGGAGCTACCAAAATGACATCATATGAATCCGTTTATGGACAAAACCCCATGTTATTGACATCATATGTACCAGGAACCTTCAAGATTTGTGCAACGGATAGAACACTTCACACTAGAGAATTCGTTATTCGTATCCTCGAGGACAACTTGGTTGTGGTGCAAAATCAAATGAAACAATAAAATGATCAACACAGATTTGAATGTTCTTTTTCCAAAGGGAATTAAGTGTTTCTTTGCAACCTTATAAACAAACATCACTCAAAGATAAAGTTCCCCAAAATCTAGCCCCTAATATATATGGTCCCTATTATATCATTCAATGCATTGGTTAGGTCTCCTACAAGGTGGCTCTCCTATCCCACTCCAAGATTCATCCAGTCTTTCATGTGTCCTGTTTGAAGAAGGTTGTGGGATCAAATTTCAAAGTGAAGACCAACCTACCAAAACTTGATGAATAAGGTTCCATTTGGCTCCAGTCATAAGTAGTATTGGATACCAGAGAGCATCAATTGCACCAATACATAATTTGGGAAGTATTGATCTAGTGGAAAGATATGCAACCAAAATATGCCACATGGGAACCAACATTGATTCTACAACTATTTCGTCACCTTCAGCCTTGAGGACAACACTGCTTTTGAATGGGGAGTGCATGTTAGAGCCATACCCTAACCCCCTTACTTGGATAATTTACTAATGTATGAGCCCACCTTCCTTGAATAAGGCCCATTAGATAGTTAGTTAATAACCACTCATTGTAAAAAAAGGTCCTATTTATTAGTTTAGATAGCCCTAATTGTAAGTGGGCCCATAAGTAGTTAATATCTCTATGGATAACTATATATAGAGTAGAAGGTTACGTAACGTTTATTGAAGAATTGTTATTGTAATTGGAGATTTGTTCTAGGAGGTTTCCCCCTTGAAGAGGCAAGTTAAAATAGCTCTCTATTTTTTATTATCAAGAGATATTCTCGAGGTTTATCTATTTTATCTTATGTTCTTGGTTTTTCACTACATTTTATGTGATTGCAGAGAAGTTTCAAGGTTAAGTATATCACATTTTTCTTTTTTATATATCCTTCTATCTCGAGAGTTTGAGGAGTGTTGATTCCAACCAATGCATGACAATATATGGTTGCAGTAGTCTCTTCTAGTTCTATATTTTGTGACAATTCTAGTTCTTTATCTTCTTCCTCTTCGTAATCTATGTGGAACAATTTCCTCTCACCACATTTATGCCCCTTATTGTACTTGTTGTCACTATTGAAACATAGTCCCTTTGCTCATATTTCATCCATTTCTCGAAGATTTATCAATTGACTAAAAACGATATTGCTCTTAATATCCCTATAATGTGTTATCAACTCATCCGTAAAAATGGACCAAGAGACAATAGAATCATTTTTTCGTTCACAAATCCATTGGTACCAAACAAATTGATTAGGTTCTACATACAAGGATGTAAGAGTTTCAATTTCTAAAGTTGGCACTTTGTGTAGATCAAATAATTGTTCCACTTGGAACATCCATTTTATAAGATCTTTACCATCAAACTTCCTCATATTGATTTTGGGAATTAAGTAATTCCTTGGTCGCAAGTTGAATCCTGAATGATGTGAATATTGGAGTGATGAATGATCATAATTTT
>JZKD02S0955907.1:0-28844 GCA_000966675.3 Picea glauca | reverse complement strand
ATTGGAGCTAATTACTCAATCTTGGGAAACATAAAAAAATATAACTTCTTTTGGAACGAGGTCACATGCTTTGCATGAACATTTGTAGGTAGATTTTAAAAATGAAGAATGTTGCTATCTAGAGACGATCCTCCCTTTTGGCATCCATGTCACCAGCATGACATATATGATAAGAAGACAAGAAGATCTCCCCTCCCCAAACCAGATCAAACAATTAAATGCATGATGGAAAGAGAAAGTTAAGAACCTACATCTCATTGTCCAATCATGTGAGAAAGCCATATCAAAGAAAGAATAACTATTCAGAAAACTGACCAAAATAGACTTAGCCGGAAGTACCAACGAGGTCCAAGACCACAACTTAATCCTCAACTCATTGTTCTTAACCAAGCAAGACTTCGATGAACAAGTTGATATTTTTAAGGGGTTGTCTTTAGAAAAGTTTTACGACATCCTTGAATATGGTGAAGATGATGTGGACAACTGGCTAATGGACTATTCGGTACAAAATGAAGAAATTGAACAGGATATGCGTAATCTTTCTATTGATCTAAGGGAATTAGAAATCGATCTTTTTAACATAAAAATCCAGGATGAGATCAACATTGTCCCCATGAGAAGCTACACTGAATAATGGCTCCAAAGGGCAATCGACAAGCTCACCGACGAAGTGCAACCAACGGTTGGCACGATTCGAGTAGCCGTTGATGAGAGCAATAAAAAGGCATCAACAAGAAAATAGAAAAGGGCGAGATAGATACCATCACAGTAAGTCTATACTGATCACATCCTTCTTTCTTTATCAATCCATTTATCCCACCTCTTTAAATAGAAATGTCTAACCAAAGTATGATAATTTCCAATTTCTTCTTTTCAGGTCTTGCTCTCTACCATTGCACACTTCTTCTTTCTATAGTCCTATTTATTGTACTTATTTATTTTATGGTTCGCGGGAGCCACAATCCCAGTCTATATGACAAACACATTTAAATTTCGAGGAATATGTAATAAACATTATTATTTTTTGATAAATTTCAAAGAAAACTACTTCAGGAACAATCTCGACGGTGCCTTGTAACCCTCTTTTCGGAATGCAAAATTAGTTCTCTTTATGCATGTTGGTCATCTTCTTTTATTCTTATGTGCTCAATTTTTTTTTATCTTCAACTATGTTGGACGTCAAGAAATTACGTTTATTTAATTTGAATGTTTATTGTGTGTGATTCCTGGTCCTATTTTCCAGGAACCTTTATTTCAAAAAACAAAAAAAACATTTTCTATCATTTTGTATTTTCTTTAAGTCATTACGAAGGAAATTCTCTAAGTCCCACATTTGAACTATACATGCCCCNTAGGCAACCATAATTGCCATCTTAGAAAAGCGATCAACAACCACAAAAACACAGTCATTTCCCCGCTTGGTGGATGGGAGGCCCAACATGTAGTCCATTGAGATGGATTCCCATGTCCTATTAGGAGTAGGAAAAGGGGTGTATAGGCCCTGTTTCTTAGTGGTCGGTTTGGCAATAGCGCAGGAAGTGCATGACCTGATATACTCGCTGACCTCCTGTCGAAGTTTCAGCCAGTAAAAATGTTTTTGTAGCATCACCACTGTCTTTTCAATGCCGAAGTGTCCTGCCACCTGACTGTAGTGGGATTCCTAGATCAACTTTTCTCATTCGCTTAATGTAACGCAAATATGGCCCAGATGACACAACAACCCATCCTGAAGATGGAAATTATCGACAACTGTGTTTGCACCCAACATTTGGTAGGTGGTGGATAAGTCCAGGTCTATATCATAGATTTGGGGCCATCCAGAGGTCTCATGGCCGCAAGAGTCTAGCACCGTGGTGAGTGACACGACTGGTGATCTACTGAGGCAATCAACGACATAGTTGGTGATTCCTATTTTATACTTGATGTTGAGGTGGAATTGCTATAAGTATGTGGACCACTTTTGATGGCGGTCATTCTGTAATTTGCCTTGTGTCTGCATGAACTGCAGTGGCTTATGATTAGTGCAGATGTCTGTCTCCTTCCCTATAATGTAATGTCTCCATTGGAGGCAAGATTGCATAATGGAGTACATTTCTTTGTTGTAAGTAGGGTAATTATAGAAAAAATCTGATAGTGTCTCACTATGATAGGCCATGGGGTGGCTGTGCTGAGTGAGAAGGACGCCCACATCATAGTTTGAAGCATCTGTCTCGATCTCAAAGGGCTGCTGTAGGTCTGGTAGTGAAAGTATTTGGGTTGAGCACAAGCGCTACTTCAAATCATCAAACACTTGTTGTTGGGACCAGCCCCACACAAATTTTGCCTTACCACCACCCTTGGTTATTTGGCTAAGGGCCCATGCAATATGGGAGAATCCTAGCACGAACCTTTAGTAGAAATTGGCAAGGCCCAAGAAGATCCAAAGCTTATTGAGTGTGGTTGGGGATGGATAGTCATTGATGACTTGGATATTGTCTAGATCCACTTGTATGCCATGCTAATAAACAATGTAGCAAAGGTAATGGACCCTGTCCATGTCGAAGAATCAATTTTCCAAGTTGGCATAGAGCTTGTGCTGCCACAGGGTGTGCAGAACCTGCTGAATATGCTGCAAGTGTTCTGCCCAAGACTTGTTGTAAATGAGAATGTCATCTAGATACACCACTACAAAAGTATTGGTGAATGGTCGTAGGATATCGCCCATCATCCTCATGAAAGTGGCAGGAGAATTTGTCAAACCAAAGGGCATGACCAACCATTCAAAAATTATTTCCTTTGATTTGAAGGCGGTCTTCCATACATCTGTTTGTACTTTCAGGACCTGGTGGTAGCCAGACTTCAGATCAATCTTACTGAAGTATTTGGCCCCTGTGAGTTGATAAAGGAGGTCGTCGATTCGGGGAATTAGGTATCGATTTCTGACTGTGATTTTATTCAGGGCCCGGTAATCAATGTAGAGTTGCCAGGTTCCATCTTTCTTCTGTACCAGTAGATTGGGCTCCCACAAGGTGATGAGATGGGATGGATGTTCCCCTTGTGGAACAATGCTTGGATCTGTCGCTTGATCTCCTCATTCTATAACATAGAGTGATGATAGACTGGCCCATTGGCCAGTGGTGCGTGTGCTGGGGATCATTTCGATGGGGTGCTTGACCTAACAGTGCAGAGGTACCCAGTAGGTGAGGAGAAGATATCTGAGTATTCTTCAACGACCTTATCTACTTTCTTCTGCTATGTGGAGAGGTCGACCGCAGATACCCTGGATGTGGCTGTGATCTCTCGCTCATTCCGAGAGAAAATCATGAAGAAGACAAACTTCCCCATCTGAGAGATGACATTCCTACATTGCGTGGAAGAGATCAATGAAATAACACTAGGTGGGACTGCCTCGGGTATCCTGTTAAAAGTAATAATAAAACTACGAGGCATAGACTCATATACAACATGAAATTTCCATAAACAAGGTTGGCCCAAAATAACATCACAAATTTTGAGAGGAGAAACATCACACAATACCTTGTTTTTGAAGGCCTTGATGCTGTACGACAATTGACACTGTTGGATGATGCAAAGATCACTTACTTGGAGGAGCCATCCAATGGTGTAGGGTTGTGGGTGTGGTGTTGTTGGCAGGGCCAATCACTTGACAACCTATATTGATATGAGGTTCTTCTTTCTACCGCTATCAATGATGAAGTGCAACGAGGTGCCTTTTACCCACATCTGTGAATGAAAAAGGCACTCTCCTGCTTTTGGCTCGTCTATTTCATTAGGCTGGAGCTTGGTGGTAGCAACGATGGCACCTGGTTCCACATCAATGATCTCTCTTCCCCTTTCTAGTTCTGAATCAGATTCAGAACCCACATCTGATTCAAAGGCTTTCACTTTGGCCACCAACGACTGATTTGAGCGAAAATCAACAGTGTTATGCCAAGGGCTCTTATGAAAGTTGCACCACTTCCCGATATCTTTCTTTGTCTTTTCGATGTCCTTCTTTGCTTACAGATTGGATTGGTTGTCCTTATACTGTCCATATTTGCTCTATCCTTTGTTCTATGGGTTGGGGCCGCCCTTTCCTGGCTTTTGCTGTGAGGGGTTCTTGGGCCCAAATTGTCGCGTCTTTTGTTTGAGCTTCTGCTCGATTTTGACGACATATCAGTAGGCTGCGCCCAAGG
Organism: Picea glauca; assembly: GCA_000966675.3. NCBI lineage: Eukaryota > Viridiplantae > Streptophyta > Pinopsida > Pinales > Pinaceae > Picea > Picea glauca. The sequence goes on along the minus strand of JZKD02S0955907.1, from coordinate 24,669 downwards.
ACATGATGTCCATAAATTCCATTTTAGTTTGGATGTATCTATGCAGAGCACCACGATACTTGAGCACCGGATGTCGCTCTGAATATTTGACACCCATCTTGGTGCGCAAGGTATGGAATATATTTGTGAAATCTAGCACTGCTTGGTCTCTTTGTTGCCACAGTGTGGTCCATTTGGTATATAAGTCATCATAGCTTCCAACATGGTAGTATTGTTCCTTAATAACATCCCTGAAATATTCCCAGGTGGTCTTGATTGTAAATAATGAGGGTTCCTCTGTTTCCTTTTGCTCATAGAAAGATTCCCACCAATCTTTGACATGGGGAATGAATTTGAGGAGCGCAAACATAATATTTTCTCTATTCTAAAAGTTATGGAAAGAAAAATACTCTTCTAGTAGATTCAACCACTTGTCTACACCATCTGCGTCTATCTGACCTTCAAATACGGGAATATTGAAGTTTATTTTTACCTTGAAGGGGGCAACGCCTCTGCTCGAAGAAGATGCGTCACTTATTGGTCACTGCTGAAGGATTTGTGCGAAACTATCCATCATCTCATTCCTTTGTTGCATGAGGGATCCTCAAGAAACATTTTAAAAGGATCTCTTGTCCTATCATCTTTTTTTTCTCCTGCCATGAGAGGTCTCTTGGGCGTGCGAGAGAGCTTTGTTCCTCAAGAGAAACAAGCTCGAGACCCAATTCTTTGTACTCTGACCTCGTTGGGACATGAATTAAGACGATAAGGAGAAGACTGCTCTGATACCACTGATCCAGATTTTATGAGCAGAACGAAATGACTACATATTATTAACATATTCTTAACATAGAATAACAAAGATACAGTAAAACTGATTTTCTATTCAATAAGGAAATAAGTTGAAACTGTAAAATGTAGCGGAAAACAAGCTTGCTGGAATGGTGCCAACTTATCTCTGAGAAGAGATGTGACGGTTGCGCTCATTCGCAAGAAAATGACTACAATGAGGCTCTGAAGGCCTTTTTACAATAAACAGGAGTGTCAAAAACCCTAGACATCAAGAAACCTAACCCTAGGAGATGAAGCGCCAAAAGTCATGTGGGCCACGTTTGGTTAAGTCAATACATCAACTTCCTGAGGTCATAAATTTTGCATACGATCTCTGTTTTAGGCACACAATAGCCCATTAAAAATATCTATACGAGGACTACGATTGTTGACAAAAATTTCATGATGAAATTTTTTGATTGACACATACCCAAAAAAACGTTGTTTAGGGCCTCAAAAGGGCTCCAAAAGTGTAGGACCCGAAAAACTGCTAAAAATAGTAAATGACCAAAATTTCCAGAAAGCTATTTTGAGCCATCTGGAAAAGGTGGGTAGCCACCGATATCTACCTGGATCAATTATTTTACTCAATTGGCACATGGTGATATCCTAACTTTATATCAATCTTACTAAAAAAAATTGCACCCTTGATTTGATCAAGAAGATCATAAATCTGGGAGTTTTGACACTAGTTCTTGATTGTGATTTTGTTCAACTCTTTATATTCAATACATAGTTTAAATTTTACATCCTTCGTCTAAACCAATAGAATTGGGATCTCACAAGGTGAGGATCTTGATTTAATGTGGATCTTTTGAATTAGCTCTTGAATTTGGCATTATATTTCTTCATTTTATAGATGAGAGCATCTATATACCACATTGTTAGGTAGATGATAACTAAGTGTTAAATAAATTACATGCTTTACTTGAAAGTGCAGAGACACAATTATAGGTCATGTGAATATATATCTACATTCTTTCACCATCTTTTCCACCAATTATTTTTCATAGAGATACCTCACATAGAGGCCTTAGTGGGCACAATGATATTTTGTTCACCTTTTGACTGAACCATAAAGAGAACAAATATTATAGTCTAAGAGATTACCTTCTTGCACCATTTCAATGAGATCAAAGAGACGTTGGTAGTCGAAATTACCTCTAGTACCTTTTGGAGTTGACCTCCCAAAATAACAATGACATTACGAGGCCTAAACTCATACAAATATGACACTTACACATATGTGGTTGTCCTAAAAGAGAATCTCTACAAACTTCAAGTGGGGAAACATCACCCAACATCTCATGTTTGAAGTGCTTGATGTCATAGTGTAGGTGACATTGCTAACCAACATGGATGTATCATCCCTATCTCAACCAACATATGGCATATGGCTAGGGGTGCGAAGTCACTAGTAGCTTCAACCCTTTGGTGACGTAAGTTGAGATCTGGTTCTTCTAGCTATTGTTATTGAAAATGAAATGTAGTGGAGTCCCCTTCACCCACATATATGAGTGGAAGATGTGCTTACCTTGATTTGCATTCTACCATGGATATTCCACTAGAACAATTTATCACAATATATCTTGGAAGTTTCTATAAACTCTTTGTTATGTAGTGTTTTGTTTAAGATTCATATTTAATATTACTAAGATAACACACAAAATACTAAAATAAGATGAGATTGAAATAAAATAAGCTAAAAAAATACCTTACCATCCACACAATGAACACGATATGTACCCTAAGAAACCTAATATGGAAAAACACAACTAGAAGGTGAGGACTATGCATTGCCCCTTTGTTCTCATTTATGAAATGAAAATACAAAGAAAGGTGAACTCACTATGGATTTGCCATGGACATTGTGGCTTGTATTATAGCTACATGGTCTTGTACTTCCTCTATTTTGTTCCAATTTCCTAGTCCCTTTCTTTGCTCACTATGGAAAAATAATCAATATAATAAGAATGTGATTCATTACCTTTCTAGAATCCACGTGTTTAACAATGTCACGATAGTCGTCTAGGGATAGAGATAGTGTTTTTTCATGCTTTAACTCTTGATCAAGGTTAGGGTTTTGGACCCTATAGAATATTCATAAAATTCCTCACATGAATATATCCACATGTGTGAGTAATGGGAGCTATTGTGACACCCACTTAGCACCAGGGTGGTAAACATGATAGGTCAACTTGCAAGACATATAACGTCCTCATACGAACTCTGATTGAGGTGATCTTTGCACTATTTGTAATCTCTCAATGTGTTTAATAATGGCAAGAGGATGGGAACTTTGTTCTCAATTTTTTTACCCCAAAGAATGTTGGTTAATCCCTCAAAGGGATTTTGGAATTTTTTGGACTCCAAATCATGAAAAAATGACTTACCTCTAAAATGGGCCCTAAAGGCCAATAGCTCCATTTTTTCCATTCGAAAAGTACCAAAATAGTTAAAAAATTATATAGTGATCCATTTCATATCATACCTACCCATTTTGGGAACTGTTAATCCCCAAAATATTTTTCTAAAGGAGGTAAGAAAATTTTTCCTCTACCTTTTCCCTAGACTACCATTTGGCCTTGACTAGAAGTTTCAATTTCAACCCAAGTTGCCAAAGTTCATGCAACTCTTGTCTAGTTGTTTTGGAAGTATTCAACAAAAACTCTATCCTATACCAACTTTGCATGAAATTTGACAAGTTGTTGTCATGCTACTCCTGTCTGGTTGTTCCAGAGGTCTTCAACAAAACTTTATCCTCTACTGACTTTGCTTAGAATTTTGTTGTCGAGTCCTCTATGGTAGGTAAGACTTCCCTATTAGTATTCTGGTATAACATGGAAGGCTCATANTGAATCAGTATGAGTACTTTTCTTTATTTAACAAAAATATAAAATCTTCAATGATATTAAATAGTTTATCATAAAAATTCAATATATCATCAATACCATAATTCAATGCATAAACAACACATAAACAAAAAACACCGAAATTTTTACATGGAAACCCAATGCGGGAAAAAACCACATAATGATTTTCTTAATTATCAAAGAGTACATTCATCAAAAGCACAAAATTCCTATTTATCTAGCTACAACTGGAAGGAGGCTCCAACCCCCTATTTACATGATACAACTTGAAGGAATCTCCAACTCCCTAATTTACTGACTCCAACCAAAAAGAGGCTACAACCCCCTTTCTTTGTCCCATCTAACCGCCCTAGAATATAAAGGTAGACCACTCTATCACCACCTCTACTATTGTAACTGATAACCTGTTGTTTATTTTGTTTCTTATACCTTTGTTGTTGCTACTGATATCAATATATCATCAAGATTACAACCACATATTCCTCATGCAAAAATCCACAAGAGAATCCTCCAAATCAAATGCTTATGAATCAATGGGACATACTTGTTCCTAATTTCTTTAGAATATCTCCCTAAAACTCTCAAGAAGACATACCTTCACCCTAAATCTGACTTGGGTTTCTGATCCTCTGATCTTCAACATTTTTTCCTCACAGGTTCGCGACCCTGTACACTATATTCTCGCGGGTATCCATGATTTTCCTCATTGCAGGCCACATATGTCTGCGCTTTTCCTCCTGAAAATCATGGATGTACTCAAGAAACCTATGTCTGTAAATTCTTCTCCATATGCTTGAACTATGCAAGCTTCTTCCTTCACTAGACTTCTCTGACCTCGACTCATTGCCTTAGATCTCCAACCTATATCCTCAGAAGTGATATTCAATTGACTTAAACTTGTGTTTTAATGAGGATCTTATGATGTCATGTAACTACCATGCACATGCAACTGACATTCTACTTGTTGACTTCTGATGTAACTTGTTAACTTCTAATGAAACTTGTTAACTTCTGTTTGCGGCCACTTTATTTTGATATGCAACTTGTTAACTCCCTGATTACAGTTACTTTAACATGCAACTGACATGCAACTTGTTAACTTTAGTTTACAACTTCTTTACTCTGACATGCAACCTGCTAAATTCATGTTCAAGGGTTGACATCAATGCCAACCAATCTTTCAACAATTCAATGATTAATCTAAACAATTAATCTCAACAAAACAATTAATCTTTCAACATATAGGCACTACCTTACCTTCTCCAACACTTCAAAAGGACCATATCGTAGAACCTAAAACTTCTTTCTAGGAACCTATATCACTTTTTTGTTCATATACAACCATACTCTATCTCCCTCAAATGTATTCTCAATTCAATGTTGGTCATGCTAAGCATTATAATTTTCCTATGACTTCTTCAATGTCTCATATACTTGAAAATAGATTTGCTTGATCTTATAAATGATTTTTTCATCCTTCAATGCTTCTCCTATAGTATATTCCCTCACTTGTCCTTGTTTTCCATATACAAAATCTAAGGGAAAAGGTGGAAAATATCCAAATCAAGTTTCAAAATGGGACTTACTGGTGGAAGTATGTACTTCTCTATTATAAAAATATTGAATATAAATCAAAATTTCATTCTTGTTCCTTCAATGCTTCTAATTGTAACCTCAAAATTTGAACCAATGTCTTATTCACTACTTTTGTCTACCCAATCTATTTATGAATGGAAAGTTGAATATCTCTTCAATTTGGTGTCCATATTCTCCCAAAGTGTAGTCCAAAAGACACTTAGAAATATACTATATATGTTTGAGATCATTCTCCTTGGTATCCCAAATTGCACTCGGACATTTTCAAATAATAGGATTGACGCATCTTATCCTTTGATGGTCTTTTTACATGGAATGGGAATGCTCATCTTACTAAACTTGTCCACTACCACAAATAGATAGTCAAGTCCCCACCTTGTTTTTGAAAAACTACCCATGAAATCTATGGATATGCTCTTCCATTGTCTAGTAGGTAATTGTAAGGGATGGTATAAACCGTGCTTCATGTTTTTTGGATTATTGGTACAAAAAAGTATGCATCCTCTAATAAACCAAGCTATATCTTCTTGCATTCTAGGCCAATACATATACCTATGTGAATTGACAACTATCTTCTCAACACCAAAATTCCCTGCAACTTTGAAGGTGTGAGCCTGTCTAATAAGTTGCAATCTTTCACCTTTAGGAACATAGAGATTGTCCAATTTGTAGAGCAACTCATCCTAGATATGATAGTTATCCTACCTTCTTCTACACTAACTTGGCATTGTAGCCACTACAACACATTGAAGTTCTCATATTTTACGTATTCCTCTTCGTATGCATCATGGGTGAAAGGATCTGTTAGCACTAGAAGTCACCTCTTGATTGTAGGGGAGGTAAGCCCAATACCCATCAATTTGTATGTCACAATGAATAAATTTAAGGGGGGTCAAATGGGTGCAGACTCAAGATAATATTGCTTTAACTCAGAAAACTACGTTGGCATGCACATGCATATGGGGTCTTGATTTAACTTCAGTCAGTTGTTGTAGTAAGGGTGAGCAGGAGGAAGAACTCGGGGAAAAAATCTAAGGGTATGCTATGGACATCAGGTCTTCCAACAACCTAAGGATGAAAAGATTCAAATACAATATCCTCTTGGATCCAAAACTTCAGGAAACTAAAAATGCTATAACAGTACTGCGATCAAACATACATCACAATATGGTTACAACACTCGACTGGATCATCCATGCCCGAGCCTTTCAGTATCAGAGACAAAAGAGATGGAAAAGAAGGTTGGCTATCATTTAAACAAGAAGTCTCAAATTACAACACATAACCAGAGAACCAAAGACTTCATTAAAAATTTACAATACGAGAGCCTAACTCAACCATTCACACATAACAAAATATCAAAACTAATTATTTATACTCAGAACAATTCACCACCACCAAGGATGTGACCTGGCCATTACAATTAGAGCTTTGCATCTGCATATTCTTCTGTGAGTCTGCACATGTATCCTTATATGAGATGCAAAATCATGTCAGTATGGGCTTACAAGAGAATCCATTGACAGGAAAAATTTTAGGTGGACAGTCTGCCTCCACGACGAGATATTCCATGCTTTCCATTTATGGGGTGAAACACGGTTTCAACTATGTCCCCCATTTCCATTAACTTCTTTCATCGGGATCAGGACAATGCTTGACACCCTTGAATGTTCCACGCAGTGCCCACAAATCCTTCAAGTCAATCCTGATGCCTCAAGACCACATAAATCTTCTTCGGTGACTAATACGTTCACTTTCAGCCTTTGGCACAACTCCTTTCCATCGCTCCATGCGAACTTGGGCTATGAACTTGGGCCCAACTCCTGGGCACTTTGCGATTTCATGTTTCATGAACCTGCATCATGCTCCATGCTAAAACCCTTGAGTCGTGAAATCATGATTTCTTGGATCTGGTGCCACGCGCCCCTTTGAATTAGACAACCCAGATAAATGCCGATATTTCGGGACCTAGGGCCTTCAACATTTCAAGACTCGGGAAGATTGCGCATTCCCCATTTCATTTTTCCCAAAATGAATTTCTTCGTGGTTCATATCTGGTGCCACACGTCATGCTGAATTGGACGACCCACGCTGATTTCGGGTTTCGGGAGTTCAGACCTTCGCCCCAACACTAAACTTCAGACGACTCTAAGTGTTTCACTTTGTGGTTATGGCTGTGGTCTACATGATCAAGGATTCAGATGATTGGATGTGGGATGGAAAACATAGAGACTAGGGCACTTAAACACAGAGGGGGGGAAGATAAGAAATGATTTTACAAGCCAAAGGGGGGAAAATTGAGACTTGGTTAGCGAAAAGGAGAGAGACAGAGAAAAATTACAGTCTTAGGTAGAAACCAAAACCCCACAGGACTCTGACAAGTTCATGTGATAACATTTGGCTCCACATGGGATGGCATGCTCCTTGCGAGCTGCCAAGAACAAGTAGTTCCAGTACCCTAGTTGTTGGGTTATGGAGTCGCTTATTGAAAATGCAAAACTAAAAATCAAAACAAAACATAAGTGGTATTTACAGTGGTAGAATGCTGGTCATGGACTAAAGAACATATTTCTTCAAAAAATGCCCATTTACAGGGCCACCAAAAACTTCATATCCTTCCAAATTCTGCAACATGTAAGTATTACTTGGAAATACCTCAAAGATTTTGAAGGTCCCAATCCACAGTGCTTCAAATTTACCATGCTTTCCCTTGTCCTATTTGGGTGCATCCCATTTGAGTACTAGATCTCCTAGATGTAAATCCTCCTTTCTTACTTTCCTGTCAAAGGCCTGCTTGATTTTCTGTTGATGTTCATGTGCTTTGTCCAGTATCTTCTCCCTAGTCTGTTGGACTTCTACTAGCTATTGTATTCTTCTGATCATATCACCAGTCTCCCCTTGGTGGTCTTGGAATAATTTTTCCACTAGAAAGATGAGTTGAGAAGGAAAGATGGCTTCAAATCCATACATAAGTTGAAAGGGAGAGACACCAAGGGATCTCTTGGTTGTCACTCTGTCAACCCACAAAGAAAATTTGAGCTTTGAATCCCATGCTTTCTTGTTGTCCTCTAGCAGTATTTTGATGATTTTTATAAGGCTCTTGTTTGAGGACTCTGCCAATCCATTCCCTTGGGGGTAGTAAGGAGTTGAGTGAATCAATGAAATTCCAAATTGTTCACAAAACTAGATCAATGGTTCGGCCTTGAAGGATGCAACGTTATCAATGAAAATTCTTTTTGGACAACCAAACCTTGCTATAATATCCTCCAGAAAACCAATGATTACCTTGTGAGAAGCACTCCTTGTGGGGATGGATTCTATCCACTTGGTAAAGTAATATGTGAGAGTCAAGATCCACCTGTGTTGACCACTTGAAGCAGGATGGATTTCCCTAATAAAATCTAAGCCCCATTGCTGAAAGGGCCCTGATGCTACTACAAGATTTAATGGAAAATTCTTGAGTTGATGCTTCCCAGAGAATTTATGACACTTAATACAAGCCCTGATATTTGCACAAACATCAGTGAATAGGTTAGGCCAGAAGTACCCAAACCTGATAAATTTATAGGTCGTAGTTCTCCAGAAATGATGTCCCCCACATATACTATCATGGAAATTAAACATAATCTTTTAGGCTTCTTGTGGGTCTAAACATCTCAAAAGCACTCCTAGAGGGTATTTCCAGAATAAGACTCGATCAATAAGGCGATATTTAATTTCTTTAAGCTTTAAATCTCTTGCTTTTATTTTTCCCATACCATCAGGGGGTCGCAACTCTTGCATAAAGAATATGATGTCTTTATACCAGATGCATTTTGCCAATGGAGGGTTGACTTGTGGGCTTGTATAAGATGAGTCAGCTTGCTGATTTTTCGAGCAAGTGTTGATGAGGTAAACCCCCAAAGATTTGCAATTAGACTCAGCTAGTAACTTGGCTAAACCATGACCTTTAACTAGTTTGGTGGGATTTATTTCTAGATCAAATTCAAGGATTTTGGTAATCCACTTGTTTCTTCTCCCATCTATGTCAGGTTGAATGATAATGTCCTTCACAGAAGCAGAATGAACATATGAAATAACTTTTGAATGAAAGAGATAGATTCTGAAAGCCTTGAGGGGTTTCACCAAAGCATAGGCCTTCTTCTCTATGATGTCATATTTTATCTCTGTGTCTCTCAATGCTCTGCTGAAAAAAGAAATAGGTTGCTCCAACCCTTCAACATTATTCTGCAATAAAAGAGTTGTTATTGTATCAAAAGAGGCAAATGAAAAAATCAGAAACTCTTTGGGGTAATTAGGACTGATGAGTATAGGTGCCTCGGTCAAGGCCTTCTTGATTTGGTCTAAAGAATTTCTAGACTCAGCAGTCCATTTCAATTCATTCCCCTTTCTGAGCATGGTTGTGATATGCTTTACCAATTCAACAAAATTTGAAATAGATCTTCTTAAAAAGTTGATTTTACCCAAGAAAGACTGAACTTCATTCTTGGATCGAGGGAGTGGCAAGGTTTGAATAGCTTCTACTCTTCTTGAATCAATTCTGACTCCCTCAACTGCTACTATGTGCCCCAACAATTTTCCCTCCTGCATGGCAAATAGAGACTTTTTGGGATTTAAGGAGAGACCAAATTTTCTGCATTTTAAGAAGACCTTTCTCAAATGATGACCATGTTCTTTATCAGACTTGGAAAAAACTGTAATGTCATCCATGTAGATGACTACAAATTTATCCTTTTATCCAATGAAGGCGATGTCCATAGCTAGTTGAAAGATAGCCCCTGTGCTCATCAATCCAAAGGGCATCTTAGCATACATGAATGTACCCCAAGGAGCGGTGAAGGCTGTCTTTTCTCTATCTTCAGGCATGATAGAAATATGATTATAGCCAGAAAATTCATCAATCATGGAAATCCTGGATGCACTTGTCACCCTCTGCAATATGTGTTCCATCTTTGGCAAAGGGTAATTTTCCTTCTTAGAGATTTTGTTCAAGTTCTTGAAATCGACACACAGTCTAATTTCACCATTGTTCTTTCTTACTGGGACCATGTTGGCCACCCATTCATAATATATCAAAGGGACAATTATTTGGGCGTCCAACAACTTCTTTACCTCCCTTTCCATAATAGGCAACGACATAGGATTTATTTGTCTTAATTTCTGCCTAAATGATTTGGCCTCCTCTTTCAATGGGATCTTATGCTCAGTGACACTCGTGTCATATGTTCTGAGGTCTTCATAGGTCTAGGCAAACACATGAGAGAATTCTCTTAATATCTCATCATACTCGGTCCTTTGTTCCCCTAACAGGCTGCTTGACAACTTGACAAATTTTGGATCCTCCTCTGTACAAATATTGCACTCAGTTACATCAACATCCTTATTTGAAACTTTACCTTTTACTACCACATCATTTCCGTCAAATAGTCTTTCCAAAGGAACTAGTCCCTTTGGGATATGATTGCTGGGCAAATGGACAATATGATGATTAGAAATCTTGTTCAGAAAAATATCATCATGAAGATTTATTTCAGAATCAGGATCTTGATCAATGTGTAATGCAGAAAACTCATCAACAATATCCAAGAATCTTTTGATCTCAAGATCATACTCAAACACTTTCCAATGCTTGAAATTGTCAGGTATAGAGGGTCTATATTTCACTTCTACATCATACCTGAGTGTAGGTGGAAGAGGGACTATGAAATAACTTTCTGAAATAACTAGAGAATCAGCCATGGCATTCTCTTTTCTTGGAACAAATGAAATGTTGAAAGCTAAGAAAAAACTGTCAACAAGATCCCATAATTCATTTCTGTAACTTCTAATCCAAGGGTGCTTGGCTTGATAAATACTTTTGATCTGGTGGACAATTAATTCAACATCCCCAAACACTGATAGCTCTTCAATCCCCATGTCTTTTGTAACCCTCAAACCCAAAACAAGAGCTTCATACTCTGCCACATTATTGGTAGTTTCAAATTATAACTTGTAGGACAGAGATATAACTTCTTGAGTAGGTGAAACCAATACCACTCCAGCACCCGCACCTTCTCTAGAAGAGGCTCCATCAAATTTTTTTTTCCAAACAGAGGTAATCGGAGGAGAAACTTCACAGAGAGTAGGGGACTGCTTTCTTATTTCAAGAGGGGGCTCAGGGTCATCTGTGAGATGCAATACGCTGGATCCCAAATCAGTCTTGAGTGAAAAAAAGGATGGTTGGTGGGGTATGATTCATCACTAATAATATAGGCCAACTGAGCTTCTCTATACAATATTCTATGCTCCCCCCCAAACACAGGAATGGTAGCATATGTGAGGTTCATTTGCAAGATTCCCCCAAGTATTTTTATCAAGATCTTGAAAAAATCATGCCAAACTTGGGGGGAGCCGTTAGCCACCACGATATCCATGGCCACACTTTTCATGGGCAACTGAAACAAGGTCACAACCAGATCTTTGATGACCCCAAGACACTGCACTTTCATTGAATCAAAAGAATACAAATCATGATAAGTCTTTGTGATTTCTAATCCAAGTTCATCCATGGAAGTTTTGGGCATGATATTATGAGATGCCCCTAAATCCATCAAACAATTATGCAACACCTTTTCATGTATGCTCATATATGTATATAAGGGAGGGGATGAGTCATATCTATCTTCTATCAAAGGACCTAAGATGATAGTAGGATTTTCATCTTGAAGGTTTATTGAGTCTGTGGAATGACATGATGGTTCATACTGCAACAGTTTAGAGAGGGACCTTTTAAAATCTTCGTGCTTGACCAGCTCTGAAAGGGATATAGGGATCCTGATATTTTGGATCTCATGCTCAAAGTTAAAATAGGAGGGGGGCTTCAAAATTTCTCTCACTTCTGGGATAGGACCTTTGGCTATTGGTTAGGGGTTCTATATTTTATTCTCCTTGCTGCTATTTATTGCGTCTTTAGCAGGCTTCTCTGCTCTGAAAGGATGATAAGGGATGTCAGACTTCCCTCCTTTCTTCTTAGACCCGAGGTTATATTTATTGGGACTACTATTGGTCTTCTCCCCTTCACTCAACACATTTATTTGGCTATCCATGAGGGACTCCTCGTATGTAGATTGGGTCAAATGGGGAAACAGGGAGGTGTCTCCAATACAATGGATTTCAGGATCAATCTCTTCTTCCTCTCCTTCTTCATCAACAACGAGGTTATTTTGGAGAGGGGTTTTGATTTTCTGATCATCCCTATCTCTATTTCGAGGCTCTCTTGGAAGTATCTGAGGGGTATTTTTTGGTCTTCTGAAGTTACCTCTGTTATCAACACTTTGGGCACTCTGATAACCTTGCTTTCCTTCAAATATCATCTTCTCCATTTCTACAGAAAGAGATTTTTCCATCTTGGTCAAATCATCTACTTGATGGTGGGATGCAAAGGAACTAGAGGTTGAGGCTTAAGATCTCCCCCTTCCTCTGTCTCTATCAACCTTATTCCTGAGTTTGTCAACTACCAATATGTTGGACTCTGCTTCCAAGGTTGCATCTTGCATATGAGCCAAGGAAGTAGCTCTTCTCTCTCTCAACATGAAGCAAAAATTAGGGTCAAAAGCACTAGAATAAGTAATTTTGGCAGAGTCTTTTGTAGGCTTTATCTCATCAGGAATCTTGTTATACATTTTGTTGATTCTTTTGGAGAAATCAGAGACAAAATCTCCCTCTTTTATATTTAGGGAACCGAACTCTGTGATATAATACATAAAGTCCTTTTTATCCCCCCTCTATCTTAAGAAAACATCGTCTAAAGCCTCAATCCCAACAATGGATCCAGGGGTCAATCTCCTAAACAATTTCCTATCCTCACCATCAAGGCTCTGGACAAAGACTATAATCCACACATCCTTGTTTTCAATATTTAGATTGTCTGCATAACTGTAGAAGGCAACAAGGTGTTCTTCAGTAGTTATGTCTTATTCTCCTGTGAATTTGGGTATGTATTTTAGGTAGTCTCTAGTAGGGAGAGTATTCATTGGTTGAGGTAAGATCAGAGGAGCATATCTTGCAGCCACTATGACATCCATTCTGTTCCTAGGGGAAATAACACCTGCCATTGGGATGGGAACTGGAGGAGAATTAAGAGGGGATGGAGTTCGAACATGGGAGACCGGAAGTGTGTTTTTTGGAGCAAAGGGAAATGACCGAGGATTTGGAGAACAAGCCATAGGGCTCGAGGGATCTGATATTTCCCCTTCTATAAAATCAACAACTCTAACAGGGGGAGGAGTGGTAAAAATCGAAGTGAGAAAATATTCAGAGGTCCTGGGTTTAAATCGAGGTACAAATTCAAGGGAAGTAAGAGTGATGAAGGTTTCTCGTTCCAATCCAATACCAGGAGGGGATAAATCAATAAGAACACTCCCAAACTTTAAACTTCGGGAAACTCCAACATATGGTATAACGTGAGAATGAGAAGAAAATATTGGAGTTTATATAGAAGGATGGTGAAACTCATCAGAAATACCTGGTTCAATAGCTGAAGTACCTTCCTAGAGGATCTTTCATCTTCTGATAATTTTCTCTGGGTCAGCTTCAAGTGTTTCTAGAGGTAGATGTGGAGTAGACCTTGTGTGTCTGCCTCTGGAAGCCACAACTGAAATAGTGGATTCACATCAATGGAGTTGCCAGGTGCACATTTTCAATCTTTGATGTACTAAGTTATGATGCACCTTCAGAACTAGTAAGCTTTGTCGTTCAATCCCAGGCAAAATCTTCAATTCATCCCCGAAAACAGCGCCAGAAATGTTAGCACTAGAAGTCACCTCTTGATTGCAGGGGAGGTAAGCCCAATACCCATCAGTTTGTATGTCACAATGAATATATTTAAGGGGGGTCAAATGGGTGTAGACTNTGAATCAGTATGAGTACTTTTCTTTATTTAACAAAAATATAAAATCTTCAATGATATTAAATAGTTTATCATAAAAATTCAATATATCATCAATACCATAATTCAATGCATAAACAACACATAAACAAAAAACACCGAAATTTTTACATGGAAACCCAATGCGGGAAAAAACCACATAATGATTTTCTTAATTATCAAAGAGTACATTCATCAAAAGCACAAAATTCCTATTTATCTAGCTACAACTGGAAGGAGGCTCCAACCCCCTATTTACATGATACAACTTGAAGGAATCTCCAACTCCCTAATTTACTGACTCCAACCAAAAAGAGGCTACAACCCCCTTTCTTTGTCCCATCTAACCGCCCTAGAATATAAAGGTAGACCACTCTATCACCACCTCTACTATTGTAACTGATAACCTGTTGTTTATTTTGTTTCTTATACCTTTGTTGTTGCTACTGATATCAATATATCATCAAGATTACAACCACATATTCCTCATGCAAAAATCCACAAGAGAATCCTCCAAATCAAATGCTTATGAATCAATGGGACATACTTGTTCCTAATTTCTTTAGAATATCTCCCTAAAACTCTCAAGAAGACATACCTTCACCCTAAATCTGACTTGGGTTTCTGATCCTCTGATCTTCAACATTTTTTCCTCACAGGTTCGCGACCCTGTACACTATATTCTCGCGGGTATCCATGATTTTCCTCATTGCAGGCCACATATGTCTGCGCTTTTCCTCCTGAAAATCATGGATGTACTCAAGAAACCTATGTCTGTAAATTCTTCTCCATATGCTTGAACTATGCAAGCTTCTTCCTTCACTAGACTTCTCTGACCTCGACTCATTGCCTTAGATCTCCAACCTATATCCTCAGAAGTGATATTCAATTGACTTAAACTTGTGTTTTAATGAGGATCTTATGATGTCATGTAACTACCATGCACATGCAACTGACATTCTACTTGTTGACTTCTGATGTAACTTGTTAACTTCTAATGAAACTTGTTAACTTCTGTTTGCGGCCACTTTATTTTGATATGCAACTTGTTAACTCCCTGATTACAGTTACTTTAACATGCAACTGACATGCAACTTGTTAACTTTAGTTTACAACTTCTTTACTCTGACATGCAACCTGCTAAATTCATGTTCAAGGGTTGACATCAATGCCAACCAATCTTTCAACAATTCAATGATTAATCTAAACAATTAATCTCAACAAAACAATTAATCTTTCAACATATAGGCACTACCTTACCTTCTCCAACACTTCAAAAGGACCATATCGTAGAACCTAAAACTTCTTTCTAGGAACCTATATCACTTTTTTGTTCATATACAACCATACTCTATCTCCCTCAAATGTATTCTCAATTCAATGTTGGTCATGCTAAGCATTATAATTTTCCTATGACTTCTTCAATGTCTCATATACTTGAAAATAGATTTGCTTGATCTTATAAATGATTTTTTCATCCTTCAATGCTTCTCCTATAGTATATTCCCTCACTTGTCCTTGTTTTCCATATACAAAATCTAAGGGAAAAGGTGGAAAATATCCAAATCAAGTTTCAAAATGGGACTTACTGGTGGAAGTATGTACTTCTCTATTATAAAAATATTGAATATAAATCAAAATTTCATTCTTGTTCCTTCAATGCTTCTAATTGTAACCTCAAAATTTGAACCAATGTCTTATTCACTACTTTTGTCTACCCAATCTATTTATGAATGGAAAGTTGAATATCTCTTCAATTTGGTGTCCATATTCTCCCAAAGTGTAGTCCAAAAGACACTTAGAAATATACTATATATGTTTGAGATCATTCTCCTTGGTATCCCAAATTGCACTCGGACATTTTCAAATAATAGGATTGACGCATCTTATCCTTTGATGGTCTTTTTACATGGAATGGGAATGCTCATCTTACTAAACTTGTCCACTACCACAAATAGATAGTCAAGTCCCCACCTTGTTTTTGAAAAACTACCCATGAAATCTATGGATATGCTCTTCCATTGTCTAGTAGGTAATTGTAAGGGATGGTATAAACCGTGCTTCATGTTTTTTGGATTATTGGTACAAAAAAGTATGCATCCTCTAATAAACCAAGCTATATCTTCTTGCATTCTAGGCCAATACATATACCTATGTGAATTGACAACTATCTTCTCAACACCAAAATTCCCTGCAACTTTGAAGGTGTGAGCCTGTCTAATAAGTTGCAATCTTTCACCTTTAGGAACATAGAGATTGTCCAATTTGTAGAGCAACTCATCCTAGATATGATAGTTATCCTACCTTCTTCTACACTAACTTGGCATTGTAGCCACTACAACACATTGAAGTTCTCATATTTTACGTATTCCTCTTCGTATGCATCATGGGTGAAAGGATCTGTTAGCACTAGAAGTCACCTCTTGATTGTAGGGGAGGTAAGCCCAATACCCATCAATTTGTATGTCACAATGAATAAATTTAAGGGGGGTCAAATGGGTGCAGACTCAAGATAATATTGCTTTAACTCAGAAAACTACGTTGGCATGCACATGCATATGGGGTCTTGATTTAACTTCAGTCAGTTGTTGTAGTAAGGGTGAGCAGGAGGAAGAACTCGGGGAAAAAATCTAAGGGTATGCTATGGACATCAGGTCTTCCAACAACCTAAGGATGAAAAGATTCAAATACAATATCCTCTTGGATCCAAAACTTCAGGAAACTAAAAATGCTATAACAGTACTGCGATCAAACATACATCACAATATGGTTACAACACTCGACTGGATCATCCATGCCCGAGCCTTTCAGTATCAGAGACAAAAGAGATGGAAAAGAAGGTTGGCTATCATTTAAACAAGAAGTCTCAAATTACAACACATAACCAGAGAACCAAAGACTTCATTAAAAATTTACAATACGAGAGCCTAACTCAACCATTCACACATAACAAAATATCAAAACTAATTATTTATACTCAGAACAATTCACCACCACCAAGGATGTGACCTGGCCATTACAATTAGAGCTTTGCATCTGCATATTCTTCTGTCAGTCTGCACATGTATCCTTCTATGAGATGCAAAATCATGTTAGTATGGGCTTACAGGAGAATCCATTGACAGGGGAAATTTTAGGTGGACAGTCTGCCTCCACGACGAGATATTCCATGCTTTCCATTTATGGGGTGAAACACGGTTTCAAATATGTCCCCCATTTCCATTAACTTCTTTCATCGGGATCAGGACAATGCTTGACACCCTTGAATGTTCCACGCAGTGCCCACAAATCCTTCAAGTCAATCCTGATGCCTCAATACCACATAGATCTTCTTCGGTGACCAATACGTGCACTTTCAGCCTTTGGCACAACTCCTTTCCATCGCTCCATGCAAACTTGGGCTATGAACTTGGGCCCAACTCCTGGGCACTTTGCGATTTCATGTTTCGTGAACCTGCATCATGCTCCATGCTAAAACCCTTGAGTCGTGAAATCATGATTTCTTGGATCTGGCGCCACGCACCCCTTTGAATTAGACAACCCAGATAAATGCCGGTATTTCGGGACCTAGGGCCTTCAACATTTCAGGACTCGGAAAGATTGCGCATTCCCCATTTCATTTTTCCCAAAATGAATTTCTTCGTGGTTCATATCTGGTGCCACACGTCATGCTGAATTGGACGACCCACGCTGATTTTGGGTTTCGGGAGTTCAGACCTTCGCCCCAACACTAAACTTTAGACGACTCTAAGTGTTTCACTTTGTGGTTATGGTTGTGGTCTACATGATAAGGGATTCAGATGATTGGATGTGGGCTGGAAAACATAGAGACTAGGGCACTTAAACACAGAGGGGGGGAAGATAAGAAATGATTTTACAAGCCGAAGGGGGGAAAATTGAGACTTGGTTAGCGAAAAGGAGAGAGACAGAGAAAAATTACAGTCTTAGGTAGAAACCAAAACCCCATAGGACTCTGACAAGTTCATGTGATAACATTTGGCTCCACATGGGATGGCATGCTCCCTGCGAGCTGCCAAGAACAAGTAGTTCCAGTACCCTAGTTGTTGGGTTATGGAGTCGCTTATTGAAAATGCAAAACAAAAAATCAAAACAAAACATAAGTGGTATTTACAGTGGTAGAATGCTGGTCATGGACTAAAGAACATATTTCTTCAAAAAATGCCCATTTACAGGGCCACCAAAAACTTCATATCCTTCCAAATTCTGCAACATGTAAGTATTACTTGGAAATACCTCAAAGATTTTGAAGGTCCCAATCCACAGTGCTTCAAATTTACCATGCTTTCCCTTGTCCTATTTGGGTGCATCCCATTTGAGTACTAGATCTCCTAGATGTAAATCCTCCTTTCTTACTTTCCTGTCAAAGGCCTGCTTGATTTTCTGTTGATGTTCATGTGCTTTGTCCAGTATCTTCTCCCTAGTCTGTTGGACTTCTACTAGCTATTGTATTCTTCTGATCATATCACCAGTCTCCCCTTGGTGGTCTTGGAATAATTTTTCCACTAGAAAGATGAGTTGAGAAGGAAAGATGGCTTCAAATCCATACATAAGTTGAAAGGGAGAGACACCAAGGGATCTCTTGGTTGTCACTCTGTCAACCCACAAAGAAAATTTGAGCTTTGAATCCCATGCTTTCTTGTTGTCCTCTAGCAGTATTTTGATGATTTTTATAAGGCTCTTGTTTGAGGACTCTGCCAATCCATTCCCTTGGGGGTAGTAAGGAGTTGAGTGAATCAATGAAATTCCAAATTGTTCACAAAACTAGATCAATGGTTCGGCCTTGAAGGATGCAACGTTATCAATGAAAATTCTTTTTGGACAACCAAACCTTGCTATAATATCCTCCAGAAAACCAATGATTACCTTGTGAGAAGCACTCCTTGTGGGGATGGATTCTATCCACTTGGTAAAGTAATATGTGAGAGTCAAGATCCACCTGTGTTGACCACTTGAAGCAGGATGGATTTCCCTAATAAAATCTAAGCCCCATTGCTGAAAGGGCCCTGATGCTACTACAAGATTTAATGGAAAATTCTTGAGTTGATGCTTCCCAGAGAATTTATGACACTTAATACAAGCCCTGATATTTGCACAAACATCAGTGAATAGGTTAGGCCAGAAGTACCCAAACCTGATAAATTTATAGGTCGTAGTTCTCCAGAAATGATGTCCCCCACATATACTATCATGGAAATTAAACATAATCTTTTAGGCTTCTTGTGGGTCTAAACATCTCAAAAGCACTCCTAGAGGGTATTTCCAGAATAAGACTCGATCAATAAGGCGATATTTAATTTCTTTAAGCTTTAAATCTCTTGCTTTTATTTTTCCCATACCATCAGGGGGTCGCAACTCTTGCATAAAGAATATGATGTCTTTATACCAGATGCATTTTGCCAATGGAGGGTTGACTTGTGGGCTTGTATAAGATGAGTCAGCTTGCTGATTTTTCGAGCAAGTGTTGATGAGGTAAACCCCCAAAGATTTGCAATTAGACTCAGCTAGTAACTTGGCTAAACCATGACCTTTAACTAGTTTGGTGGGATTTATTTCTAGATCAAATTCAAGGATTTTGGTAATCCACTTGTTTCTTCTCCCATCTATGTCAGGTTGAATGATAATGTCCTTCACAGAAGCAGAATGAACATATGAAATAACTTTTGAATGAAAGAGATAGATTCTGAAAGCCTTGAGGGGTTTCACCAAAGCATAGGCCTTCTTCTCTATGATGTCATATTTTATCTCTGTGTCTCTCAATGCTCTGCTGAAAAAAGAAATAGGTTGCTCCAACCCTTCAACATTATTCTGCAATAAAAGAGTTGTTATTGTATCAAAAGAGGCAAATGAAAAAATCAGAAACTCTTTGGGGTAATTAGGACTGATGAGTATAGGTGCCTCGGTCAAGGCCTTCTTGATTTGGTCTAAAGAATTTCTAGACTCAGCAGTCCATTTCAATTCATTCCCCTTTCTGAGCATGGTTGTGATATGCTTTACCAATTCAACAAAATTTGAAATAGATCTTCTTAAAAAGTTGATTTTACCCAAGAAAGACTGAACTTCATTCTTGGATCGAGGGAGTGGCAAGGTTTGAATAGCTTCTACTCTTCTTGAATCAATTCTGACTCCCTCAACTGCTACTATGTGCCCCAACAATTTTCCCTCCTGCATGGCAAATAGAGACTTTTTGGGATTTAAGGAGAGACCAAATTTTCTGCATTTTAAGAAGACCTTTCTCAAATGATGACCATGTTCTTTATCAGACTTGGAAAAAACTGTAATGTCATCCATGTAGATGACTACAAATTTATCCTTTTATCCAATGAAGGCGATGTCCATAGCTAGTTGAAAGATAGCCCCTGTGCTCATCAATCCAAAGGGCATCTTAGCATACATGAATGTACCCCAAGGAGCGGTGAAGGCTGTCTTTTCTCTATCTTCAGGCATGATAGAAATATGATTATAGCCAGAAAATTCATCAATCATGGAAATCCTGGATGCACTTGTCACCCTCTGCAATATGTGTTCCATCTTTGGCAAAGGGTAATTTTCCTTCTTAGAGATTTTGTTCAAGTTCTTGAAATCGACACACAGTCTAATTTCACCATTGTTCTTTCTTACTGGGACCATGTTGGCCACCCATTCATAATATATCAAAGGGACAATTATTTGGGCGTCCAACAACTTCTTTACCTCCCTTTCCATAATAGGCAACGACATAGGATTTATTTGTCTTAATTTCTGCCTAAATGATTTGGCCTCCTCTTTCAATGGGATCTTATGCTCAGTGACACTCGTGTCATATGTTCTGAGGTCTTCATAGGTCTAGGCAAACACATGAGAGAATTCTCTTAATATCTCATCATACTCGGTCCTTTGTTCCCCTAACAGGCTGCTTGACAACTTGACAAATTTTGGATCCTCCTCTGTACAAATATTGCACTCAGTTACATCAACATCCTTATTTGAAACTTTACCTTTTACTACCACATCATTTCCGTCAAATAGTCTTTCCAAAGGAACTAGTCCCTTTGGGATATGATTGCTGGGCAAATGGACAATATGATGATTAGAAATCTTGTTCAGAAAAATATCATCATGAAGATTTATTTCAGAATCAGGATCTTGATCAATGTGTAATGCAGAAAACTCATCAACAATATCCAAGAATCTTTTGATCTCAAGATCATACTCAAACACTTTCCAATGCTTGAAATTGTCAGGTATAGAGGGTCTATATTTCACTTCTACATCATACCTGAGTGTAGGTGGAAGAGGGACTATGAAATAACTTTCTGAAATAACTAGAGAATCAGCCATGGCATTCTCTTTTCTTGGAACAAATGAAATGTTGAAAGCTAAGAAAAAACTGTCAACAAGATCCCATAATTCATTTCTGTAACTTCTAATCCAAGGGTGCTTGGCTTGATAAATACTTTTGATCTGGTGGACAATTAATTCAACATCCCCAAACACTGATAGCTCTTCAATCCCCATGTCTTTTGTAACCCTCAAACCCAAAACAAGAGCTTCATACTCTGCCACATTATTGGTAGTTTCAAATTATAACTTGTAGGACAGAGATATAACTTCTTGAGTAGGTGAAACCAATACCACTCCAGCACCCGCACCTTCTCTAGAAGAGGCTCCATCAAATTTTTTTTTCCAAACAGAGGTAATCGGAGGAGAAACTTCACAGAGAGTAGGGGACTGCTTTCTTATTTCAAGAGGGGGCTCAGGGTCATCTGTGAGATGCAATACGCTGGATCCCAAATCAGTCTTGAGTGAAAAAAAGGATGGTTGGTGGGGTATGATTCATCACTAATAATATAGGCCAACTGAGCTTCTCTATACAATATTCTATGCTCCCCCCCAAACACAGGAATGGTAGCATATGTGAGGTTCATTTGCAAGATTCCCCCAAGTATTTTTATCAAGATCTTGAAAAAATCATGCCAAACTTGGGGGGAGCCGTTAGCCACCACGATATCCATGGCCACACTTTTCATGGGCAACTGAAACAAGGTCACAACCAGATCTTTGATGACCCCAAGACACTGCACTTTCATTGAATCAAAAGAATACAAATCATGATAAGTCTTTGTGATTTCTAATCCAAGTTCATCCATGGAAGTTTTGGGCATGATATTATGAGATGCCCCTAAATCCATCAAACAATTATGCAACACCTTTTCATGTATGCTCATATATGTATATAAGGGAGGGGATGAGTCATATCTATCTTCTATCAAAGGACCTAAGATGATAGTAGGATTTTCATCTTGAAGGTTTATTGAGTCTGTGGAATGACATGATGGTTCATACTGCAACAGTTTAGAGAGGGACCTTTTAAAATCTTCGTGCTTGACCAGCTCTGAAAGGGATATAGGGATCCTGATATTTTGGATCTCATGCTCAAAGTTAAAATAGGAGGGGGGCTTCAAAATTTCTCTCACTTCTGGGATAGGACCTTTGGCTATTGGTTAGGGGTTCTATATTTTATTCTCCTTGCTGCTATTTATTGCGTCTTTAGCAGGCTTCTCTGCTCTGAAAGGATGATAAGGGATGTCAGACTTCCCTCCTTTCTTCTTAGACCCGAGGTTATATTTATTGGGACTACTATTGGTCTTCTCCCCTTCACTCAACACATTTATTTGGCTATCCATGAGGGACTCCTCGTATGTAGATTGGGTCAAATGGGGAAACAGGGAGGTGTCTCCAATACAATGGATTTCAGGATCAATCTCTTCTTCCTCTCCTTCTTCATCAACAACGAGGTTATTTTGGAGAGGGGTTTTGATTTTCTGATCATCCCTATCTCTATTTCGAGGCTCTCTTGGAAGTATCTGAGGGGTATTTTTTGGTCTTCTGAAGTTACCTCTGTTATCAACACTTTGGGCACTCTGATAACCTTGCTTTCCTTCAAATATCATCTTCTCCATTTCTACAGAAAGAGATTTTTCCATCTTGGTCAAATCATCTACTTGATGGTGGGATGCAAAGGAACTAGAGGTTGAGGCTTAAGATCTCCCCCTTCCTCTGTCTCTATCAACCTTATTCCTGAGTTTGTCAACTACCAATATGTTGGACTCTGCTTCCAAGGTTGCATCTTGCATATGAGCCAAGGAAGTAGCTCTTCTCTCTCTCAACATGAAGCAAAAATTAGGGTCAAAAGCACTAGAATAAGTAATTTTGGCAGAGTCTTTTGTAGGCTTTATCTCATCAGGAATCTTGTTATACATTTTGTTGATTCTTTTGGAGAAATCAGAGACAAAATCTCCCTCTTTTATATTTAGGGAACCGAACTCTGTGATATAATACATAAAGTCCTTTTTATCCCCCCTCTATCTTAAGAAAACATCGTCTAAAGCCTCAATCCCAACAATGGATCCAGGGGTCAATCTCCTAAACAATTTCCTATCCTCACCATCAAGGCTCTGGACAAAGACTATAATCCACACATCCTTGTTTTCAATATTTAGATTGTCTGCATAACTGTAGAAGGCAACAAGGTGTTCTTCAGTAGTTATGTCTTATTCTCCTGTGAATTTGGGTATGTATTTTAGGTAGTCTCTAGTAGGGAGAGTATTCATTGGTTGAGGTAAGATCAGAGGAGCATATCTTGCAGCCACTATGACATCCATTCTGTTCCTAGGGGAAATAACACCTGCCATTGGGATGGGAACTGGAGGAGAATTAAGAGGGGATGGAGTTCGAACATGGGAGACCGGAAGTGTGTTTTTTGGAGCAAAGGGAAATGACCGAGGATTTGGAGAACAAGCCATAGGGCTCGAGGGATCTGATATTTCCCCTTCTATAAAATCAACAACTCTAACAGGGGGAGGAGTGGTAAAAATCGAAGTGAGAAAATATTCAGAGGTCCTGGGTTTAAATCGAGGTACAAATTCAAGGGAAGTAAGAGTGATGAAGGTTTCTCGTTCCAATCCAATACCAGGAGGGGATAAATCAATAAGAACACTCCCAAACTTTAAACTTCGGGAAACTCCAACATATGGTATAACGTGAGAATGAGAAGAAAATATTGGAGTTTATATAGAAGGATGGTGAAACTCATCAGAAATACCTGGTTCAATAGCTGAAGTACCTTCCTAGAGGATCTTTCATCTTCTGATAATTTTCTCTGGGTCAGCTTCAAGTGTTTCTAGAGGTAGATGTGGAGTAGACCTTGTGTGTCTGCCTCTGGAAGCCACAACTGAAATAGTGGATTCACATCAATGGAGTTGCCAGGTGCACATTTTCAATCTTTGATGTACTAAGTTATGATGCACCTTCAGAACTAGTAAGCTTTGTCGTTCAATCCCAGGCAAAATCTTCAATTCATCCCCGAAAACAGCGCCAGAAATGTTAGCACTAGAAGTCACCTCTTGATTGCAGGGGAGGTAAGCCCAATACCCATCAGTTTGTATGTCACAATGAATATATTTAAGGGGGGTCAAATGGGTGTAGACT
>JZKD02S0955752.1:0-13749 GCA_000966675.3 Picea glauca | reverse complement strand
GGAGGAAATTATTGCATGTGAGGAGGGAAAAACTCAAGGGAAGTCGACCAGGAGCTTGTCTGGTCGACAACCTGAGGATAAAAAACCCTCGGTGAAAGGAACTCCCTTAATGGCAACATCCCAGGCACCTGACCTAACTATGACTCATGCAGACTCATTACATTATTAACCCACGCAGGGGTGCGRACATTTCGTTTACAAAAATTTGGTGCTGGAACATCAGACACCAAGTAGAACCAAATACTGTCTTCAAACATAGATGAATACTTCATGGTACATGAGTTGACCCCTAGCTGAATAGGCGGTCAACATGGCCCTTTTTGGCACTTTTTGGGCTAGTAAAACTCACCTAAAAACACTTAGTCCATAGGCCTAATAACCAACTAGACTTAATAGGGCACCTCTACTAACCCAACTTTGCCATTTAAACAAGGACTAGAGGAAGCAACGAAAGGTGATAGGCCGAGGACGGTCTCGTGGCGCTTAGCATCGTTTCCGGGAGTACTCTTTTCCTTGTTGTCATACTTCTTGAGCACCCAACAGTTACTTAGTACAAGCGGGGGGAGTATTGGATTGACACTTAGCTAGGATTGAAACTTCACTTAGCAATCTTTAATCAATCATTAATCCACAACTTTGGGCAATCTATTTAACTTATCTTTGGTGATACACATTTACACTTGCAAGCACTCTTTCACATTTATATTTACATGCAAGTTATTTTATGAGTGGTGGATTAATCATCTAAGTGGTCATATTTGTGTTTTGGACCACTTTCTTTTTCAAGCATCTTTCATTTAAATTGTTGTTCCTATCTTTGGTGTGATCCCTCAAGAGGTTGTGCATCCTTTTGGAGGCACTATATTGTTGGGTCTTGAGTGATTTTGTTGTCATTGAAAGCAGTCCAATAGAGTAGTGCATCTCTTTGAGGAGACACTCTATTGAGAGCATATTAGTCTTGTTGTGTTGATGAATGCATCATTGTGAGTATCTTCAATTTCCTGCACATACAAGTAATTGTTAGTCGATGCCTTGTATCTTTGTATTTCTATATCTTGTATACATTGTATCTTTGTTCGTATAACTTTGTTGTAATCTTGAAGCATTATTTATTGTACCTTTGTATCTAGCTTGTACTTAGTCTTATCAATCTTTGTAAATCTTGTGTAATCAACCTCCCTTAACATAGTTGACCCCTTGCCCAATCTTAGGCACTAGTCTTAGTTGTCCTAGGAAAAGGTTTGATTGACATATTAATTTTTGCACCTTGCATTGTTGACTTTGCATCATAGGCTAGATTTTCTCATCTAAAAACTAGGGTCTACCCCCCTTGGCTTCCCTAGGAGTAAGCCTAAACGGAAGAGGTTCAAGTCAAAGTGACAGTGTGGTCTTTGAACCTAAGCATTGTGCCTCCAAGGACACACTAAGTGAGTAGGACTTATCTCACGTTTGCAAGTGTGTATTAGGACAGAAACACGGATTATATAGGGAACGAAATGAAACACAAACAAAAATATAGCAAAGAGCACAGTAATACAGTGAAACCCAACTTCTATTAATGAATAAAATAGCAGAATATTGGAGAACACAAATTGGCTATAATGGTGGTACTTATCTCTGAAGAGAGAGAGAGAGAGAGAGAGAGAGAGAGATGTCAGCTATGCTCATTCGCAAAAGATATCGCCAAAGGCCAAAAGAATGGCCTTTAACATAAAGAAATAACCCTAATAGTCCAAAACCCTAACCCTAGGAGGCAAAGTTCCAAAAGGTTTGCAAGCCCCAAGGTGGTTAATTGATACGCCAACTTTCCGGGGGCACAACTTTTGCATACAATTTCCATTTGGGGCGCACAATAGCTCGTTGGAAAGATCTAATTGGAAGTACAATTGTTAGTAGGCCAGGGAAGACCATGGCCACTCTTGGTCCCTGTTATCCACCAAGTTGCACTAGGATAGACTTGCAGTTGAGCCGCCAAAGATTGAACAATCACTTGTTCAAAATTCAGAGTTCAGAAGTCTAGACGGCCATTATGGTCCATTTTTTAAACTTTTTACCACGTTTCCATACCTTGCGGGGAATTGTAATAAGAGGTGTTGCATGATGAATTTTGTAAAAGGTTTAGCCTCCTAAGACTTAGACATGAGTTGTTACTATGGAGTGTTTTTTTTTACTTGTTAATTATATTTTGTTGTCCAAGCAATTTATAATTTCCAAGTTTTTTCACTCAATTTCTCCAAAGCTGGAGTATATACTCATGGTTAGGCCTTAGCATGGTCATCTAAACCTAGTGTATAATGTATATTACCATGCTAAACATCCTCCTAGAGTTTTTTGGAAATGTGCTAAGTCCCCCTTAGGTTTTTTTAATTTTTTCAGTTAATAAAAAATTTCGCATAAAACAGATTTTTTTAATTGTAATTTGAAGTTGTATAAAAAAATGGTACTAAGAGGCATCATATGCCTTGGGGGTGCTCATTTTTGAACCTAGAGCACCCACTTTACCTAAATACCCACTTTTGTGAGTGAAATTAGTGATTTTAATCACTAAAAAGTTAATTTTACTCACAAAACCCAAAAAAGACATAAAAAATCAAGAAATATCAGCATTGCTAAAATTTAGCAAAGTTGTCGAAAACATGTTTCAACATGTTTTGGAGTGAAATAAAGACCAAAGGGAAGCATCTTGGGGACAAATCTTGATTTATATGGCAGCCATCTATTGTTTGGAGCATGTGCTCAATATAGAGGTGGTGCATCCTTGAGTGGGCAGCCCATCTCTTGGAGAGGTGGCGCCCTCCTACACTCTCCAAATTGCAACTTATCATGGATTGGAGCAAGAAGAGAGGTGGCGGCCCTTTGGTTACCACTTGGCATTCTTTACCTTACACTTGGTGCGCCCCTCTCCTCCACTTGGTGCACCCTCCTCCATGTAGCTCTCCTTCCCCTTTGCTATATAATGGAGCTAAGTTCTCCCTTTGTAATCAGATTGGACTACCTAGAGTTATGTTGTTGTAATAGGCTTAGAAAATATTGTGGAATAAAGATTTGAAGACTTTGGAGGTCACTTGTGGTGTTGTGCAAATGTGTGGATAATCTTCTCTTATGGTGATGTGTTGAGTATGGTAAATTTGTCTTTCTTGCATTTCTCATTTGTTGATTAATCCTCAATTAGTAAGATTTTAGTAAACTTGCTTGTATTATTAAATCTTGTTATAGCACATTGCAATCTATGATTTCATGTTATTATCAGTTTAATCTCATGTTTTCTAGCTTTTATGTGTAGGAAGTGGATGCATCCACTATTTAACAATTTCTTTGCAAGATCGTCTTAAGTTTGCAGGATCTCTAGTTTGGAGGAGTGGAAGATACTAGTTTGAGCTTCCAACTCCTTCAAATCCATCCAAACAGAAAGATTTCTCTCTTCAATACATCAAGGAGACTCCATAGCCCAAGATTGGTTTCCATCCGACACTCTCTACTTCCTTTCTCACCATTTTTCTAAATCCTATTTTGGTTACTAACTTGCTTGTTATTTTTTAGATCTAGATTTGATTTTAAATATTCATTTATCTAAGTTAGCAAGCAATAAAGAAAGTTAGATCTAGATTTTATTTTTCATTTCATCATTTTAAGCTAGATCTATCTCAAGAAACTTTACTTTTAGCAGTCTTTTCACTTCTAAATTTCTAAAGGCTAAAAGTAATTTTATTTCAAAGTACTTTCAGTTTCATATTTGGCAACTTTAGTGCCTTTATATTGCTGTTTTAAAACAACAAACAAAGACCCTAAGGAGATAAGCCTTTTAACTTGCTCTTCTTAGTTCATTTTGTTCATTTTACACTAGTTTTACTTAGTCATTTTTGGGTTTTCATACTAATAACCAAAGACACTTCCAAAGTGTTTTTGGCCATCTTTTGTCATTGTTTGTTTGTTGTTTTGCGCATGTTTGCGAACAGATAGGAGGATACTCTGCCGAAATTTGGCGGATTTGGAGCATCCGGGACCCCCGGGAGCCCCCCTTTCTTCAATAAAAGTTTGTAAACCTTGTAAACACTTGTGACCCCCCTAATGAATGGTCACAAGTCATTCCGAAAAAGAGCTTTGTAAATTCATTAATAAAATCAGTGGGGCTACAAGCTCCCACTCTTCATCCCCCTAGGGGGAACGGTGTTTTGGTGATTGTCTCATTTTTTGCAATTTTAGCTTAGATTCATTTCTCACAACTAAGGATAAGCTAAAATCAATCTCTTAATTCATCACAAAGCACTACAATCATCACATAGATTATATTTCAATTTGGCAAGTAATACTTTAATTGCTAGACTAGATTTCCTTTTATGCAACTTTACTTTCTGCAATTTCAAAGTTGGAGTTTGGGAGAAGGCTTGAGTTTGTAACACTATTGTATCTATATTTTTCATTTGGAATAAAAGGCTTTGGAGGCAATTTTGGTGTGGATCTCATGTGTGGTTGCTCATTGTCATGTGCCAATCTATGAGGTGAAACTGTTTCAATCTATTGCTTTCATTTTTGTTGGATGTAGCTTTGATCTATTAAACTTGCTTGTGTCTTAGATCAATTTTCCTTCTTTTAACAAGATTTACTAAGCTTGCTTGCATTTTTAAGTCTTGTTAATTCTCATATGTAATCAAAGAATTCATGATTTCTTGCTTGACTATCATGCTTTCTAGATTTCATATGTAAATAATACTACTATTTAACATTGTGTTTGTAAGTGTTTTGAAGCTTGTAGGATCTCATACTTGAAGGGAGGTGGAGCTTGCTTGCATCCTCTTCATCTTCAAGATTCATAAGGACGTAGCCCCTCTTTCCTCTACCAAGAAGACTCCATTTTGCCCAAGCATTCCAAGGGCTTTAAAGCATTTCTTCTTATCTCCCCAAACAAGTCTAAATTTTTCTTTTGGGTTCTTTTAAATACTTGCAAAGTAAAGTTTCATTTTAAAGAAATATCATAAGTTTTTTTTCCTTTGCATAGTAAAGCAAATAGATTAGATCTTTCTTTAATCTAGCTTGCAATCTACTTCTAGCTTCCATTTTTTTGGAATTTTTTTGAAGGCTAAAGGTAGTTTCGATTTATAAAGAATTAAAGATCATATCTAGGCATCTTTGTGATATTACTTACTGTTTTGGGACAGCAAGTAATATCAGAAAGAAAAGGCCTTTTCTTTCTTGTTTTACTTAGCCCTTTTTCTCATTTTTAGTATAGTTTTACT
Organism: Picea glauca; assembly: GCA_000966675.3. Classification (NCBI taxonomy): domain Eukaryota; kingdom Viridiplantae; phylum Streptophyta; class Pinopsida; order Pinales; family Pinaceae; genus Picea; species Picea glauca. Next base: position 8,515 of record JZKD02S0955752.1, on the reverse strand, counting down.
TAACCAATTTTCTATAATTTTATGTACATTGACTAACACTTTTTGCAGGGTCTTTCAATAGCTTTTTGGGCATCTTTTGTCCCAATTAACTTGCTGTTTTTGCAGGTTTGACGAAAAGACAAAGGGGAATGCTGCCCAAATTTTGAAGTTTTGAAGCCTCAAGAACCCCTTGAAGTACCCTATACTTGTATAAAGTTCTGAAAAATATGGTAAACCTTTTTCGATCCATTCATATAAAGATCCCAARTCTCTAAAAGAGACCATTGCAACCGAGATAATAAAATAAGTGAGCCAAAGGAGGCCTCACTTTTTGTTTCCCCTTAGGGGGGGGTTGGTGTTGTGGTTTGGACTATTTGTCTTKATAGTTTGTTTTCATTTTTCCTTTTGTTATAAATTTAATCATTCTCACATAAACAATAAAGCTAAGTTACCAGGATTCGGATACGGATACGGATACGGATCCGGATCCGGATACGAATCCGTCAAATTTTTGAAAAACCAGGATCCGGATACGGCGGGGAAACGGCAAGTACAAATAATATAAAAAATAATTTTATAATTTTAAAAAATAAAACTTATATCCCATCTCACTATCTTTGCTAATGAAAATATTTTTAATAGTGCCTCTACCATTTTTATGTCAAAGACACTAAACATGCATTTGTATTTAACATTTAAGAGAGATATATTGTAAAACTATAGTTCCACTCTCTTGGGGGCTAGAAAATTCGCCAATTTTTTTTATGGTAAGAATTGCATCTTTAAAATATGATTAAATATACTTGCTAGCATAGTCACTTGGTTCACGTTCGCGTTCGAATTCAACACCTATGAAATTCAGGCAAAAATTCACCACCTAAAAAAATTGGATAAAATTCCTCATTAAATTCAAAATATATATAGATAACAAATATTAAATAGTAAATATATTGATTTTAATTTTTATAGAACATATATTACATAAATTATAATATAATCTATATATAACTTTATAATTTTTAAAAAATAGAAGTTTTATTTATTAAAAATTTACATATATTAAATAATAAATATATCATGTTTAATTTTTATATAACATATATTATATAAATTATAAATTTAATACAACCTATATATAACTTTATAATTTAAAGAAGATAAGTGTTATTTATTAAAAAAATTAAATATATATGTTTACGATTTTAAGTTTACCGGAATTCGAAATTGGGAAATTATAGGAATTTGGGAAGTAATATGCGTCTCATGTCCCAAATTCTCGAACCATGTGCAGAGAACCGTAGGCGTCTCAAGTCTCGGATTCCCAGCAAACACTGGATAAAAATCTGCGGCTGTTGGGTTTGTTGTAGCCGGATCCACCTCCACCGCACCGGATACGAATCAATTTTTAAGAAACGGCTATATGTCAGATCCGGATCCGTATCGGAAACGGGGATCCATGGATCCTGAGCTTGACTCCCGCGGATCCGGTAACATAGCAATAAAGTTAAAACAAATCACAATCTAGTTTAGTTTCCTTTTTGCAAAAATAGAACACTAATTGCTAGTTTAGATTTCCTTTTTTATGCAATTTCAAAGTTGGAAATAAACCATCTCCTCAGCTCCTCACAAGACGTTGGTCAATGAAGACTTGGTAATTAGAAAAACATTTCCTTTCAGCATTTTATTTCATTTGTTTAAAATAAACATTTCCCCTCAACTCCCAGTGTTGCTCCTGACCCTTCCAGTTGCAAGCTTGTCTCGATCTTCTGGGAGTAAGTTTCATACACGTTGGGTTGATCAGTGTGGAGTAGTAATAATAGGAAAATCTCAAAAGAGAACTATTGCTTGGCTTTAAGAATCGCCTAGGGGGAGTGTGTGAAGTTTCACTGAATACCTCGGGCTTGTTCCCCTCAGTGTTGGACCTTCGACACCTCTAGTGGGCTTGTTGGTGAAACCATTGGGTTTCGACAAGTTCTTAGCAAATCTTTGAGCTAAAGGGATAACCTCTCTAGAGGCCAAATCTAGATAGCTTTCAAACACTTTATTTTCTCACAAAATAAAATTTATCTCATTAACCTACTATCAATAAAGGAAATAAAATACGCGATCTACAACTGCCCACGATACCTTTAAGGCAGTAGTCTCATTTTTTACATTACACAAAGCCATTTGCTTCAAGTACCTTTTTTTCTCAAGCACTTGTTATTTATCTTGAAGCATTTACTAATTTATTTGTATCTTGTTATCTCAAGTATCCTTTTATGCAAGTATTTATTTATGTATCTTGTGGTGGTTAATTGATCTATGCTTTTAAATTAGATTTACTTTATATGTTGTCTTTTTCAATAAACTCCTAGAACACTAATTGCTTAGATTTAGTTTTAAGCCTTAGATTATTTTCTTTAGGGACTACCCCCCTTGGCTTCGCTAGGCGTTGGCCTAAACGGAGGAGTTGAGGATTAGGTGACAGCACCTTAACTCTAACATGCCCTCGAGGACACACCGAGTGGATTGAATATTTCTTCCACGTTACCCAGGTGTGTATAAAGGCGGAAACAGTCCCCAAATAGCCAAAAAACATCATTTAAGGCCTCAAGACGACCCCAGAAGTTTAAGACCCTTAAATCATAACAAAACGACCAAGATGGAGAACCGTGATGAGTCAATGGAAGAGGTGGGTGGCCACCAATATCCAACTAGATCATATTCTAATTTAATTTCAGCTCTAGTAATGTTGAGGAAGAACTTTTGATTTGCTTTTCTCCTCCACCCCTTGTATATAGTCTTCCATATTTCAACTCTTTGTAAATATTATCTGTCTAACATAAGAAGTATTTTTCAAAAAACAAATTATATTGAATTACATCATTATGACCCTTAGTTCTATCCTTAGAATTGGTGATCATAAGTTGATAGTTATTTGCCTCCATATTAATAAAAAATGTATAAAGTAAACAACTAGCACCATACAAGTATGGGCATGTTGCATTGTGCAAGCAACCTGCATATAAAATGGAGCCCTATGAGTATCTGTGTTGAGACATAAGAAATTAAAATTACCAATTAGAAAATACTAGCATTTGTTAAGTTGGCTAGTTATCCCTCCTCGAGAGACTACCCTTATGTACCACATCATGTCATTCAAGGATGTGCTAAAGTGGCATCCCTCACCATGGAGATGTGCATACTTCATTGCAATGCACCTCTATTTCTCATGCTTGATGACTTGGAGGTTAGACATATTCATAGGAAGAACACCCTTGTCTCTTCAAGGATAACATGAAGTTGTCTACATCCTCTCCCATCCACGTTGGTTATTATGACATGGAGAGGTCAATCTTCAAGAGCTCATATTCCCTTTTCTATAAAATGGGGGGCACAAGAGAATATTTATTATACCCACAATCTCTCCTTTTAACATTTAGTTCATGAGTGTCAAAAAGTGACAGTTCTTCAACTAGCCAAAGCAAGATGGTGGGACAACCTTTTCAGCCATGAATTTGAAGAATTCTAAGATGATGTGAGGGAAGCAAGGGAGCCTCTATATGGTAGAATCAATCATGTTGAGAGGTACACAAGGCACATCAAAATGAAGGTTTGAACACCAACGAATGTTCTATGGAGACCATTGAAGCAGAGAGTGTCCACATCAATGGCAATTTTGTCACCATCCAGTCAACACTTGAAAGTATTGCAAACGTGGATTTCCATCTTATTTGATTGGAAGATCTCTTCCCCTAAATCCAACATTCAATATCTTGAGAGGAGATTGAGGTCCTAACAACAAGGTGTGTTGGATGACATAGCAACTTTAGAAATTTGGACTCTTTCCCTCCTCAAAGTAAACCAAGGAGAACAGAGCATCATGGAGTTGAATTAGACCAAGGATGGGTAGAATTTTTCACAATCTGCCTCTTTTTGTTTGATCTGGAACTGAGTAAACAAGTTTTCTAGCAGCATTAAGTAGTGTCCTAACCATATTTTTGTCTATGAAGATAAGATTTGGGTATCCTCCCGAATTCTACCCTACTTCAAAATGGAAGTAATTTTCAAAGAAAGCCCAATAGAGATCATAGGAAAAAGTATTAGAAGCCTACAAGTATGGTCGAGATTAATTTTGTACTATATGTATATGTTAATTTAAAGCACTTGTTTTTGTTTTTAATTAAAACGATATATTTAGAAGGTTCAAAGAGTTACTCCAGAATCACTATCATTAAAACTTGGTATCGAGACCTCTGCTAATTGATGCAAGGATTGGAAGTGGAATCATTCCCGGTGCTTCCAAAAATATATGCTTACTACTACTTTTTGGTGGTTGAGGACCTCTTTGCAAATCAATGTTTGACTTCATAACATAAGGTTACGACAAAGCTCTCAATTGGGCACTACAAATCTAATGCTATCTAGAAGGCTCCCATCCAAACCAAAAAAGTTGTTCAACATAGTCCTTAGTGAATGATGACTTGACCTTAGGTTGTCGCCTATCCCACTAGGTCCCACTACTCCCCTTTGCACCTTTTGCAATGACTCATAATCAACCAAGCATGTTTCTTTATGCTACAAAAAAGCTAAAGTTACCTATTTGTGGGTTGAATATATGTAAGGTCATTTCACCCCTTCCCTACTACCATGGAAATCTGTTATTAGGCATTGATAACCCTTGAGGTTTAGACTACCACTTTTTTCTAAAGCCTGAAATACGATTTGAATTGAAATCATTCTCTACCTTTAGAAATGTGTGAATGACATTATTTTTAGTAGCTAGACAACTAGTTTAGATTTTTCTTAGACTAACAAGGTTATGATTATGATCAATTTGTCCTTACAAATATAATGTCGAGTAAACAAGGTAGTTATGGCATTAAACCACCCACGACAATTGTTGCCACAATGGGGAAGCGCTCCATGGAAAGGGCATATTAATACATGCTCCCACCCTCAAATCTATAACAACTTCCTAATCATCCAATTTGCAACTTAAATGAATGAATGCCCATCTCTCGAAGTTGAGTTGGGTGGAACCATAAATGTGCCAGTTGATGAGCCATCACATAATAAATGGAAACCTCATGCCTAGAGATGGCAATGACCAACTTCCCGCCACTAGTTGGGTGGCCTTGAGTGCGTAGCTCATATAGGGGATTATTGCTTCACGATTAATGTTATTAATAACTTGATGGTTATGGTATTCCCTATTAATGACAGTTAAAAAAAAATTATTATTGTTTGGACTTTGTGGCCCTTAGCCAATTTTGCTATATTTCAATTTTCGTTGTCCTAGACTCTGATCCTCCAATATGAGGTGATTTTAATGTTTTGAAGGTTTTGTTGATTCTTGGTGGCATAGCCTTTGCCGCCCTTTTTTTATGTAATATGGTTTGTACCATACTGTTTATTTATTAGAAATTTGAAGCAAATTTCAAGAAAAAGGAAAAAGGGCAACACCTAGGATACATTTCCCAAGCATTTTCTCTGCACCTTTGAACCATTTCCATACTAAAAGCATTACCTGTTAAAAAACGTAAGGAATTTGGGGCAATTGGGTGACACTGTCTGAGAATAGCATGAGAAAATGAACGAGATTTTTAAAAAATCACCACTGTTGTTGAAACTTTCCCCAACCTTCTAGGACTTATTCTAAGCTCAACGAGAAAAAATTTCTTTCTCCAAAAGCTGAAAATGTTCAGAAACAAATTTGAAGTAAAATTGGGCAGCAATCCTTTCAAAGATGAAAAAGGAAGGAATGACCTATTCCTTAGATAACTTTCTTCAGTTAAAATTGATATAGTCCTTGGTTTGGCCCCTCCAAAAGTTGAACTTGAGGTTTCCTTATTTTTCTTAAAGGACAGCAAAACAACTTCCTAGTTAGTTACCACATCTAGGAGCTATACGAAACCGGTAATGGGTTTAGTTTGACGCCTTCTCCAATTTTGTGCACAATGTTATCACTTGGAAATACCTTTTCACCGAAGGAATCAAAGGTGTTTGGATAACTATAAGAAGTAGGTTTGTGCCAGTGATTAAACTTCCTCTCACTTCCGAATTCGTTCATGCCAATTCAAGGGGGGTATCCCTGGATGACTTGAGGCTTCAACTATGAATTCTTGGGAAATGCAATACATCAAATATGCAACAAAAGATTGTGGATATGCAATAAAACACCTAAAAAAGTGCAACTTCTTCAATCAGCAAGCATTAACTTCAAATTTATGATTATCTATGTAAAAACAAGTCAGTATTCTCATAAATTGTGATAATCTCCACAAGTTTCTGCAATAAAAGTTGCAAAATAACAAACTAAATTGACCAAAAATGCAAGGAAAACACCTTAAATCAATGTTCTACTGTTTATAAAAAGCATACCCCTACAAATTTGCAACTAAGTTCAAAAAAAAGTGATGATATTCTAATTATTTTTCCTTGAAAATAATTTAAAAATCAACTATTTTTATGACTGGTGACATATCCTTGCAAAATGGAGTGAACGAAAAGAAAACTTACAAGGCAAACGATGCTATTTGAATCTCATAAGTTCATGTACTTCAATAAAATTTCAAATGCGCAAGTGCCAAGAACTATGCTAGATAGATAGAATTCTTACACATGTACACTCATAGTGGTCGCCAAAAGATGTTGATTTGATCTTCATTACTCAGAGTTGTGGAAAGAACAAAACAGCATTAGATACAAATCAACACCCTCAAGGATCTTGGGGGATAGGAAGAATCACAACAAGACTCTTAACAATCTCCTCAAGCCACTGGAAGGTAAACTATGGTAGTGAATGCAGGAAATTCAACTAGTACAATAGCACAAGTGCTTGCTAAAAAATCTAAGTATGAAGTGAAAAGAATGGAAGCAAGAATAGGGAAGGATGAAGAAACTCATGATTGTCTCCTTTGTTTGCACCCTTTCTTATAGCCAAGAGAAATTTTGAAAATGCAGGAAGATCAAGAATAGGACTTGAACAACTTTGGAATACATCTGAAAATAGAAGGGAGTGCCTCCTCTAGCACTGAAAAACCAACTAGAAAATCACTCTCATCTGCCTGGAACAGCCTCGAGTGGAGCACCCTCCTTCTCTAAGAATAGATTGAAATAAAATCCTGCTTAGAGAAGAAGTCACCCTGAAATAAATGGCTTGCTTGGGGTAGAAGTCATTCTAAACTAGTCAACTCCCTCAAGTAGGGCGCACCACATCTCTAGCTGATAATAGATAAGATAACATCCAAATATGGAAGATAAGAAGTCTCCTCTAAGAAATCTAGGCTAGATACCTTGGAGTACAACTCAACCTGCAAAAATAGAACTTGCCTAGTGTGCAAGTCACTCTGAATAAACATAGGAAGAGTCTTCTCCAAGAAAAGCATGTAGATAAGGTCCAACTAGGGCACCCTCTCTAGACTAGAAATATAACGCTGCATGCACCCTCCAAGTGCATGTTTTCCTTCCCTAAATAGATAGATCCTGCTTGAGGCACAAGTTACTCAAAAAACAACTTCCCAAAATAGAAGGTTTCTTGAAGTGTAAGTCACCTCGGAAAGTGCTTAGAGTACAAGGCAAGTCAAAGAGAGTACTCCCTAAGTAGCACACACTCCTCAAACTCATAATAGACACATTGAAATATAGCAAGTAAGAAATCTTTTCAAGTAATGTACCCAACCCCTAAATAAAAGGTTACTTGGAACATAAGTCAACCTGAAAAAGCTTTCTTTATGTGCAAGTCAAGCAGAAGCAAACTTGGAGTGCAATTCAAGTCACACTGGAACAAACTGTTAGAATATAGAAGATTGTGCTCGTTTTACCATTGACAATACCCTCGTCACCCAACCACAGGCCGAAGCCACCCTCCAAGCACCTTGACCTTGACAGAGAAGAGAATCCTGGTAGCAATCCAATAGCCAAGAGAAGTGTTGCCGTCCTTATACACACTTGCAAACGTGAGCTAAGTGAGAAACTAAAACTTATGTGGGAATTGAGAGGGACGTGAGCCACGTGAAGCAAGGAAGGAGGGAGAGTGGGGGTGTTGACTTGGAGTGTGGAGTCCACACTCCAATTGTGAAGTGGACGAGAGAGGAAGGGCACACCTCATGAGGAGGGGCCCAAAACTCACTTTAGAATGATTTATTCAATCAATTAATAAACTACTACATGCTCACGTGGGGAAGGGTACGTATCTTAAGTGGAAAATTAATTAAAACTTAATTTTAATTAAATGGGGGGTTTAAAAGGTAGGTAAAGGGTTAGGATAGGTAGGTGCGGTCCTCTCTTCATCATTTGCCACTTATTTCACTTGATTTAGTCCATTATTACAAAATTGACATTTGCCCATGTGTTGGGTTTGGCAATTAAAACCGCCATTTTCCCGAAAAACTCCTAAGTGGACAAACAACCTAGCAAAACTTGTCCAACTAAGTTGAAACTTGGTCCACGGGTGCAGGGAGTCTCAGTAGCTTTCTTTTGAGTACAAATACCCCTATTGCAAATCCCGAGACCTAAGTTTTACATTAATTACCCAGAATTAATTAATTCG
>JZKD02S0955730.1:0-13749 GCA_000966675.3 Picea glauca | reverse complement strand
TAGATATTTTTCATTGTTCAGTCATCAATTCCAAAGAATGCATTAAACTGTAAAACACAGTGAACCACAACTGCATCCTCTCCCAGAAATATTATTTTAGCACATAGATAGCCAAGAGATAAGAAATTAAATCAAAATAGTTTAAGTTAAGATATTGTCTTTATTTTTCTTAAATTTCTCAAGAAACGTTTCTCATAAATTAAACTTACACAATTCTAAAACATAGTATAAAATTTTCTCTAATCTAAACACTAGAGAGATTTAACCAAATATACTTATCTATAAACCAAATAGTGATGCAACTGCTGAAAGGGGTTCCCTTTTCCACCCAACCATAGGCACAAAAAAACCTGGAAGGATTTACCACTGGACACCCCCTAGCTAGATCATGATGCTCTAAGAGAGACTCTAAATTATGTTCAGCAACAACTAGGGACGACGACCACTCACCTCCTCCCACAAGAACTTGGAAGATCAAATTTATCTCCACCAAGCAAGGGGGTATGCAATGAGTGCTTCCTCAGTCACTCATCATCTTTGCAACCATTTTTATCATCTTGGACTAAAAACATTGCCCAATAAGTTCCTGTACCCAGAAATAATTTTTTTCTTAGTTCTCTTCAGAACCAGAGAGTTTCACATGCTCTCCCTCTTTCGAAAATGGTCACCAGACTCATCTTCTTGCCTCCTCTCTTCCACCCGTGAATTTCCTCTCTTTTATTTCCTTCCTCAACAAGATTTCATTGGTTCAATTCCCAATTTTTTGGGTCGGTTCAGGAAGATTTCATATGGGTACTCTTTCTATCTCCTCATGGACTCTTGAGGATGACTTCCCAACTACCATCCTAAATGGTAATTTATTTTTCTAGGTTGAAGGACTGTTCTGAGTTTGAATAATTTAAATCCAGTAGAGTATTGGTCTAGTAGGGGTCATCTCAACCATTTTTGGTTCCCCTCACCATATCTCTCATGCATCATGATCTACCTTGGAAAAAACCTTCAACATTTATGCAAAACTTTCCATTTTATTTAGTAATATAAATATATACATTACATTTTATAACAAAAAGGCTCATCAATTCCAACATCCACACATATTCAGTCTTCCCATAGTCTTTTAGCAAGTTATAGTTATATTTACAAGCTGGGGGGAAAAAGGGCATTACGATCCCCTCCCCCTTAAAGTAACATCGTCCTCGATGTTCTACCTGTCGATGTTCTCTGTATGTACAACAATAAACAAAGATGGGTATGCTTGTTTCATGGCATCCTCCATTTCTTGTGTATCTTCATATGGACCAAAGTGTTTCCACTACACGTTGGTCTGTGCAATGGTTTTGTTCCCGAGTGGGATTTATTTCCTGTCTATTATGCATTGTGGCTCTGACATAAATTCTCCTTATTGTTCCACCTAAATCATAGACCAATCAATTATATGATTAGAATCATGTACATATTTCTTCAATAACGAAACATGGAAAACATTATGTGCCTTCATTGTGGGAGGAAGTGCTAGTCTATATGCTACATGTCCCACTCTATCCAAAATTTCAAATGGTCCACTATCGAGGTTTCGGCTTGGCACAAGCTCCCATTCTCAAGGAAATTTTTATGGGCCTGACTCGGAGATACACATGATCCTCTACTTTGAACTCTATAGGAGTCTTTTTTCTGTTTGAATATTTTTTTATCTATCTTGAGCTATTTTCATATTCTGTTTTATTTGAACTACTTGTTGTTCCATTTATTTTAACTTATCTGGCCCGTTTGTAACTCTATCTACTAGGTAATTCCAGCTGATTGGAATATTTCATTGTCTACCATAGAGGGCCTCAAAATGGATCATCTTCAATGACTCTTGATAGCCATTATTATAAGCAAAATCTACCAGTGGTAGGTAGTCTTCCCACTTCTTGGGATAATGCATCCTTAACATGTCCTCTAACACTTGGTTTACCCTCTCTTTCTACCCATCAGTTTGAGCCTGATAGGATGTACTAAATAGCAATTTAGTTTCAAGACCAGCGAACAAAGATCTCCAAAATTATGAAGTAAATTTTGTATCTCCGTCTAATATGATTTCCTTAGGCATGCCATGCATCCTAAATATATATTTAATGAAAATACTAGAAATATTTATTTCCTTGAAGGTTGAATTGATGGGAATATAGTGAGCATATTTTATTAGTTTGTCCACAACTACCATAATGGATTCATTATGCTTGGTTGATTTAGGAAATCCTGTGATGAAATCCATAGAGATGGTTTCTCATTTCCATTCAAGAATTGGTAGGGGCTACAATAACCCTGCTGGATGTCGGTGCTCTACCTTAACCTACTTACATTCTATACATTTATCTAAGTAATCAACTACTTTTTTTTTAGTCCAAGCCAACAAAATAGTTTATTGGTGTCTGTGATCATTTTCTGATAACCAGGATGACCAGTATATGGTATTTTATGTAGTTCATCCATTATGAACCTCTTCAAGTTGTCACAATTTGGAATATACATCCTACCTTCGTAAGTTAGCAGGGCATCGTTCAACATTTGATATATCTCATACTTCATCCCTGTGTGCTCTTGCTCTAGGTATGATTTCATGGTCTTGAAAAATGCATTTGTTTCTTGTGCACTTTTGACTCTCTCCTTGACATTTGATTCACAAGTGCTTACAACTTCCAAGTGAATCACTTTCATACTTCTACTGAGGTCATTGACCATCCTATTTTATTTTCCTTTAATATGTTTGATTTCAAAATCAAAATCCCTAAGGAGATCCATCCACCTATCTTGTTTAGCATTGAGTTTTGGTTGATCAAACAAATATCTCAACCCACTATGGTCTGTCATAAGCACAAATATTCTACCTAGGAGGTAATGCCTCCACATTTTTAAAGCATGTACTATGGGATCCAATTCCAAATTTTGGGTCACATAATTGATTTCATGCTCAGTCAATTTTTTGGATTCGTAACAAATCACATGTCCCTATTGCATAAGGACTCCTCCAAGACCTTCCTTGCAAGCATATGTACACACAAGTGTAACATCCATTTCTACTGAGCACACTATATTTGACTTGTTATTTGAGGACACTTGCCTGCAAGTGATCCGAGTATGGTACATTGTGATTTCATTCAAACTATGGGTTATATATGATTATGTTGAGGTGTTCTGGCTTGATTAATGAGATTTTTGTGGTTGGTATTTTCAGAAGTGTTCGAAGTAGCCACGGTATTGTCAATGGATTTTCGACATTTCGGATCCATATCAGGATCCATCTTCAGGACATAAATCCTGGGTTTAAATGATGAGAATATCTTGTCTTTAAATACTAAAGGTGAAGGGAAACCTAGGGGTCGGCTAGGTTTTTAAGAAAAAATATCATTACTTTTTTTTGTTGTTGAAGGAGTGTTATGGCTTATTGATTATATTGATTTATATATGTTGACAGGTTCTTTTGACAAGTCATCCTGAGGGTACATGACACATGACAAGTTAAGTATGTTGATGGAATCAATGGATTCCCTTAGACTCTGGATTGCATCAAGGAGTGGATTGTATTTATTGAGTATTTCATTTCATGCACATATGTTGTATGATTGATTTTAGTATGAATTTGTGTATATGGAATTATTGAAAATGTTATTGTTAGTGGATGCAAGCTTGACAATGCTTGTTAATATGACTCATATAAGGAGTAGAGGGGCCATGCATAGAAACCAAAAATTTGACGGAGAGGTGTGACAATGTCCCTGTCACATCCTACTAGCACTCCCACCATGGTCTGAAATTTAGGTTAACAATTACCTAGTTCGAGAGGTCCACGATGCCATGAAGGAAGACTAAGATAGACGCTCACGAAGATTTCTAAGGATCATACAATAAGGTAGAGTCCTTATTCCTTATAATCACTTAGTCTCTCACAATGTCAACCGAGTGGAGTGTTGACTCCAAGGGTAATAAAATTTCCAAAACAAGTCTAAGGAAAGTGTCACCCTTGGAGCACGAAGGTGCATCTTGAAGGGAACGTCACATAATTAAACTTAATTCAATAAATCTAAATGGCCTAGAAAAACATTTAAATATCTAGACCTTTTTGGATTAACTAATTAATTAAACAATAGATTTAGTTGAAAAGCCTAACAAGAGTCTAAGCCTAAGCCTAATATTTGGCCTAAGTATAAGTTTAAATTGGGGACTAATTAAAATATTAAATTTGGGATAAATATAATTCTAGGAGAAGTGGGAAAAATATTAGGATTGAATAAAATGCACATGTGTGCATAAATTTAATAAAAAGGAAAATTTAAATAGAAATAAATAATAACTTGAGAGGTTGGTTGTACATAGAATAGAATGTAGAGTCAAACTACACTAGTCTAACTAGAATAAGACTCCTAATTAAACACTATCTAATATATAGTTAGGGGAAACTCATTAAATGAGAATCTGGGGAACAAAGGGACACCTAGGAGTGAACATAGGAACACATTGAGGATTGTGAGGGATTTTGACTTTTAAATAATAATAAAATGGTAATTACTTGTGTAACTTGTGGATATTGTGACAAGTGTGTGAGTGAGTAATCCAAATTAAAATTAACTAAAAATTTAATTATATGTGCATGAGGACATGTGTCAATGAAGAAAAGTCTATAAAAACAAATTCTGGAGAAGGGAAAAGGATCTGATTTTCTGAGCATTGTTATGCTGCCAAATTTTTATTGAATTATGTTTTACTTGTGAGAGTTGGGATAACAAGCTTGTAAAAAGAGTGGAAACTCTTCCTTGCGAGGGAAATTCTTGGAGCTATTATTGTTGGTTTCTTGTGTGTGGCCTATTTTCGGCTTGAGGGGCTAAGGGGGAAGAAGAGTACCTATAGAATTGGCCAGGAGGTACTAGTGAAGTCTCTGTCATTAAAAAGAAAAGGAAAGGAAGGAGCACAAGACTTTGAAGGCATATTCATTAAGTAGCAATTCATTGGTTCTGGTATTTTTATATTCTAAATTTTATTCCTAGATTTAGTGTAGTTGTATGTTTGACTGATAAGGCCACTATAGAAACATTGGAAACCCTGGAAGCCAATTGTTACGATTTCTTTCAATGAATATTAGTTCAGAGTTTATATTTTTAAAATTACCATTCTACCAATCGGATAATAATTACAGTGTTTTTATTTTAAATTTTCAATGTAATTCCAGACATTTTCTGATCTCTATTTTGGGATGGCTTCATCCTCATTGTGGAATTAGAATTCATATTGAGTATGTTATATGCTCAAAAATTTATACATTATCCTTGTTTGAAGTTGAATGACAGAGTCTTTAGTTGAGATTTTTTAGAAATTTAACAATGCATTGTTCGTTGGTAAGTGAGGGTGTCAGTCTCGAAACTTTATTATGAGTCTTTATTCAATTTCATTTAAATCCAAATAAATTCATTTGATGGGATCTCGGTTGAACTTCATTCTAGGTCTGAACTATGTCATTTTCCTGTTAACGCTTTTGTCAATTCAATTTTGTTGTAGTATGATCTCTGTTGAATTTCATCAAATCTGATTTTATAGCATGTTTTTCCTCTATTGAATTTGTTGATATATCGGAAGTAGGTAGTATGAATGTATGTGTTAAATTGTAGATAAATCCAAAATCCCAGGGATTGAGGGAAACCTATTAAAGTCTCTGGAATTTGACTTTTAGTATGTAGTGCATTATCCCTAATCTTTCCTTGACAAAGTTATACATGTGATCATGGGCTATAACCTGGGGCTAACCAAAAGTGGGCGCTACTCAAAGCTCCAGAACTCTGGTGCTCCAAAGGTTTTTAACTTCAACACTCCTTTCCACCCGAAGTGATTACCGGTTGAATTTGGTCGTAAATTGAGTTGACTGGCATTTTTAGGTTAACCCTAAACTTTTACGTACCTTCGTCGATGATTATATATTTAATCGAATGGCTGGAGGAGATTCTCCTCACGTGAGAATATACAGTGGAGAACCACTCTAGAACTCCGGGCTTCGGGGATTTTCTTTGCTTTCACAACCTTAGACCATTTCTCCCGGATCACCGAACTTTCGAAGGGCTCAAAGATATGATGGATTACAATCCTCATTAGATCAATGGTGGTCATCCACTCTAGAGTTCATAAACTTTGGGAGTTTCTCATCTTTTTTCAACAACAACTTTGTTTTTTCAAAGTACCAAATTCTAATTAACTAAGAGATTAACGATTCCCACACCTTACTCAAATCTACGACTAAAAGAAGCTCTAGGGATTCGGGGTTCAAATGTTTTTGCAGCTACAACTCACATTAGCTCTAAATTAGTGAAGTTCGAACCCACATATCTAACGGTCCTTTATTAACCGTCGACAACGGTCAGGATTAATTATGGGCTGCGAAAGTTCGATATTTTTCTCACCAAAATAAATTTCACCCACCACCTCCTGAATGGTAGAATTATGAATACTTGGAATATACAGACACGTGTACCCAAGGTTGACAGTAAGGATTTACTACGGAATTTGGAACTCCGTGAGTTCCTTAACCTTTAACCTCATGACTCTATTTATGTCAGAGTACCGAATTAGCGAACCTCCAAGGAACGAAGGCTCGCAGATCTAACGACCCATAATCAATCACCAGATCTATGATTGTCCTTCACTACAGGACTTTTTAGCTTCAGAGTTTTACATCTCTTATACATTTAGGACTCAAACTTGTCGAATCATCGAACTCTTATGGATCCAACGAATAGTATTTTCCCACCGATCTACAGTGTAGATTTACTCCGCAACTTCGGGCTTCAAGGTTCTTTATTTACAAACTACTCAGATCTACTGAAGTGATGAAGCCCGAAGGTGTCAGAGTTTTAATGAGTGCACTACTCATGTCTGATCGGATGGTTGTGGGGATTTTGATTTCTCACGATCAGATCCCGTCTGCTAATTCTTTGAAAAATAATTTCACACTTGTTTTTCCACTTGAATCTTGCACACACTTTTTCTCCTAAACTCTGGACTCTAATTGTTTTCCTGTGCACTTCTGGGCCTCCCCTGTGTAATATCACATTGTCGTTGATGATCTTTGTTCTTCTAAATTTTAAATCCCCCATCCACCTTGTGTGGCCTCTACGCACACTAGGTGTTGTTTCTTATGAACCTTGGGCCTTCAAAGGGCTCATCTAAGTACTTCTGGAGTTTTCTTTGGACATGTTTCATTGTGACACCCAAAATAAAAACTTCAAGTTCCTTACATAACTTAAACCCGTTCTCATAATGGACTTTCACTCGATTGCATATTTTCCTCCTCACGATGTCTTTTAATTTAGAAGGTACAAAGTAGTTCCTCTAAGTGTCTGAGAGATTTTCCCCTCTCTTTCCTTCTCTTTGAATACTTACTTATATATATATGCTAACTCGTAGTATCTACCTACTTATATATACAATAGAGGATTTTTACAATACAAAATGATGATTGATGCCTGCAAATTCATTGAAGGAAGAGATGTTGTTAAATGGTGTATGATAATTATATGACATATCTCTAAAGTAGTGGTGATTTGGATTTTATGAGAAGAACAAAATGAATACATATTATTAAAAGATACTTAAAAAATAATAATAGAGATACAGTAAAACTGGTTTTCTATTCAATAAGGAAATAAGATGAAACTGTAAAATACAATGGAAAACAAGCTTGTTGGAATGGTGTTGGAATGGTGGCAACTTATCTCTGAGAAGAGATGTGACAGTTGCACTCATTTGCAAGAAGATGATTACAATGAGGCTCTGAAGGCCTTTTTACAATAAACAGGAATTTCAAAAACCCTAGAGATCCAAAAACCTAACCCTAGGAGATCAAGCGCCAAAAGTCATGTGGGCCCCATTTGGGTAAGTTAGTACATCAACTTTTTGGGGTCGTAACTTTTGCATACGATCTTCATTTTAGGTGCATGATAACCCGTTGGAAAGGTATCATCGAGGATATTCATTTTTGGGGCTCAATCAGAGCCTTTGACTATCATTGAGAAGTTCGATCCCGAAAAACCTTCATTTAGGCCCTCAAAATGGCCTCGAAAGTTAAAAACTGCTAAAAATAGTAAATTACCAAAATTGCCAGAAAACTGTTTTGAGCGAGTTGGAAAAGGTGGGTGGCCACTGATATCCACTTGGATCAATCCTCCCTCCTAAGGAAGAAATGGTATCCATTGCATTGAGTTCCCCCATAAGATGAGGAAATTTCTATTGAATTTGACCCCGGGTGAGCCACTTGCCTTGGAGACTCGATAAAGTTGGATCCTTTGTTGTCGAGTTCCCTAGATATGTGTGTCCAAAATATGATCATTGGATGCATGTTGCATGCATTCAGGGTTGATATTTGTTGGTGTCAACTTCTCTGCTATCTCGGAGGAGAGCCACATTGAAGACTGGGTGCAGGCCAAGGAAAGGGGGAATGTTGAGCTCAAAAGAATTGTCACCCACATCCTTGGTGATGGTGTATGGCCCATAATAGAGTGGGAAAATATTTCAATGGGGCCATGTAAGGATTTCTTTCTATAAGTGAAACCAAACTTTGTCTCCCACCTGAAACTTATGTGGCACCTGATATCAATCATGGTGATGCTTGTACTTGGCATTAGACTTCTATAGAATATCTTGAAACTATTAGCGGTGTGATAGATCCGGTCAATGAACCGAGTGGCTTTGTCATCTTCTGGTGGATCAGGGGACGAGTCGGCCGAGGTGGTCACCAAGGGTAGTGCAACATCCATAGGGACCAATGGTCAGAATCCCAACCCCACCTAAAAGAGGTTGTGTCTAGTTGAGTTATGCAGGGCTCGCTTGTAGATATGATGGACATAGGGAATACTCTCATCCCATGTGTGGGGGTGTTTTTAATTTTACATGCGTAGGATATGTGCGATCATCCGATTGACGACCTCAATTTGGCCATCTGTCTGGGGGTGGAAGGTAGTGGATTTGGTGAGCTTGGTATCCAGCAGTGACCAGAGGCTCGACCAAAATGTGCTGAGGAACCAATTATCACGGTGTGAGATAATGGTTGGTGGGATCCCAAAATTCATCCATACTCATTCAAAGAAACGCTTGGCAGTGGTTTCTGCTATGATGTTCTTCTTGCAGGCAGCTAGAATCGTCATCTTGGAAAAGCGATCAACAACCACAAAAAAAAATTCATTTACTCTCTTGGTGGACGGGAGGCCCGACATGTAGTCCATTGAGATGGATTCCCACATCCTATCAGGAGTAGGCAAAGGGGTGTATAGGACCTATTTCTTAGTGGTCG
Organism: Picea glauca; assembly: GCA_000966675.3. NCBI lineage: Eukaryota > Viridiplantae > Streptophyta > Pinopsida > Pinales > Pinaceae > Picea > Picea glauca. The sequence continues at coordinate 4,439 of JZKD02S0955730.1, read as the reverse complement.
ACTTGGCAATAGCATAGCTGGTGCAGGACCTTATATACTTGCCAACATCCTGTTGAAGTTTCGGCTAGTAGAAATGTTTCTGCAGCATTGCCATTGTATTTTCGATGCCAAAGTGTCCTGCCACCCAACTGTAGTGATCTTCCGAAATCATCTTCGCACACTCGCTTGATGGAATGTATATATGGCCCACACGACACAACAACCCTTCTTGAAGATGGAAATTAGCGACCACTGAGTTGGCTCCCAACATTTGGTAGGTGGTGGAGAAGTCAGGGTATGTCTCGTAGAGGTGGGGCCATCCAGAGGTCTCGTGGTCGCAAGAATCTAGCACCATGGTGAGTGTCGCGACTAGAGGTCGGCTGAGGAAATCAACAACTCGGTTGGTACTTCATGTTTTATACTTGATGTTGAGGTGGAACTGTTGTAAGTATGTGGACCACTTCTGTTGGTGGTCATTTTGCAATTTTCCTTGGCTCTACATGAACTGTAGTGGCTTGTGATCAGTGTGGATGATTGTCTCCTTCCCAAGAATGTAATGTCTCCACTGGTGGCAAGCTTGCACAATGGAGTACATTTTTTTGTCATAAGTAGGGTACTTATGGACAACATTTGATAGTGTCTCACTATGATATTTCATGGGGTGGTCATGTTGAGTGAGAACGATGCCCACAACATAGTATGAAGCATATGTCTCGATCTTAAAGGGATGTTGCAGGTCTGGTTATGAAAGTACTGGGGATGAGAACAAACGCTTCTTCAATTCATCGAAGGATTTTTGTTGGGACAATCCCCACACAAATTTTTCCTTACTGCCACCCCTGGTTACTTGGCTGAGGTCCCATGAGATATGAGAGAATCCCAACACGAACCTAAAATAGAAATTGGCGAAGCCCAAGAAGCTTCGAAGTTCAGTGAGTGTGGTTGGGGATGGCCAGTCACGGATGACCTGGGTCTTGGATGGATCCACATGCACACCATGTCAGTCAATGATGTAGCCTAAGTAATGGACCCTGTCCATGTCGAAGGATCATTTTTCCAAGTTTTCATATAGTTTGTGTTGTCGCAGGGTGTGCAGAACCTGTTGAATATGCTGCAAGTGTTCATCCTAAGTATTGTTGTAGATGAGGATTCCATTTAGATACACCACTACAAAAGTATTGGTGAAATATCATAGGATATTCTCCATCATCATCATAAAAGTTGTTGGAGCATTTGTCAAACCAAAGGGCATGACCATCCATTCAAAAAGACCTTCTTTTGACTTGAAGGTAGTCTTCCATACATCTGTCTATTCTATTGGGACCTGGTGGTAGCCAGACTTCAGATCAATCTTACTGAAGTATTTGACCCCCGCGATCTGATCAAGGAGGTCGTCGATTCGGGGAATCGGGTACAGATTTCGGACTGTGATTTTATTCGGGGCTCGTTAATCAATGTAGAGTCGCCAGGTCACATCTTTCTTCTACACAAGCATGATTGGGATCCCACAAGGCGATGAGCTGGGACATATGTGCCCCTTGTGGAGTGGTTCCTGGATCTGCCTCTTGATCTCCTCATTTTCTAACAGAGAGCGATGGTAGACTAGCCCATTGGGTAGCGGTGTGCCTGGGGTCAGATCGATGGGATGCTTGACCTATCAGTGCGGAGGTACCCCGATAGGAGAGGAGAAGATATCTGGGTATTCTTCCACGACCTTATCCACTTGCTTCTGTTGTGTGGAGAGATTAGGCGCAAAGGGCCTGGATGTGGCTGTGATCTTTCGCTCACTCTGAGAGTGAATCATGAAGAAGACAAATTTCTCGGTTTGAGAGATGACCTTCTTGAATTGCTTGGCAGAGATAAAGGAAATAGCACTAGGAGGGACTACCTCGGGTATCCTGTACAATTTCTTATTCAAAGTAATAATAACACTATGAGGCCTGGACTCATATACAACATAAAGTTTCCATAAATAAGGTTGTTGCAAAATAACACTACAAACTTCAAGAGGAGAAACATTACACAATACCTCATCTTTGAAGGGCTTGATGTCGCACGACAGTTGACACTGTTGGCTAACGCGAAGATCGTTTCCTTGGTGGAGCCATCCAATGGTGTAGGGTTGTGGGTGCGTTGTTGTTGGCAGGGCCAACTGCTTGACGACCTTTGCTAAGATGAGGTTCTTCTGGCTATCGTTGTCAACGATGAAGTGCAGCGGGGTGCCTTTTACCCACATCTGTGAATGGAAGAGGCACTCTCCTTCTTTTGGCTCATTTGGTTCACCAGGATGGAGCTTGGTGGTAGTAACGGTGGCACTAGGTTCCGCGTCAATGATCTGAATTCCCCTTTCTAGTTATGACTCAAAGTCAGAACTTGCATCTGATTCAGAGGCTTTCACTTCGGCCACCAGCGACTGCCTTGAGCAGCAGTCAACAATGTTATGCCAAGGGCTCTTATGGAACATTATGTCAATGATGATGATGTTTAACCATAAAGGGGAAGACTCTTATGTCAATGATGATGATGTTTAACGAATTTTATTGTTACTTTCAAGGAAGGAAAATTGGTCTAATAATTGAGGACTTAATGATTAAATTTGTGTTATGATTCAATACCTTACTATTATGGAATTTTGAGTCTACAATTGAGTTTGGGTATGAGAATTAGATACTTCATTGTTCTTGAAAACAATTTCCAGTCTTGAGACCTTAAATGGTCAAAATCAATCAGATGAATACTGGACTTGAGCATTGATTATGTGTCTTGGAGGTCTTAACCTTGCAGGTAGATTTGATGGCTAGATATTCTTGACTTTCTTGTATGATGACTTTTCTGTTAGAAGTAATGATGTTGTGTGATGAACTGGTTGTGGTTGATATTGGATAATCATGATGTTGTACTCTAGTTGTATGTGACGTTATGTGATATGGAAGATCCTTAATACACTAAAGTTGTATCTAAATTTATTTGTGCAATGAGATGAATGAAATAAACTGTGTAATTTTGAAGTATGTTAATATCATGTTTCACTTGTTCAAAGGATGTTTTCTTTATGTTTAAAAAAAAAAAAAACATCTCTTATTGTTTATCAATTACTTTTATGACATAACAAATGTTTTCTTTACATTACTTTTATGACATAACAAATGTTTTATTTACATACTAAGGGTATTGGTTCCAAGCTAATAATGGTAAGGTTGATAATTATCCAAGTGATGATTTTTATGTTGGCGCTTCTTCATCGTCATGGAAGTGAAGGTGTTAAAATATGAAAAAAACAAGTTCAAAAACAACCCTCATTTTATAAACAAAAATCCAAGGCTTATACAAATTATTGATGAGAGAGACAGACATATTTGTCACAAAGTTTATTGATAAAAGAGATGGACATATTTGTCCACAGAAATGGACATATTTGTCATGGAATTGAATGGAATGTACAACACAATGTTCTCACCATATGGATAGATGTTCCACAATTAAAAAAGTGGATTGCACAATTAAGTAAAAGAATTGGACACATTCAATGGTGGAGGTTGATGATAAAGAATAAAACATTGATATGAATTGATGAAGAATTTTAGTTTTATCAACATTCCTATATAGTGGTTAAAATTTCAATATAAATATTCCTATGTAGTGGTTAAGATTTCAATATAAATATTCCTATGTAGTGCTTAAGATTTCAATATAAATATTCATATTAATATAGTTAATTTATAAAACATGATATGATTAGTGGTTAAGATTTCAATATAAATATTCCTATATAATGGTTAAGATTTCAATATAAATATTCATATTGATATAGTCAATTTATAAAACATGATATGATTTGATAAAAAAAATTGGTTTTATCAATAATGGTTAAGATTTCAATATTTATATCTAATGTTATATATTTAATTAATTTATAAAACATGATATGACTTAATAGAGAATTTTGGTTTTATCAATAATTTCATATATTTAATCAATTTATAAAACATTTATATGATTTAATAGAGAATTTTGGTTTTATCAACATTCTATGTAATGGTTAAAATATCAATATAAATATTATAAAACATTGACATCGCTTGATAGAGAATTTTGGTTTTATCAATAATGTCATATATTTAATCAATTTATAAATCATCTCTACATGAAGATTAATGTGGTTATAGTTATCCGTATGAAGATAATGACGCTTTTGGCATCACTAATGCTTTTTTATTTTTATAATAATGACGCTTTTGGCATCACTAATGCTTTTTTATTTTTATAATAATGACGCTTTTGTCATTACTCGTCCCTTTTTATCTTTATACTGTTGAAAGAAAACAAAAGCCCACCCTCATAACATAACATAGATAATGTGAAGATAAAAAAGAGATAATAGATTTGTATATTGTATCTTTTAATATATTATATAAGTTAAAAATATACATTATTAACTATAAAATCCAAACTGGTAAAAT
>JZKD02S0955708.1:0-13750 GCA_000966675.3 Picea glauca | reverse complement strand
ATTTTATGAAGACTTAGTTTACAATATAATGGTTATTGGTAGATGGGTCAATTTATGGGAGGGATAAGGTGTTTGGGTGATTAATGAAGGGAAGGCGATGGATAATGGAGGGGAAGTAAGATAAGGCAAGGGAGAGCACTCGGGAAGGGGGATCTTGGGTGGAGGAATATTTTCATAAGAGGAGAGGGTAAGAAAAGTCGGAGAGGGAAGGAGAAGGGAGGAACAGTTTGGGGACTGCATCTGTTTTACTGGTTTTACTTGCAGCTTGCTTGAGGACTACAATAGGGGCATGTGCTGTTGGGAATTTTGGGCTCGGGGGCCAGGAAATCGTAAGGAATCCTGGGGCTAGGGATCTAGATAGGTTGTTCCTAGTTGGATGGGAGGTTAATCAGTTTGGGAAGAGCTTCAGTTTGGGCAGAGCTTCAGAACAACATCAGTTTGATGTAATTATTATCATTATTATGTTGTTGTTCATTATTGTTGTATTGTTCATTATTATTATGTTGAACACGTTGTTCATTATCATGCTGCTCATTTTTAATTCTGCTGAATAGTCATTATTAATTATGTTGAATAGTGTTATTATGTTGAATTGTTATTATGCTAATTAGTGAATAAAGAAGAAATGATGATAGCATTTCTATATCTAGATTTTGTTTGGTAAGGCTATGTATGGACAAGCTTTACATTACCGGACTGCACTGGTGTGGTAGGGTTATACAATGCACCACATAACATAATATAACAAATTTTATATGCTGCATTAGTTTTCACTGGAGCAACGTGTGCAATGCTCACAAGTTATGTATGCATCGCGGGTGCTTCTTGACTATTTTTCAAGTGCACCAGTTATAGAATTTACTTATTTTTTGAAGAAAGTTATTTTTCGTATTTATAAATAAATTTCTCATTTAGTAGATTTTGTTTTATGTTTTATGTAAGATGAGGCTGATGTATTTCATATGTTCATCATGCAGAGATGTGAGCAGAGAGAGAAACAACAACAATAGGAGCAGAGGGTGGACCTGTACAATGTTGTATGGGAATGGGAGGCGAGGGAGAGGGATATGTACCCTCTCCCTATTACTGCAATGACTCATGTTCTCTTGAGGAATGTAGGCATCCTTAAGTACTATGAGGAGGATACATCCCTTAAGGGGAACTCTAGGTTGTTAGTGCATTTGATCCATCGATGGGGTGTCCAACGACAAGATTTCCATGTGGGTCTGGATCAATGGTACCATCCCATTGAGGAGGATATTTACTTTATCACTGGGCTATCCAGGAGAGGGGATGAATTTCCCCAATTCCCATATTTCCCAGTAGGTGTTGCAACTAAGAGTTAGCTCATGTACTCTTAGCGATATATCGGGGTTGATGTACTATCCCCAACTAAATTTTAGGTGACTAGTGGAAAACTATGGATCGCCTCTTTCGGTGCAGAGGAGGTTAGGTTCCTCTCACTGTTAGTGATGACCATAACACACTTTACCAGTGATGGAAAACACATTAGTATCCCTCTTTTGTATTATATTGATTCGTTGGTACATAGGCCATGGTGTATCGGATGGTATGCTATTTTTTTGCAGAAGTTTTGTATAGTGCTAGACAAATTTCGTGCTATGATACATGGGAGGTCGAACTTTTCGTTTTCCTCAGAGATGTTTTGCTTATTTTTTGAGATGTTTCTAGAGACGAGGTTGACTTTTTTCCATTACCTTGCTAGGTAGGCGACTCACGTGCAGATGCACATGTGGGGTGATATGATGCCCAAGAGGGGCCATCCAGAGTTTCTGGCCAGGATTTCCCCAAACTCACTAGGGCTACTAGGAAGTGAGGTAGATCACATGTTCATCATGGTGTCGTGTACTTACGTGGGTTTGGATTGGCGAGGATATCTGAACATCCTATTCACACCATATGAGACACCAAATTATAGAGGTAATATTAGTGTTTTATTTAAATTAATCTAGTTTCATTTTTTGTCTTACGTAATTAGAATAAAATTAATTCTAACACATTCTTTAACTTGTTTTATTAAATTGTTTAATAAAACTATGTAATTATTGTTGTGTACTATATATTTTGCAGATATTTACACTTTCATTGGAGACGTGCATCCTCCCCCAATAGATGACGATGATGAGATGATGCATGAGGCCGTGGTGAGTCAGGGTCCTCGGGTGCATATACCCAATGACATGTGTCGTAGGCCAGATACACGATTCAAGTTGGAGTTGGGTGACCGACTCTATGCCCTTTTGACTAAGGTGGGAGTCGTCCCTGTGCTGATGCAAGATATCAAGGCATATCCTATGCTCTTGGAGATTTGGAGGGAGATGACACATGATTTGATGCCTCTTATGCATCATATCGTCAGAGCTACCAAGATACTAGCAGCGAGGAGGGATCCCGATGATAGGCACAACTCACCTTCCAGTACGACTTGTTCTTCCAGTACCCCATTGATTGATGAGGGTGGTTGTGATCCTCCCCCTCCTCCTTCACCTCACCCAGATCATGATCAGGAAACACATATTCCTCCTCCTCCTATTTCACCTCACCTAGATGAGTAGGAAGGACCTATTCCTCATCCTCCTCTTTCAACTCACCTAGATGAATAGGCAAGACCTATTCCTCCACCTCTTATTTCTGGTTAGAGAGTCGACCAACCACTTCCTCCTAACCATCCATCATATTCTACTATAGACTAGGCCTCCACTACTAATGTATATATGCAGATTATCCCATTGGATGGACTAGATACATTATAACAGTTATTTGACTTGTTCATGACACACACACACACACATATGGTGCATTTTTTCTGTTCATGTTCATGTACTTAATTTATATGGTGATGTGTACATTTTTAGGTCATGTTAGATATGTTTGTTAAATGTGCTTGATAAATGTTTATGTCAAATGATGCTTGTTAGATGTGTGTGATGATGATGTTAGACAATGCTTGTGTTTTGTTAGATGTGATCACAATGATGATGCCCTGTTAGATTATTAGATTTGTGTGCTAGCTAATTAATGACGTTTATATGTGCTAGAGGTATATATAATTAATGAGATGATGTTAGGAATTTAAATGTGTATTTTAGATGATGTTTATGGTTTTTAGATGGTTATCATCATGATGTTTATTTTTATTAAATGATCTTTATTAAATGATTTTCTCCAATGCTACGCATTCTGTTGGCCCTAAAACTTTATAGATGCAAATTAATCTTCCTATTGTTATTTTTTTCATTATTCCGTAAGTTGATTTCTATCAAATTTTAAATTACTTCATTAATTGTGGTTTTACTCGACATTGGGGGCATAAATTAATAAATATTTTCAAAAGAAATGTTAAAGTATGTAAAGTAACAAACACTTTAGTTAAAGACCAAATTATCACAAAATAATGATACAAATTTAATTTTTAAATTATAAACCACATTATTTGTTAAATATCTTACTTTTAAATCTACTAAATACATGAACATAACTCAATTTTTTAACCATCATTTTAACATATCATAAAAAAGGTTGTACTTGTTATCAAATAGATTGTCATGGGTCAATTAAAATCTTTAGTTTGATTTTGAGTCATAGTTTTACCTTAGGTTATAAGTTTTAGTTCCCTTTCCCATAGTAATTTTTCATTTTTTGGCATGAATAAATTATGATTAGTTTGATTTTGGTTTGAAAATTTATTTAGTCACATTTTTCAAAGTTGGTCATTATTACCCTGACATGTCACTTTCTCCATGTTGTACGCTGACCACATGTTCTTGTCACTCAACTCATTAAAATGTCAAATCTAGTGTGAGTTGTATGCTGCCAACTCACTAGGAGAGTTCACAACACTTTCAAAGTACATTTTGCATTTATAGTCATCATTGCTCTTAAAAGTTCATGTCATTGGAGATCTCCTTGATTTCAGAGTTGATTTTTAAATCAATATTCAGTTATTAGTTTTATGAATGTCTTAACCATTTTATCCAAGTGTGAAAATCATCCTCCAGCTTGGCGGTGTGAATTGGTGTTACAGAAAGGCGCTACACACTTCACTGCGAACTGGATGCAGGGAATGAGTTGGTGGTTAGACCACTTGCAGGTGATCTTGAGAATATATGAAGATATCATCCTCCAACTCCAGACTACCAGGTAATTCATGAGCTTGTGCACCTTGTTTTAAGGCCTAGAAAGGGGGTTAGTGGTTTTTCCTTTTATGGTGCTGCGAATTGGATGGATGGCGTTGCGAACTCTCTCACAGAACTGTAATTAAGATCCAGAACCTTATTCCCATGCTATTATTATTATCTCTTGAAACCATCAACATCCTTGGGCCTGAATTACCCTATCTTATGATCCTTGGCCTCTGCATCGCTCTTTTCACACAACTTTTCCAAAACTTTATCTCTGGTGTTGCAAACTCTGTGCAGTCAGCAGTGCTGCAAACTCTTTGTTCCAACATCCTTTGCAAAGTAACCTTTTACCAATTCACCATATATTCACAGTCCTTTTATGAAGGTAAAATCATTGTTTAACATTTTCATCCTTACTTAGAAGCACTGTCATTATGAGAGGTCCGTGTGGATTTTTCTTATTTGATTCCAGTGGTCATTTTCTCTGCTTCCCTGCTCTCCACTATGGGTATTATTCAATATTGTGACAAAACCTTCCTAGCTAGCACTAATGGATAATCAACAAAAAAAGTTTCATAAAGGTGGAGACATTGTGAGAACATATCCCTATGGTATGCAACTATTTGTTGAGGAACCCCTGATTAGGGAGGTCTTCCAAAGAGTGGGATGTATTAATTTCTGTCAGAAAATGCAGAGGGGGCACCCAGAGGTGGCTAAATAATTTGCATTAAACTTTGATGGAACCAAGACCAAGGTTGGGATACTATAATTTGAGGTATATGAGAGGACCATATCAACAACCATTGAGATACCTAGTACTGGGGAGAGATGGTTCAAGGCCATGACTTTGAATGCTGTCGTTTCAAGGGAATTCCTAAAACCAAAACACCAATAAGACAATTTGTCAAAGGGTGTGCCAAAAAACCATATGTTAGAGGGTTTTGATAAAATGTTGAAGATATTTCAAAAATACTTTACCTGTGAAGGGATATTTATCATGATCTATCAATACCACATAAGACTATTGCTACACTTCACAGGGAAATATGCTATGAATCTTCCTTTTTTCTTGTTCAGAAGTATTGGAAAAATGTATGATAGGGTTTAGGCTAAGTCTAAGGAAGTTGATACAAGTGTTTTTCATTAAGGTATGATAAAGATGCTGGTGATGGAAGAATTAAGAAAGAGAAACATGGAATGGGAATAATTCATTACTTCTTCCAACTTTCAGCTTAACATTTCTCCTACCCGACAGTCTAAGGTACAAAGCCCTCTTTAGGTTGACAAGGTTGTACAATTGGAGATGAATAAGAAAAGGAAGAGCATTGGGTCTTATAAGAAAGATAAAGAAACAAAGGAACATGTAGAAGAAGTAGGATCTTCTCGGTCCTCACAAAGAGAGGTTTCACCTTTTCCATCTCATAGTCCAGTGGAGACTCCTTCAACTAGAGCCACATGTCTAAGATGGGGAATGTTATTGTTATCTTCACCACCTATTGTAGACAAGGTCAAGGACAGGAGACCTGTTACTAGAGAATTACGAAAACACGAAAGCATTGTGGAGAAAGTGTTAGTGATATACTCCATCTAGAGAAAGGGAAAAAGTGTACCTATCAAAGAGCCCATTGAAATTGTAGACATAACTACTCCTCCAGAAAATCCTACCTTTAAGAGGCTAAATAAATAGCTTAAAGAGGCAAGGAATGAAATTGCTAAACTAAAAAGGGAAGAGTTGGTTGAAAAGAAGAAGTTAAGTGATCTTATGGATATGTATCGTGGAACTCTTGAAAAGGCTAAGTTTATAGCTAACATATTTCAACCTCTCCACATGCAACTTAGAAACTTGTACAGACAAAACATAGCCTACCAGAGTCATATCAAAGAGATAAACATGGAGTTGCAACCTTTCAGAGAGGATTTGGCCAAGAATAATTTGGATATATTAACTAAATCTGCCACCAGGAGGAGCTCCAGAGTAAGAAAGTGAAGAAGATGGACACCTTGATCCATACCATTTTTGACAGTTTTCTATTTTGGTATTTTGTTAATTAAAGATAGTCATGTTTGAAAAATCAGGATTCAGTTGAGGATGTGTTAAGTCTTCCTATGTATTATACAATTATCATATATTATTATGGTAGTTGTTGACACTTGGGATAAGTTTTGGAGTGTTTTGATGCATTTTCAAACAAACATAGAAGCTACAGGAGATTTCACAGTGCTTGGCGCTGCGAACTGGCTGATACAAGACGACGTTGCAAACTCTTGATCTGGAGGTTTTGGAGGAATAAACGGTTGCAAAATGGGAATATAAATTTATGACAACTTCTAGAATTTTAGTTGAAGGCTGGGGGGACATATGACCAAGGGAGATGTGCTCAGATCACATGTCATGAAGCACATTTAATATGATCAAGGAGGTTACCAACATGAGCCTAGTTTTTAGCAGTTTGTTTTCTTTTTGTTGTACAATTGTAGTCACTCCACCTTTAGGTGTGGGAATCCAATGAAATAAGGGGAATTCAAATTGTAAAGCTATCATTGACAACCTAGGCTATAAATTAGAGATTGAAAAACATTGAAGGGTTGGAAGGATTTTAATGAGACTCATACATTTTTGAAATTGTGAAGTTACAAAGCCATCTCTAGATTTTGTGTATGATACTTGAGACTTTTTAATTAATAGAAATCCGTTTCTTTCCATTATATTATCTCAATCTTACTTTGATTCTACTGTCATTTGAATGATTCATTTGATTTATTGTACCTGTATTGCAATGGAGGTTTTGTTGTGATGCTTCTATGATTTTATCATAGTTTATATTTTGATTAAATAAGTTCTTATGTCAAAAGGTTTTCCTCATATGTCTACTAGTATTGCTTGATGTGAGTGGTAGAAATTTTCATTTTTCTCATTAAATATTCTATCTATCCATTTTACTCTTTAAAACCATGATCTAAGTTAGCCAAGGCCTCACTTGCTAATACATCTATTCTGGAACCTTCTGTGATTTCACTGCTCTGATTGAGTTTTGATCCATTTGACATTATCATAAAAACTTATATTTAAACCTACCGATGGATGTTGAGCTTACACTTTATTAGTTAAAGTGTGACTTTCAGTGCTAACATTTTTGGCGTAGTTTCTGGGGAACAGATTGAAAACATTTCCCTGGGATTTGAGGATAAATAAAATACCGATTCATTGTTTCAGTTGTGGCTGCTAAAGGTATACACCTGAGGTCTACTCCACATTTACCTTTGGCTACACCTGAGGCCGACCCAGAGCATATCATCAAGAAATACAAATATTCTCAAGGAGGATTTTCAGCTATTGTTTCAGGTACTACTAGAAACTTTCCTGATTCTACTTTAAAAACACAAGTAGTTGTATCTAGTTCTCCTCTTTTACATTTTGTTGAAACTCCTAAAAAATTAAATCTTGGAGATTTCCCTGTAGAGTATTCCTCTTTTTCCCCCGAGTTGAAAGAAGAAAGATTTGAAAATTTTGAAGTGCTTGCCTCACCTAATGTTGTAAATTGGTTTAGACTTGAGAGTCTAGAGGATTTTCCTACCCTAGGTTCTCCTTCTCCTCCCTCTTTTATTTTTTTTGTGACCAAAGAAGAAGGAACCTTATCTCCCTTAGCATTTTCACCATCCTCTTCCAAGACTAAGACTCTATTTTTTAAAATTGAAAATTCTCCATCCTATACTCTTCCTTCTCCTAAGCTACCCATCATACAAACTGTAGCTATACCAATCAAAACTCCCCCTAGTTATCCTAGACTTTATAATCCTCCTCTTCATAATCAAATTCCAGGTGAAAACCCTCCTAGAAATAGGATGGATGCCATAGTGGCTTCTAGGTATTCTCCTCTTGTGCTTCCTCAGCCTATGACTTCTCTCCCAGTAGTAGACTATCTTAAGTACATGCCCAAATTCACAGGAGAAGAGGACATAACTGCAGAGGAGCATCTTGCATATTTTTATAGCTATGATGATAATCTAAACATTGAAAATGAGGATGTATGGATGATATTTTTTGTACAAAGCCTTGATGGTGAAGCTAAGAAATGGTTTAGGGGTTTACCTCTTGGATCAATTGTTGGGATTGAATCCCTTAATGATGCCTTTTTAAGGCATTGGGGTGATAAGAAATATTTTTTGTATTATATTATAGAGTTTTGGTCACTCAAGAGAAAAGAAGGGTAATAAATTTCAGATTTTTCCAAAAGGTTTAATAAAATGTACAATAAAATCCCTACAGAAATCAACCCTACTGAAACCTCTGCCAAAATAACTTATGCTAGTGCCTTTGATCCTGAATGTTTCCTCCTGTTGAGAGAGATAAGATGTACCTCTTTATCTCATATGCAAGATGCAACATTGGAGGTGGAATCAAATATATTGGTAGCTGATAAACTAAGAGAAAAATCTGATAGAGAGAGAAGAAAACAAAAAGCTATGGCTTCAACTTCATATTCTTCTGGTGTCAACCCTCAGGTGGATGAATTGACTAAATTAGTTAAATCACTTTCTGTAGAGATGGAAAAAATGAAACTTGAGGGAAGACAAACTAACAGAAACACACAAGATACTGGCAACATGGGTAATTTCAGAAGACAAAATAGTTCTCCTTAGATCCTTCAAAGAGATCAGAGGAATAGAGATGAACAAAAGGTCTAGAATCCTCTTCAAAATAACATGGTTGATGATGAAGAAGGAGAAGATGAAGGATCATATCAAGCAATTCACTATTTAGGTGACACCTCTACCTCCCCTCATTTAACTCAGTCTGCCTATGAAGAATACCTTATGAACAATTAGCTAAATGAATTGAGTAAAGGAGAGAAAACAAAGAAAAATCAAAAGAAGTACAACTTGAGGTCTAAACAGAAGGAAGGAAATACTAGTACTTCCAATCATCCTAAGAAATAAGAAAATTATGCTACAACAGTGACTACAACCAGTAAAGAAAATGAGGAACCAAACAATTAACTTGTGATTAAGGCCCTTATTCAATAAATTAAAGAGATCCTGAAATATCCTTCTTCTTTCAGCTTTGAAAATGAAATACAAAAAATTAAGATTCCAATCCCATTTTTAGAGTTGATCAAGAATGAAGAATTTAAGAGGTACCTTTCCAAAATGTTGCAGCCTGAGACTAATTCACACTCAATAGACTCAGTGAATTTACAAGATGGAAAAATAACAGTCATATTGGGGCCCTTGGTAGAATATAGGGATGACTCCTCTCCTCCCTTTTACACCTTTTTGAATATTCATGATAAAATTATACATAATTGCTTGATGGAATCAGGTGCATCTCATAACTTAATGCCTAAAACTATCATGGATGAGTTGGGTCTTGAAATTACCAAAACATATCATGATCTATACTCTTTTGACTCCAGGAAGGTGAAATTCCTTGGAGTGACTAAATATCTGGTTGTTACCCTGTTTCAACTGCCCATGAAGACTGTGGTAATGGATATTGTAGTGGTCGATGTTCCCCCTAAGTTTGGTTATTGTCAAGGTCTTGGATTAAAATATTGGGGGAAACATTGCAAATGAAACTCTCATAGGCCACTGTTCCTGTGTTTGGAGGTGAACACAAAAGGTTGTACAAAGAATCACAACTAGCTTACATTATCAGTGATGAAGCTAATCCCACAAACCATACTATTTATGCAGTTGACGCTGATTTGGGATCTAGTATTTTGAAACTTACTGATGTTCCCCAAACACCCTTGGAAATCATAAAGAAACCTCCAATGATGTGTGAGACACCTCCTCAAGTTACCCAAGTTTGGAAGATGTATTTTGATGGGGCCTCTTCTAAAGAAAGTGTTGGTGTTGGAGTGGTTTTTATTTATCCTTCTCAAGAAGTCATATCCTTGTCTTATAAGTTGGATTTTGAAACTAAAAATAATGTTGCAGAGTATGAGGCTCTATTTTTGGGGTGGAGGGCAACTAAAGATATGAAAATTGAGGAGTTATCAGTTTTTGGGGATGCATAATATATTGCACATCAGGTAAGCAATCTGTATCAAGCAAATAATACAAGGTTGAGGACTTATATAAATGAGGTATGGGATCTCATTGATAGTTTTTTCCTAGCTTTTAACATCTCTTTTGTTCCTAGAGAGGAGAATGCTATGGCTGATTCTTTGGTTGTTTCTGCTAGTAATTTGAAAATCTCATTACCCCCAAAACTCAAGTATGATGTAGAAGTGAAGTATAGACCCTCTATACCTAACAATGTAAAAAATTGGAAGGTTTTTGGGGATGATATTGAGATTAAGATATTTCTCGAAACCGTGGAAGAGTTTTCTGCTCTTCACATTGATCAAGATCTAAATACTGAGAAAACCCGCATGATGACATATTCCTGAACAAAATTATAGACCAAAAGATTCTCCAATTTCCTAGTAACCATATTCCCAAAGGATTGGTCCCTTTGGAGCGACTGTTTGATAGAAATGATGTGTATGTGAAGGTTAAGGGCTCAAATGAAGAAGGTGATGTGACAAAATGCAATCTAGGTACTGAGAAAAAACCCAAGTATGTCAAGTTGTCTAGTAGTCTGTTAGAGGAACAAAGATCTGAATATGTGAAATTATTGAAGGAGTTTGCTGATGTATTTTCTTGGAAATATGAGGACCTACAAACTTATGATACAAGCATCATTGAACACAAAATTCCTTTGAAACATGATACCAAACCATTTAGGCAAAAATTAAGACAAATTAAACCCATGTTGCTGCCTATTATGGAAAATGAAGTTAAGAAGCTTCTTGATGCTAAGATCATCATACCTTTGAGGTACTCTGAGTGGGTGGATAATCTAGTCCCTATGAGCAAAAGGAATGGTGAAATCATATTTTTTGTTGATTTCATAAATCTAAACAGGAGTTCCAAGAAAGACAATTATCCCTTGCATAAGATGGAACACATTTTGCAAAGGGTGACTGGTTCAACAAGGATTTCCATGATTGATGGCTTCTCAGGCTACAATCATATCTCTTTTTTACCTAAAGATAGAGAGAAAACAACTTTCACTACTCCTTGGGGCACATTCATGTATGAAAAAATTCCTTTTTGTCTCATGAATGTAGGAGCAACCTTCTAGCGCGCAATGGATATTGCCTTCATTGCAGAAAAAGAAAAATTTGTGGTCATCTATCTAGATGAAATTATAGTGTTCTGCAGATATGATAAGGAACATTATCATCATTTGAAGAAAGTTTTCCTAAAATGTAGAAATTTTGGGTTGAGCCAATCCCAAGAAGTCTTTGTTTTCTATGAAAGGGGGTAAGTTGTTGGGGCATATTGTCTCAAAAGAGGGGGTAAGAATTGATCCAAGTAGAGTAGAGGCCATAAAGACTTTGTCTCTCCCTAGGTCCAAGAAGGAGATTCATTCTTTCCTGGGTAAAATAAACTTTTTGAGAAGATTTATCTCTAATTTTGTTGAACTGGTTAAGTTTATCACATTCATGCTAAGAAAGGGAAATGAGGTAAAATGGACACTTAAAGCTCATACTTATTTTGATCAAATCAAACAAGCATTGACTGAGGCACATGTTCTTATCAACCCTGATTATTCAAAAGAATTCCTGATATTTTATTTTGCCTCAAATGACACATTGGTTGTTCTTCTTTTTCAGAAAACATAGATGGGATGGAGCATCCCATTTCTTTCTTCCGTAGGGCATTAAGGGATCCAGAGGTTAGGTATTATATTATGAAAAAGTAGGCTTATGCTTTGGTTAAAGCCCTCAAATCCTTCAGGGTATATATTTTGCATTCCATGATTATTTCCTATGTCCCCTCATCTTCTGTGAAAGAGATCTTAATCCAGTCTGACATAGATGGAAAGAGGAGTACGTGGATTACCAAAATTCTAGAGTTTGACCTTTGAATGAAGCCTACTAAGTTGGTGAAAGGGAAAGGTTTAGCTAGGTTATTAGATGAATCAAAATGTAAAGCACTTGGGGTTAATTTCATGAATGCATATTCTGTATATCGAGAGACCGATATTGCTTGAAGAAGCTCACAAATCAGTCCCAAATTGACAGAGTGTAATTGGTATAAGGACCTTATAAATTTCTTTCAGAAATTGTAGCCCTCGCCTGGACTTGAAAAGACTAAGGTGAGAGCTTTAAAAAACAAATAAATTAGATACTACATTGTTGATCATGTTTTGTATTGGAAGGATCTTGTTGGGGTTCTTCTAAGATGCTTAGACCCAAATGAGGCAAAACAAACCATGTCTAACTTTCATGATAGCCTGTGTGGAGGCCATCATCTTTGGAGGACCACAACATATAAAATAATCAGAGTTGGGTACTTTTGGCATAGTCTATTCACTAGTGTCTGTGAAAAGATCAGGGCCTGTGATAAATGTCAGAAGTTCTCAGGAAAGCAACAAATAAAATCACTACCTCTAAAATCCATAATGGAATTTGGTCCTTTCTAGCAATGGGGATTAGATTTCATTGGAGAAATTCATCCAACTTCAAGTGGAAGACATCGTTGGATACTATCTGCCACTGATTATTTCACCAAGTGGATAGAAGCGATTCCTACGAGAAATGCAACACATAAAGTAGTTATTGGCTTCCTGGAAGACCTTTTGTCAAGATTTGGATGTCCTAACAAGATTATGACTGATAATGGTGCATCTTTTAAAGTTGAACACCTGGTTAACTTTTATGAAAATTTTGGAATCCAAATTATTCATTCTAGTCCTTATTACTGTCAAGGTAATGGCTTGGCAGATTCCTCCAACAAAATTATAGTAAAGATCATCAAAAAACTACTCAAGGATAACACATAATCTTGGGATTCAAAGCTAGAAGTTTCTCTTTGGGAAGATCGAGTAACCACCAAGAGATCAATTGGTACTACCCCATTTCAGTTCGTCTATGGAACTGGGGTTGTATTCCCTTCTCAACTTGCATTACCTATGAAAAAGTTTTTACAATATCAACAAGGAGAACCAGATGATATGGTTAGGAGGATGCATCGGCTAGTAGAAGTGCAACAGACCAGGGAGTAACTACTTGATAAAGCACCAAGTCATCAACAAAAGATCAATCAAGATTTTGACATGAAGGTAAAAAAAAAAATATTTCCAGCTAGGAGACCTGATGCTCAAATGGGATGCACAAAGGAAAGACAAGGGAAAATATGGTAAATTCGAAGCCTTGTGGATTTGTCCTTTCAATATTTCTGAAGTTTTTCAAAATAACACTTATAAATTGTAGAACTTGGAAGACTCTGAAATTTCTGGTGGCCCAGTTAATGGGCATTTTATGAAGAAATATTTTTCTTAAATCCATGAGTGGATTCCCCTTCCATTGTAAATATCAGTTTTAGTTTTTTTTTATTCTTTTGAATAATGACCCTGTAGCCATCCCCTGTGGAGCCAATGTTATCACATAGATTGTCATGGGTTAATTAAAATCTTTAGTTTGATTTTGAGTCATAATTTTACCTTAGGTTATAGGTTTTAGGTCCCTTTCCCATAGTAATTTTTCATTTTTTGGCATGAATAAATTATGATTAGTTTGAAGAGTCATTGAGTCACATGTTTCAAAGTTGCT
>JZKD02S0955685.1:159081-240110 GCA_000966675.3 Picea glauca | reverse complement strand
TCCTTAATTATTTGAACATGGTAATTATGTATTTTTATAGTAAATTTATAATGTGATTAGGTAAATGTAAAAAAGTAAACATGTTAACTGATGCCTTCATAAATGCAAGGAAGTTATGAACAATAAATCTGATACATTGATTTTGGAGGATCACTAAGAATATGCCAGCATCGTGAATGCTTAGCCATCAGATTAGAATTTAAGATTAAAAGATCATTAATTGTGCCCATTATCAATAAATGTAGGCCTTCTGCAGAATTACATTTGAGAAATGAAAAATTTACTGTTTTTTTTTTCTGGTTCTCAGCAAAATCATCTTACACATCTAACCGGTGTTAATGAAACCAATGATTCTTATCAATGCTTCCCACTTAGTAAATATAACCATACGTTCAATACCCGATGAAATACAGAATGCTATTCCATGCATCAGAGAGGGAAAAAATACCAGACATATGGAAGAAAATACCAGGCTATGAATCGCATCCACATTTAACCCAAGACTCGCATTCCTCACCCGAAAATCTGAAAATCGGACTCACAGGTACCCGTTGTTTGGAAAGGCATTTGCTTTTAAAGGCACGCAGGTACTACTGCCACTCTTCAGCCATGAACATAATTATGTTGTACAAACAATCTGAGGCTATAGCGATCTCATAGATTCGTCAGTACACCAGAATAACAAAAGCTCAGAATACCATTTTCTTCTTCCGGCAGATCCAGAGAATCCATATTCAATTCTGTAACTGCTGATATCCCACAGTCATCCATTTCAAAAGTGTGTCCAAACTCTTCCATGAAGTAAGAATCATCTTCAAATATTGAATGGTTAAATAGTGGACGTAATGAATCTAGTGTGTCCATTTGCTTTACAGAACTTGAAAAAGAGACTGCAAAGTAATCCCCAAGTGAATTTTCATCTGAAATGCAAGATTCTGATGATGATGATGACGACGGCGACGGAGTTGTTATTTGTGTATAACCAAAGTTGGTGAATGTTAAAGGTCCTCTGAGCTTCTTTGCTGCATTATCATAAGCCATTGCAGCTGCTTCTGCTGTGTCATGAGTTCCAAGCCATAGCCTTACTCCTCTCGAGGCATCTCTGATCTCTGCAGCCCATTTTCCCCATCTTCTTCGTCTCACTCCAAGGTATTTACAGCTCTTTGCAGACCTTGCTTTGACGCCCGAGTTGCGCAAGTCTCTGTTTTTCTTGTCGGGCACTTTGGATTTCTCCCTGGATTTGGATTTCGACTTGGGTTTGCACTGAATTCTTTCGCCAGCTGAGAAACTTAATGGTATGTGAATCTCGTGAACCAATCTCTTGTGAGATGCAGGCTTCAGTTCATCATCGCTTGAGAGGTCTGTGGCATCTGGGTCATTGCAGATCAGTCTGATCTTCCTTGTAACAATGCCATTCTTCTTCTTTTTCCAAACTCCCATAGTATTATTGTTAGGGTTCTTGGGATCGGGCATAATTCGAACTCTCCGGTTACACTCAATCAGACTGCACTCAGAATGCATGTGCTGTTGCTCTTTCTTGCATAACTGATACACCATACATGCAACAAAAAAGGAAATAAGTATATAAATCTCAAACACCGAAGCTAAACACTAAACCCCTGAGAGTATTGAATTTCAAAATAACAAATAAAATCATTGCTAAAGCTATAGCCGATTCTAACAGTTCCATACTGTGTAAATTTTTTCCTATAAAACAGATGGTTTTCCACATTGCTTACCTTGATCTAAGACCAGAACTGTAATGAAACTGAAACCAAAACGATAACCAAAGCCCATAAATGAATGCATTGGTATCCTCAAGGGAAAAAACCCCACTGTAGGAGGATTTGCAGGGTCACAATTGAGACTTTAAGTCAGAAAATTAAAAGCAAGGACGAACAAAATCCATAGAACATAAGTGGAAAGAGATTGTAGAGCAGACTAAACAATGTAAAGCGAATTTAAGGACTGCCAGTACCATTAAGCTAAGATGCCGACCCCATAAAAAGCAATTCTTTTACTCCATCAAATCTCCATAAAGCAAGATATTGTACCGATACAGAAGATCAGAGGCATGAATGCAACACAGGGAAGGAATCCCACAAAAAGTTCGAGGAAATTGAATAAGTTGATAAATACAGTGCTTCTCCTCCTATTTGAATAAGCTGCAAGCCAGCTGAGTCCACTACCACGGGGTGAATAGAGGTAAATCACTAATGTTCTCTACGACACACAAACATTTAATAGTTATGAAGGAATTTGAGGAATCCCCACACAAGCTACAGAGAAAGCATTGCAAATTGAAGTAATCATAGCACTGCTGCCTCAAGATTTCATCCTTTAACTTTGAGAAAATTCTTAAGATTGTCAACGTTTAGTCAAATCCCCTTTGCATCGAAAACAGCAAATCTGGACAGCTGCACATGGTTACGTGAATGGTCAATGTCATGTAAATCTGTCCGTGCTTTCTAACTTTTATAATGTCATGTAAATCTTCGTTTGCTTTATAACTTTCTTCACTTCAATCCATGGGAGAAAACTTTATAACTTGGGGATCTATGTCTTATATGCCTTGAGTTTGAGTAACTCAAAGTGGATTTGGCCACCCATTTTGACTCAATATAATCTATTTACTTAAAAAATAATAATATTTAATAAAATGAATTGTAAATATAGGCTAAATTTTTTATACTCAAAATGTATCAATAATGATTTTATATTAATATTTTGTTTTAAATGTAAATATAAGCCAAATTTATTTTTATTAGTGATATATGTATTTATTTTTTTAAATCATTTTCTAACTAAAAGTTAACCAAAAGTATCTTAGTCATTAACCACTTTCTTACAAATCTCACTAATTATGGGTCTAGGTTTTATTGGTGGTGCAATGTATGTAAATAGTCCATTTTGGGGTCTGAACCTAAGGTTAACCAATATTCATATTTCAACCACTACTCTATGTGTATGCTAATGTGGAATGATGAGGACTAAGACTTCTGATAGATTGAATTAGGTAAACATGATGTAAACCAATATAAAGAGATCATTGCATTAATGGAAAACACATTTTATGAATGGGTCTTTCTCACTATTAGCATTCATACCTTCATCATCCACCTCTATTTTCCTCCCTCAAAATATTCAACGTCCTTACTCTAATATTCATGTCCACACTAGATATCTTATTGTTTGCACCATCTTACTTATGGTGATAGCCAACCAACTCAATATTCTTGAAGATCAACACATTTATAGTCTTCTCAACTGGCCTCTAATAAACATGCACCATAGTTAGTTGTAACTATCACATGCTTGTTGCTTCAATTTCCTTGTGTGTTTCTTCATCTTCCACTCACACCATCACTCGTTAAACAACTCCTCATGCCTCATTTCTCCTCATCACCTCCATTTTCTCTTGTGCCTTATTCTCTTAGGTGTCAACCTTCCTCTATGCTCCATCAACATCCTTCTTTACATTCCCATATCTAGTGTGCCTTGGTTCACATACTCCTTCATTCTCACACCCTTTTGCACTTAGATATCACTATATTTTGTGTTCCCTTACACCAGTACCTTAATTTGATGTATGGATGGTCCTACATTAAAATTCACTCACAAATAAAAGAATCACTTCATCACTCTATTCATGTGCATTGTAACTCTCCATCTTCCTCTAACTTCCCCTAATGAAATATTTGACACTCCTTTTCTATAAGAAAAGTAATTCCATCAACTACAATGCTCATACAGTTCACTAACCATTAATTTTACATTGCAGCGTGTACTATAAAAACACTTACATATAGTACTTCAACTTCTTCAATATTCTTCTTATGCATTTGCTTGTGCTAGTCAGCATCCATGCCTTCAAATAATTGAATCCTTGAATTTTGATTAAAATGTATACAAATTAGAGACAATAAAAATCAATGATATGTTAAATTCCTTAGTTAGTTCCTCCTAGTATGTGTAGTGAAAAAATAGATTTATGTTACCACATGTAGCATGACGGAAAGGATGCATACCCTAACAAAAACATGTTACTAAAGAGGGCCTAAAAGAGGAGTGGATTCTTGAGTAGGTTTTAGGGTTAAATCAAGAAACCTTAAGAAGAAGAAAGAGAGGGAAAGCCACACTGTGTTAATTAGGGTTTTTAGATATTGATTATGTTAACTTATAGATGTAGTCTACTAGGGTACTTAACTTAGGTTTCAAAATAGGTTTGATCGTCTAATTACCAAGGGAATGTAAAATAACAAAGTGCAATTAACTTTCGATAATTCCCTTCATTATGCTAGAAGCCCTAATGCTCAAAACAAGGGGGTTGATGAGGTAACCTAGTAGTTTGGAAAATACCATGTGAGTGCATATAGGGGGTATTTAATTTTCTCAATATATATGTATATAATTGTGTAACGGAAAATAATTGTGTACTGGAATTTACAATTATATGAGAAAAATTATTTGATTATTAATACACTATTCAATGAAAGATCAATAAATATCCAAATGGTGTATATTAATAAATAAAATTCATTTTTTTTTCTAGTAGGAGACTACAAAAATAAGAGCATTGTTGTAAATTCTAAAAATATGGCTAATTTTTATAAGCCTATAAATGCACATGTTTTGAACAATTTTGTATAAAGTGAGATAATTTTTAAAATTCTATGAACACACATAAGCAAGGGGCCAACCTCAAGTGTAGGTGTACATTAGGTTAATTGTTGAGGGGTTTGATTCATACAAAAAAGTTATATTATGTTGTTTGACTTGATAGCACGAGTTATGTAACACCATGTCATGGGAATTATAAGATTATTCCATGGGTTTTTAAGACCAAAATTCCTTTGTTTTAAGTGTGACATAGAAGATAGATGTAATAAACTTTTTAATAAGATACAATACGCTCTCCACTAAGAGATCGAGTAGGGTTTATGATGTTTCACTCATTTTGACTCTATTAAGAGAAACCTAAAATGGATTTGGGTTGTCGCGGGATTATAATTAAGAATCCTAAGTGATCATATACCCAATGTGAGGTTTTACACCCCCAACATAGACCCTAATGTTAGGAAATACCTTAAACAAGTGGCCTCGGTGTCAAGGTGAACCAAACCAATGATCTTGTGCTAGAGCTCAAAAGAAGAAGGTAGCTTAGGGTCCTACCAAAGTGCTAGATATCCCTAAGAGGTTACACATCTAAGATAAGATAGAAGTAACTCAAGGACTATGGTCAATCATAGAGGATTATTTTGGAGAGATGGTATATCATCATTGGGTGGGCCATGTATGGACATGACACAATAGAGGGTCACACCCTTATCTCCTAGTGGGTAGGTGTAGGTGAGTCAGAAGTGAGAAATCCATATGCTAAAAACCATTTCCCTTATAGGATTTATTATGCATAGGATGGGAATATTAGGAATATGTAAGGAAAGAGAGAAGTAAACAAAGTGAAAGAAGACAAAAAAAAAGAGTAGCAATAATAGCGAAGAAATGATGCATGGCGATTGGTTGGCTACTAGAGTGTGTTTCATTTAGCTAATGTCTAAACATGGTGTAGGGTAGTCTTGAGAGAAAGAGATTCATACATGTAATTACCTATAGGTAATGTTTGATGATGTAGAAAGAATATGTTGGAATAGGCTAGGTACCTACATCAAAAAATTAGTGTTGTTCACCAAGTGGGAAAAGGGATAGTGGCACCAACTCCCATGAAAAGGAAGGAAGACAAGCATAGAGGGAGAGACTAAGGAGGAAACAATACTATGGTGAACATAGAGAAGGAAAATGAAACAAGAGGACATAAGTGGTGATATTAACCCACAACTCATGAGGAAGAAGGAGGTGGTGATGGTTGTGAGATAAAATTATCAAAGGTGTAAGGTAAAAATTCTAGAAAGCACCATTAAGGACACCAATGATGGTGAGGTGTCACTAGAAAAATCAGAAGGCGAGGACAATAGAAATCACCATTGAATGCACTAACAATGGCTATCTTCCATCAGCAAAGAAATGAGGTGGGGACATTGGGAATCACCATAGAAGGCATGAGATGAGAACACCTATATATGGATTACAAAGGTGCACAAAATTATAGGTGGGTATGAGGAGATATTAGATCCATGGAAGTGATATCACATGTATAGGCTAGAGGATGGGACCAAGTAAGGGTGACATCTTGGGAGAGAGGCCAAGGGATTGGTTATAATCCCCAAATAGGTGAAATTTTCTCAAATATGGTTGTACTCAAGATAGAAACATTGAAATAACTAAGAAACTTAAAAGGTAACCAAATAAAGAGGCGAAGGGAGAGGAAGAAGGAAATGTAAAAAGAGGTAGGAGATAGAGGGGCTTCCTAAGTATATAAGGTCAACCAAACTAAGAAGTGTATAGGAGAGTAAAATAACATAAATATAGAAATTGTGCCACTAATAAAAATGCCAAGGTTTCCTTGAAGAATAAGAATGGATACCCCCCTTAATGTAGGAAGGAAATCATAAAGAATGTAGAAATTTATTGAGCAAGGAAGAAGGCTCGTAGATGAGTGAATGGATTGCAAGAGGAATAGGAGGCATCAATGTTATCATGGTAGTCAACCATCAACCATAATTAAAGTGTCTTAAATAAAGACAAAAGTCTAGGGTTTCATAGGTAAATTTCATACAACATGTGAGGTAATAAGGGGTCCAAGATAAATCATAGAGAACATCACCCCATACTTACACTAGTGGAAGTGGCTCAAAACTTTCCAAGGTAGAATCATGTGTGAGAGGAGGAGTGATATAAGTAGGTCGATATAAAATATCTCTTCTTAAAGAAATGTAAGGTTGAGAGGAATAATAGTGTTTAAGGAAGGTCATTGTTAGAGGTATTAAATTGGACTAGGGGAGATCACAATCGTTCTTGGTAATAGGAATATTTCTTCCAGTGAAGTCCATGACATTCATCTAAGTTGTGGGTGTTGTTCTTATTATACTACCATCACATGCTTATACTAGGGAAAGGGTCAACATTTATGCCCATATGATCAGTTGTAGGAGAATGCCTTTGAGGAGAAGTTAACTTAGGTGTCTCACACAACTTAGGTCAAGAAACATAAGGCCTCAAAGGAGGAGAAATATGTGGAAAGGCTAGAGGCTAGTCTTGGGGAACCCACTTAGGAGGGAAGGGATTCCTAAGAGAGTATCTAAGTTTCACAAATTATCTAAGGTTTCATTCTAAGTCAATGTATCACATGTAGGACATGACTTTGTCATACATCATACATAAGGTGGGAAGTTGCATGTTTAATGCGTTAGAAGGAGAGGGTAAAGTTGTACAATAACCTATATTAGGGGTAGAAAAACTCATCATGGTGAAAGGAATGGAAAATCACTTCCATGGATAACTACATTTGTGTAGTAATAAGAGGAAGATTCCCTATTTTATAAGGATGTGTAGGAATTGTCGTATCAGTACTTGGATAGCTTTCAAAAGAAATGTAAGGAAACTTATGTAAGTGAGGTGAGAGATGTTAGACATCTTTTTAGGATAGATATGGTTGAAACCAAGATGAAAGGAGATAGGGAAACCAACACTAGATGAATGGAAGGTGGAGGACTCCATAATCCTAAGAGAAAAGTTAAAAAGAGAGGAAAGACAAAGGGAAAGAGAGACTTCACACAAGAGATGATTTTAAGCTTGAAATGCATCGTTTTTATGCATGCCATGTAACATGGATGCAATAAACTCTTTATGAACTTCTACTATGTTCTATGCTAAGAGATTGAGTAGGGTTAAGGAGGTTTCATTCATTTTGATTCCATTAATAGAAACCCAAAATGGTTTTGCATTTTCATCAACTTTTAATGAAGAATCATACATAATTATGGACCCAACTAGGGGTTTTCACCCCTATCTAAACCACTAAAGTTACAAAACACCCTAGATCAATGCACTAAGGATTAAAGTGAAGAAAATTAATGACCAATGACAAGAGAGTTGGAAGCGAGAGAAGGAAACAAAGGGTCCCTCCAAAGCTATATATCCACAAGAGGTCACACATCTAGCCTAAGCTACATGGAGCTTAAGAATGGTGGTCCATCATGGAACATAATTATCAAGATTTATCATATCATCATTGAGAAGGTCATTCATGGACACATCATTAAAGAGGGTCACACCCCTCCCTCCTTGGTGAATAGTCATATATGAATAAAAAATATGAAATCCATATGCTATAATATGGATTCTCCCCCAACCTCTTATTAATATTAGATGGTCCAATATTATTCACATTTAATTTACTATATGAACCCTTGGTATAACACTATTTCATAATCTGTATTCAAACCGATCACCAACTTCAAATGACATATAATCTCAATGTACATCTATTCACTCCTTGTATTTTGTGTTTTTCTCTTCCATCTATCACATACCTACCAATACACATCTTTCAATTATTCTACAATTGAATATACATCATTACTTTTCTACATATATATGGGCAAGTCAACCAAATCCACAAATCCTCTCAAACTATTCATATACACAATTTGAAATGGTGAATGTCATATTGACCTATTTACGAAATTGTTGTATATAAATCTATCTTACACCAAAACTAAATCCCATTGTCTCAATTTATGTCCAACTAAATACCTCGACAAACTTCCCAAACACATATTTACCACTTGAACTAGTTTATTGATTTATCTTTGGTTGATTGTAGTGCAACATTATCCATATTTTTTTCAATCTTATTCTCTAAATAATGTCTAAGGAACCATCTTGTATCTTGATTTGATGTAATGTTCATAAAAAAACTCTACATGTGCACCATGTCCGTAAAGAATAAATCTATGCAATATTTCAGATCATTGGTCTTATTGCAATGTATGAAATGTCATCATAACAATCATATTCAACACAACAAATAAAGAATCATCAGCTTGTTCTTAGTAAATTGATATAAAATCCATGAAAATTTCCTCCCAATACATATTTGATATCATCAATTTTATGTATTTTCCTATGTTTTGGATTTTTTCCTTTAGCATATGGCATATTTCACATTTCACAACATCGTCACCTCTCTATGAAAACTCAACCAATGATACCATTTTGATCAAATAAATAAATTATCTTATCTTATTAGAGTTTCCTCCAAATCCTCCACTATGCAACTCATATATTCTATTCTCATACATCCAACCTAAAAAAGTCCACTTATTCTTCCCTGTAAACAAATTTTCTTATTAGAGAAAATACTCCATCTATGCACACTTATCTTTTAATATTTAATTCTTGCACTATTATCCTATCTATGGAAAAAATGTATCCCATGAAACAACTCCTAAATCAGCTTAAAGAAAATAACTTCAATCTATTGAAAATAACTCCCATCTATTATTTTTTTGTCAACATACACGATCTTTTTCTCTTTCTCAACATGTAATTGGATCTCTCCTTTCGACACTAATGTTAAAAAAAAAAACTGGTCCATCTAATGTGCTTTTGGTTCAGTTTCACTTGACTATTGACCCATTTCACGTGCTTTTGGTTCTTTTCAAATGGCTATTAATGAACTTCAGTGTCCAATAATCCATTTACAAAATAAATTATTTCACCAACAAGTAATGCCTCCAAAGCCTCCAAAGTGCATGTATTATTGCATAGAAATCTTACTAATAGCCAATTACTTATTTCGCATTCCATTCTAACTTCTTTGTGAAATATTCCACAAGACTCCTTACCTAAACCAATATTATGCCTATAGTCACTCAACTTGCATCACTATCTACATAAAATACCATATAAAAGTCAATTGAAAATACCATATAAAAGTCAAGTGATGCGAACATTATTTATTTGATATTTTATTCTTCTTAAACATCTAAAACTCCATTATAACTACAATCTCCACCAAAATCCTCGTGCTTTCATACACTTCATTATTAGTGCTTTCATACACTTCATTATTAATGAAAAGATGCTGAACCTGAATTCTATATAGAAAATATGAAATTATATGAAAATGTTTTCTTTAGTGACACTTTATAGTGTAGAGCAATCAAACATAGCCTTGATCATTTATTTATCCATTTGAAAATCTTATTATATGTAACAAATCTAGGGGAGACTAATTTCTTTTTAAGGAATTCATATTTCTTAATATTAATGCATACATGTTTTCTATTAGAGGTATCAAATACTAACCTCATATTTTCAATACAATCTTACAATTTTCCTTATTTTGTTGAAAATTAAAATGTTATATGATATACAACTATAAAATGACAAATACATGGTCACAACACTTTCAACATTAAAATGAATGTATTTTGTATATTGAATATCACAAATGACGTAATGAACCATTCATAAAATTCATCTTTTGTATTGAATTTTGTTTAACATTAATTTCTTCCTTGGATTTTGATACAATGAAATCCCCTACTCTCGTTTATTTGTAAAAAAAATTCAGTGTACCACACAATTTTTCCACCAAGTCATCCATCCTCAAGAATGGGAATTTATATGTTAGTGTATCAATGTTGTTCAATGATCTACTATTTGTATGCATTCTCCACGTATCATATTTATTTTCAATAATTAATGTTGGAACGCTCACATACTCATACTTTCTTTGATCAATCCATTGATACTAACCCAATCACTTTTTGAGTCAATTTTGTGCTCTCCATAAGGGTCATCATATGTATAGCTTGATTCAATAACGTTGCACTCAAAATCCATTCAATTTCATGTGCAGTATTCCTCTTAAGTGGAAAAAATCCTATTTCATGTTTGTGCACACACAATGTTTGCATACTTTAGTAGATCACCCACCTCCTCAATAATTTGATCGTTTTTGGATTTTTAGTCTCATTGTCACACTATTTTCCTCAGTTAACTCTTCCTTGTACTATATTGTAACACTCATTTTTCACATTAACTATGCTCGTGAACTTTTTATCATCACTGGCAGCATTTCAATGGAATATTCATCCTTCAAAGGAAAAAAATAAATTCTCGTGTATCCTTCATGATAGTATACATATTTTTCCTTCCATCAACAATCACACACCTATTAAACTTCCATTGTATTTCAACAAAAAATGGTGATCATCCATGGGATTGACATCACATAATATCACATAGTCACACACCTATTAACCTACCATTGTATTTCAACAAAAAGTGGCAATCATCCATGGGAATGACATCACACAATATCTTATATTTGTTTTCACCAATTTGAAATGGAACACTACACTAATCTATCATCATCACTTCTTATTCGTTATAGAATAAAAATAATCAATACATTCAAGGGCACTTCTATCATGTTCACCCAAAACTTTCTACCATTTATATAGTCACGAAATAGTTCAAAATTAGTTATGACATTACATCACATACCTATGGATTAATGTTCATTATGGAGATATTTTCTTCAACCATTTCTATTATTTTGATATTTGTCGGTCATGCACAATCATTCCTATGTGAATCATTAGGTTTTATCTTAGCTTTGTTGTTATTGTTACAACAATTGATATATCCTCATACTCCTCTCCTTTTATTAATTAAGATCTTTTATTAGTTCTTGTTGTGACATTTATTTTATGGAAATTAAAATGATTTAAGGTTTTTTTGTCTCCACATGTATAATGGTATATAGTTATTTACACATTTAGTCATTTGCATCATGCTAAGATATCTATGGCCTGTAGATGTTGTTCTCCTAAAATATTCACCTTCATTTTATTGTATGTTCATTCCTTACATGCATAATCTTCATGGCTTGTACATGTTGTTCTCTTAGAATATTTACCTTTCTATTATTCTATGTTCATTCCTTACATGCATAATCTCCTCTATACATGATATCATGCCATATTATACAATAAGCTTCTCTATTCTTTCTAAATAATCTTTGACATTTTTTTGTGCATCACACAATATCTTCAACTCTTAGCACCAATTAATATCCCTACTTTATTAAATGCATTTTGAGCAGCCTAGTCTCATTTGCAATGATAAATTTTAGACTATTCAGATACCTCAAAATTTGTCAATATTCCTCCTAATGTATAACTCATATCAATAGTTTGTAAACCTCATTTTTGTATATTATTTACTCTTCTTCTTCTTCTTGAGATTCTATATATGTTAAAATAATTATCGTTTATAATCAAAAATAAATAATATTTCATGGCCATCTTTATGGAAATTTTATTCCAATCCCTTTTATTTTATTTTCCCTTTCAAACTTTATTATTGATGCATAAGATCCCATCATATGAAAATTTCCATTTCAAACTTGTACATTGAAACATATTGCTCTGATTATATTTGATCCTATCAAGTTCAAAGTAACATATCCATCTCACTTAGATAATCAATCACAACTTTGTCCATTAAGCGTACACTATAACTAGGAACTTACATTCCCATGTTTCCTTTGTATGCATGAAAATTGTTAATTAGTACTATAGGATCATTCTCCTATATGTTTTATTCCTCAATTTCTTTTTAATTTTTCTCATAAAAATTATCTTTTTCTTCGACACGTTACTTCCTAGTTCAATTTTTTGCAATCCTTATTCTCAATTCTTGCAATCCTTTTCCAACAACTAATTAGTTTCTTCCTCTATGCACCATTTCTATCATCTTTTATCTCTTTAACACAACAATGCCTAGGATTCTCTAGAAAAATAATTCCCTACCATATCCTATGATTGCTATGATTGAAATGTTGTAATTCCATGCACCATGAGAACTTCTAGTTTCCCTTAGGGTTAAGTAATATGTTCTTTTCAAACCCCACCCTATATGTATTTGAATGCATAATGTTGGGCAAAAAACATTTATGACCATGCCTATATGTTCTCATTATTAAATTATACTAGTCATAAGTACATTGAAAATGCACCAAAGTACTAGTGTTTAGTGCTTCATAACTAACTCTCAAGTGTCATCTCCAAGTTATATTTTCCTTCCTCGAGAGATATTCATTTTCCTTAAACCAAGATTCTTCTTTAGAATGACCATGCTATCACTCTTTGCCACTTCCTTACAATCACAACCATCCAACTTGATCACCTTTCCATCACATTTACAGTTTGATGAATCAACCACAAATAAAAGTCAATTATAACTTTCCCATGGATGTTTCTTTACCTTCCAAAAAAAATTGTTTAACCTCCTACGCATGGCTTCATACTTCAATCAATTCAACACGCCTCTTTATTCTTTGCATATTTTGAAATAGACCTTGTGTTTTCATGAACTAGCCTTCTTTGCACTTGAACCACTACCTTATACACATATATTTTCCATTCCATGGTTCACCTTTGTATTTTTCTTTGTCATGCTCATCTACTCCTATGCATCATTATCCTCTACCTTCACTATGCTAGTAACTTCTTTTTATTCTATATGCTCTGTAATCATTTGTATGCTAGTAACTTCTTTTTATTCTATATGCTCTGTAATCATTTGTATTAACAATATCCCACATCACTACATCTCTCTAATTGTTCTAAGTGAGTGGAATGCATCTTTGCATTCAACCATTAGAAAATGATAAATATGTGAAGTATCCTCTTGGTAACTATGTAAGCTTAAAGGAATTGGTGTCTAGTGGCCCTTTACTAGCATCCTTTGTCCATCAAATTATTTAACCTTTTCTCAACAATTAATTATTGTGCTAAGAATTTATGGAATTACATTGTGTTATAGTTTAGAAACGTTCTAACATTTTGAGTGAGCACTCCACCATTGCTAGAAATTACTGCTAAGTAATTAATCTTGAAGAGGACTTCATCAAAATTAAAAAATTAAAAAAAAATAACAGAAGAGAAAAATAACCATTAAGAGTTAGGTATAAGTAATAAATATTGTAGAAGATTGGATGAGACATAATAAAAATAACAATAATTAGTTGAAAATATTAATAAAATAATTAATGAAAAAATATTGCATTAATAAAAATACATTCCAGAGCTCATTAATGGAACATATATGAACTATAATATAAGGAATTGAGCCTCTAGGGTTAGCTCAAGTGGTCATGAGATAGACATGAGACCTCTTTTTTCTCCCCAAAATTTGGGGAGATCACAGGTTCAACTCTCTTGATCCCCTCAAGGTTAGGCTCTATAATTAAGGTCTTAACATCCATAAATCATGGGGAAGTACTTGAAGGGTGAGTGAGTGTGTGTGTAAGATAAGAAAGAAGAATAAGAAATGAAGCATTAGAAATATATTTAACTCAAATAATAATATGAAATTTAAAATAATGGTTAAATTTATCTTTTACTATTTTTTGTTTTTATAATTTTGACCAAGTTCTCTTCAATATCAATTATTTAACACTACCTCCGAACCATTTAATTTCTCATGCCTATTTTTTAAGTTAAGGAGTCATTATTTCTCTCTTTCTAGAGCTTTGTTTGAATTTTGCAATGATAAGTGTCTACTCGAAATGTTGAAATGTTTCTAAAGTTGAACATAATATAAGTCTGAAATTCTTAACACAATTATGACTCACTATAAATAACTTCATGTTCAAACTAAGTGTTTATATTAATTTTTAAGCATGGCATATTAAATTGAACTTAATTGAGCATATGCACCACTTCTCTAATCAAATTTTCATTGCACCCGTAATCCACTTTCCATTGAATTATTAATAACTTTCAACTAAGCATCTTCTTCGATTCATATATCCATACCTTATTAATGCATATTTTGTGTAAGTTAAGCATATTTTTCTTATTAATATAGAAGAAAATTGCATTAAGTTAACCAGGTGGATATATTCTCTTTGGACATGTCTAAGATTAACATAAAAGGGCATATTGCATATTACATGATCATGTCTATGATGGAAAATATATCTAAGTTTACTACTACCTTTAAAATTTGTCAAGATTATACTACTAAGATACATACTGAGAATATGTTTAAGGGTAGAAGGAATTCCCTATGATAACGTTGATAGGAATAAACTAAAACAAGAAAAATAATTCAATCATAAAACTACCAATGATTGTCCATATTAGAGTCTACTAGAATAAACATAGTGTGATTGTTTTTCTTCGAAGACTGTGTTGATAGGTCATTTACATGCTTGTCTCTAGCATTGTTCATCTTAGGCTAAGTTTCTTTTAGATGTTGGCCCCCTTCTTCCTTACCCATTTTTTGGTGTTTCACTACCACTACTTCTAGAACACATATAACCTTCATAATTTGAATGATACTTTCTATCTAAGGAATATAACTTCTCCAAGATGGGATTTGCTAGATTCCTTTCTCTTCTATAATATAGACCATAGTATTTTTGTTCAACCATCATAATTCCACCATGTTGCAGTAGATTTTTGTATCCATGCTTCTTGAAAATATAATATACTACATCCATTGAATAAATTCATCATTGATCTTCTGATTCCTCCTCTTTTATTTCTTACCCTAGTCTCCATAGCTCCTAATTCCTCCTTGAATTTTTACATGAATGGAATCTCTTTTGGACCTATGTTGGCTGGAATCATCTACATGTTAGCATCCTTTAGAATTGAGTTTTCCTCTACCTTTGCTTCAACCTCAATTATGGTATTTCCCCCCTTCCTATCCACACATAAAATTGGGTCGAGGTCACACTACTACCATAGACTTATGGAATCCACATGCCTAAAATTTATAGACTAAATAGGCTATGGGCTTACAAACCCCAAAGAATCCAAATTGAATCATGCTAGGATACTTATGCATAATCTTTATGACCATACCAGTGACTACCAAGAAACCAAACAAAAAGAATAATACCCTCAATAATCTTATAGATATGGATCTACTTTCACTCTAAGAAATTATCTAAATTAAACATATATCCCAATTATCCAAATAGGTTCCTCTTGCATTCAACATTACCACCATCAAATCAAGTAGTCTAGGTTGAAAACTACATGTATATGACCTTACTTACTTCATACTAATAACCATCAATTACAACACCTTCATCATTGATAAACTCCATTCATGGTTCAAACTTTTAACGGTGATAGATCACATGCCAACCACATGTCCAAGAGAATGATTGGCAAGCATCCTATTGGGTGGCCACTTCATTATTATGACTTGTGCATACCACCCAATCCAAGGAATATCTATTTATGTTTAAAATAATCAAACAAACACCTTTGAACTTACGTTGACTCAGTTGCTCCCATGAAATATTAAGGTCTTAGGATATATCTTTTTTTCCCTCATTAGCTAATCTATCAGCTAGATTATTTTCTCTACATTTGACATGTAGAGGGATGATAATCAAGATTTTTTTGATAATTTTTAGTATTGATTCCTAGCTTGAGGTTAAACTCAAGTTAGTTGTAAGTTTATCTATGCCAATTCCATTGAGTATTCTTCTCAATGATTTCAGCAAAATGAGAGAGTATCCCTCCATAATTATCATGTCATATCCCTATGTTTTTTCAATGAGAAAACCAATTTCAATGGATATTAATTATTCTATGTTATTTTTGTCAACCCCGTGAATATTTAAAATATTCTTAGAATGTTACCAGTAGAATCTCTAAAACTCCTTCTACTCCTACAATTCTCTAATTTCCGTTAGAGGCTCCATAAAAAATAACCTTTATGAAACCTAGATGAGGGGGAGACCAATATTTTGGAGAATATCCCAAGGGAGTAGAGTATGGGGTATTTTCTTACTACTAATGACTAAATCCTAGCTTACTAGGATTCTGATCTTCTATGGGTTGCAATTTTTATTGTCCTATGACCAATTTAAGGAGTGAACAATTTCTTTGATCCAATGTTGAATATGTGTCTATATATCATCCACTACTTTTTTTGTTCCTTTGAATATTCTTCTATTTCTTTCTTTTGATATGACCTAAAGGAGAAACCTAAAAAATAATTTCCAGCGTCTATTTAGAATTGAGTTCTTGAAAAAGAGAATTTCTCCATTACTTTGCAGTGTCTCTAGTGTTATTTCTTCTTTGATTCAACTACCTAAAGGATATTACTGCTTTTTACTACAAAAACTCCACATGGTTTCATTGATTGAAGAGGTTCTCCAACGTTTCATATTCCCATTGAAACAAATGACAAATAAATGTACCTTCAAAGCCTCTCTTCTAGATGGTCCTTCAAATCCTCTCTTCTAGATCTTGTCCCAACGTAGCAACTTCTTTCTAGCCAGGAGCCAGATAAAATAGGATATTTTTGCCCAAATATATGGTTTTCAAATCTACTTCCACATTTTATATTTCGCTAATGAGTTTTGACCATTTATTGTGACATAATATTCCTTGATAGTTAATGTCCATGAGCCCTTCATTTGTCGTCAAAGGACATATCACTTGTCATTATGTAATTTTTTTATTTGTAGCTCTTCCTATAGTAGTTGAATACCTACTTTATCATTGAGTAGAGGCCATTTTTCTAGTGTTTTCCAAAATCTCCGTCTATTCTGCATTATTGGATTATTATCCTTATACTAGCTTATCATATTCCAATTTGAAATGATAAAATGATCTCACAGATCAAGAAGGGTATTATTCTCATTTGTTTTCCAATAGTCATCCTAGAAAAGAGTTGAGGCTCCATTATAGACTTCCCAAAAGCAATGGGTCTAAATCATTCCCTTATTTTTCTAAGTATTGTTGAGATCATTGTGCCCACTTTATGACCTTCCATTTTGATGAGATATTGTTCATCTAATTCTACTACACAATTTTCCCTCCAAATTTGTTCCTCCAATTCTCATTTACCTTTTGATCATGTCCACCATAATTTTTCTACCAAAGCATCACTAATAGTTTGAATGTATTTAGATCCCAACACCCTTGTAGATTTGGGAAATCACACTTTACCCTTAGTGACCAAGGCCCATTTCTTTTTCTTGGTTATGAATCCCCAAAGATGGATCTCTATAGATTTTTATTATATTTGATAATCTTAAGAAGAGCTACTGGAAGAGAAAACAAGTACAATGGCATGGATTGAAGGACTAATTTAAGCAGGGTGAGTCTACCTAAAAGGTTGAGAGACCAAAATGTTCATGGGCTAAGCTTGAGGTATATTTTGGTCAGATGCACTTCCCAAGAGAGATTTCTAGTCAGATTTAGAATAAAAGGAGGCTCAAGGTACTTTTAAGGAAGCAATTTTTTTTTGGAATCCTAGTATTTTTAGGATATAATGTTGGGTGATCAAAGGGATGTTGAAAAAAAACGTGAGCGAATTCCCTTCATTTATGATTATGCCTGAAGCCAGGAGGAAATTATTAAGTATGCATTTTATTATAGAATCCTTTTTGGTCGAGGGGTGTCCCATCATGAGAGTGTCATACAAAAATTGAAAATGAGAGAGGGTGACATCCATAGATTGCAAATGAAAGAGGGTGTCATCCTAGTTAATAATACACAAACCTTTTATCTTTCCATATAAAATATCTTGTCACAGGCCTTGCCCAAGGGATTCTACCATAAATATGAAAAGGAATGGGGAAAGAGGTGTTAGAATCCAACTTATAATGGTGTTCCTTCAAATTGTTCAAAAAATAAATAATGGAAACCTTGCAAACATTGTGGAAAAAACAATCACACTTAGAAGAGTTTCTTTAAGAGGCGCAATGAAATGGAAAAATTCAAAAAGAATGCCTCCAAGGAATAGTAGGTAGCTCTTAATTCCTATTCTATTCAATTGGGAAACTATTCTTCTTCTATGGAATGGATTATGGATTTATGTTCCTCAAATCATATGACAAGTACTCCTTCATTATTCACCTCTTATGTCAAAAACAAACGCAAGGCTCATAAATGTTTTATAAGTGATGGTAAGAAGATTTTAGTAGTTGGCTCTAGTAATATTCAAGTTCCTAATGGTATACTGGATGATTTTTTTCATGTTGAAGGCATTCCCATCAATCACCTTTCTGTTTGTCGTGCTTGTCAAAAAGGTTATAAGTTTGAAGCATGGCTTGATATATATGTTCTAAAATATATTAAAAATAACTTCAAAATTGTTTCATCAGGTCCGGATGATCATGAAGTTGGTTTGTTTAAGTTCACTAGTTCTACTTCACCCAACCAACAACCATTATATTCCTATTTTTCCATGTTGATGAACAAAGTAAGTTCTTGCACGAAAGATTAGGTGGTTTGAAATATGGTAAAATGAAACTTTATCTAAAACGGTACTTGGATTTCCTCCAATTTCTTCCACTAAAGATGTTTATGAAGGTAACTGTGTCCTCAGTAAGCTTCACAAGGAAACGTTTGATAAGGGTAAATCTTGGCATGTCCAAGAGTAGTTGTAGTTGATTCACAGTGACATATGTGATCCTCTTGAGACTCCTTCATTAGCAAATGTTGTATATTTCATTACTTGTATTGATGATTACAGTAGGAAGACATGGGTTTATTTCTTGAAGCATAAAATTTAATATTATGTTGTATTTCAAGAATTTAAAGCCCCAATTGAAAAATAATATGGTAAATCTATCAAGACTCTTGGAACTAAAAATGTAGGGGAATACATTAAGCATGTATTTACAACATATTTATCCAAGCATGATAGCAAGCATCAAAGCATAGTTCCTTACACACCCCCGACATAATGGGGTTGCCAGAAAAAAAAATAGGACCTTGGTTTAAATGGCTAGATGTATGCTATATTCAAAAGGATCATTGAAAATATTTTGGGTTGAAGTTGTTTGTTGTGCTAACCATATTTTGAGCAAGGTTCCTACTAAAGATTTTTTTCAAGTTACTCCTAAAAAAAAGTGCAGTGGAAGGTGACAAAACATTATCAATTTCAAGGTATTTGGTAGTCAAAGTTGGTGACATGTCCCTGATGAAAAATGGGAGAAGTTGGAGCCCAAAACTCATCAATGCATATTTATTGGTTATAGTGAGGATTCTAAAGATTACACATTGTCTAATCCATCCGAACAAGATGTCATCATTTGGCGAGATGTGTATTTCAATTAAGTCTCTCCACCCCCTCAATATATCAAACCTCATGTTTCCTTGCAACTTCCTTCATCTCCTATTGAGCCTATGTCTGGTACTCCTTCCTCAAGTAATATGCAAGATCTAGATCTTGTTTCACCTACTATTTCAAATGATCCACCTAAATTTCCTGAAGATATTAGAGTGTTTCCCACCACTACTCCTCCTATTCCAATTTGGGCATGGTAGATACTCGAATCTACAAGGTCTAAGATTGGTATTTTATTTTACACTCGAAGGAATAGATTTGATTTTTCTCTCATGGAAAAAGTGTTGACCATAGATGATCCCTCCACATATGCATAAGCTAATGGAAAACTAGAATGGGAGAATGCAATGGCTGCTAAATATGACTCTTTTATGAAGGAAATTACTTGGAACCTTGTCCCACTTCTTCCTAGTAAGAATCTTGTTGGCTACAAATGGATTTATAAAACAAAGTTCACTGCAGAAGAACAGATTGAAAAGCATAAGGAATGGTTAGTTGCTAAAGGATTTCATAAAAAATAAGGAATCTATTATACTAAAACCTTTTCTCATGTTGCTAAAATGAACACCACAAGAGCCATCATTTCTCTTGTGGCATTTTTTCCATGGGGAATTCACCAAATGGATGTCAAGAGTGATTTTTTAAATGGCGATCTTTGTAAAAAAAAGTTATATGAAACAACCACTGATCCAGGTGGATATCGGTGGCCACCCACCTTTTTCGACTGGCTCAAGACAGTTTTCTGGAAATTTTGGCAATTTATTATTTTTAGCAGTTTTTAACTTCCGGGGCCATTTTGAAGGCCCAAATGAAGGTTTTTTGAGATAAATTTTCTCAATGATATCCAAATGCATGATTGATCCCCCAAAATGAATCTCCTCGACAATACCTTTCCAATGAGCTATCACACGCCTAAAACGAAGATCGTATGCAAAAGTTACGACCCGCGGAAGTTGATGTACTCACTTACCCAAACGGAGCCCACGTGACTTTTGGCACTTCATATCCTAGGGTTAGGTTTTTGGATGTCTAGGGTTTTTGGAATTCCTTTTTATTGTAAAAATGACTTCATAGACTCATTGTAATTATCTTCTTGCGAATGCGAGTAGCCATCACATCTCTTCTCAGAGATAAGTTGCCACCATTCTAGCGAGTCTTTCACTCTATATTTTTACAGTCTCTGTACATTTCTTCCGTTAATAGAATTCATGTATTACTGTATATATGTGCTTATGGTTGCATCTCTGATACATTTATTTTATCTTATTGAATATCTTCGATATCTCTGTACATTTCTTTATTATATCTCTGCTCACATTTCGTGCCAAAAATAATCTGGATCAACCACCTAGTTTTGTCTCCTTTGAAACTTTAAATTTGGTATGCTAGTTGAACAAGTCTTTGTATGGTATTAAAGAGGCACCTAGGGCTTGGTATGAGAAACTTGATACTCATTTATTTCCCTTTGGTTTTAGTTGGTGTCTATATGATCCAAATATGTATGTTAAATTATTTGAAGATGATGTTCTCATTGGTTTTATGTATGTGGATGATCTAATCCATATGGGAAACCAACTTTCCTTAATCCAAGAATTGATGATCTTAAGAAGCACTTTGAAAAGACAGAGCTAGGCCTATTGCATTATGTTCTCAGTCTTCAAGCATGGAACATGGTTGATGGGATATTCCTTTATTAGCCTAAGTATGCCTT
The DNA here is from genome assembly GCA_000966675.3 of Picea glauca. Classification (NCBI taxonomy): domain Eukaryota; kingdom Viridiplantae; phylum Streptophyta; class Pinopsida; order Pinales; family Pinaceae; genus Picea; species Picea glauca. Next base: position 218,371 of record JZKD02S0955685.1, on the reverse strand, counting down.
GGATTTTCTATCTTAGTTTTGTGTGAGTGATTGTAATCTATCACCAACACCATTTCAGTCCGGAGTAAAATTAATTGTTGATTGTGACATTCATCTTGTTTATGAGACAAAATATCATCAACTTGTTGGGAGTTTGATATATCTGACACATAGAAGGCATGATCTCTCTTTTTTTGTTATCCTAGTCTCTGGGTTTATGCAAAATCCTAATGACAACCATTGGAAAGAAGATAAAATAATTCTTATATATATTCAAGGAACTCTAAATTATGGTGTATTATATTCAAGAAAAGATTATATTTCACTTCTTGGTTACACCAATCCTAATTGGGCATGAGATATTAGTGACATAAGGTCTATTGCATGATATATCTTTCATCTTGGTTTAGGTCCAATTTCATGGTCTAGTAATAGTTTGAGAACACTTTCTCTTTCTTCTTGTGAAGTAGAGTATAGGGAAGGTAAGGAAACAAATAAATAAGCAAGGTAGCTCCAACATGTCCTTACTAAGCTTGGACTGGTTTAGAATTTTCCTACTAAGATAATATGTGACAATCAGAATGTTATCCATCTTGATTAAAATTCAATATGTCACTCCAAGACCAAACACATTGATATTGATACTCATTACATTTGATATCTAGTAGTTGATGGTGTTATTCGTTTGGAGTATCATCCCACTGAAAAAGAAGTTTTTGATATCTTCACCAAATCCATGACAGGGGTGAAGTTTCTTTGTCTTTGTAACTTATTGGGGATGCAGGAAGTTGTCCTCAAGGATGAATGTTAGTATAATGACATCTTCCTCCAACTATGAGTATATCCCTCTAGTCATCATCAAGGGGAAATGTTAGAATGTGTTAATGATTTACAAGTGGTCTCATGTAAATGCCCATGGGATTTTGTAATGTTATTCTTCAATAACTATCTGTCTTGTAAAAATATTTTATTCCACATGCATCATGGGAATTGCACTCCTTTCACTCTCTCATATATAATAGAGGTGAAGGGGTCCCTTTAGGTGTGAAAAGGTAATGTGGTGTAATGCATATGTGGTGATGCAATTGCAGTGTAAGATTGGAGAGTTTGCTTGAAGAATAGAAGACCAACTTCTGTGGATTTTTCCCACATTAGGGTTTTACCACATAAACCTTGTATGTCTTGTATCTTTTATTTCTTGCATTCTTAATTGATTTACTGAATTATTTTATGCTTTGCATAGGAGATTAGACCAATTAGATTATTTGTTATATGTTATTTCATATTTTCCTAATCTAACAATAGGGTCCCCTTTATGAATTTCATAGGAAAGATTGAACAAGGATGAGGGAGAGCCATCGATTAGAACAACAAAAAACGGCCAATGATACTAGGTTCTTTACCTAGTTTATCCTACACTGATAAAACCCAAAGGTGGAAAGAATTTCAATAATAAAATCCTAGCTTAGTCTATAAAAATCTTTGAACATGTCAAATTTAATTAGCATACCTAGTATTTTCATCAATTTGAGAGAGTTCATTTCCTCATGCAAGAATGATTCCATCAAGAATCTACCATCCCTCATTGTATCATCCTTGCTCATTTGAGGTGATATGATTCGTAATGGGCTTGAATATGTTGGAAAGGATTTTGGTGATGATTTTGTATACGACATTATACAGTGAGATAGGCTTGAATTTGTACAAGAAGTTGGGACTTTCTTCCTTGGGGATGAGAGTGAGGAAGGTTAAGGTTAGGTCCTACACTATCCCTTGAAAATATCTAAAAATCTTCACAATCTCCTAGACATCATTACCCACCACCAACCAACAGCTATGAAAGAATTATGAAGTAAAATCATCTCTCCCTAGATATTTTCCCAAGGGCATATCCATGACCATTGTCTCAAATTTGTCTTTTCAAATTTCCCTTATCAAGCTTATGTTCTAATCTCAAGTTACCAATCTAGGAACATTTTTTAACACTAATTGAATTTCCTCCTACCTATCTAGATCAAGTTCTGATAGGAGATTCTTGTAATAGGAGTTGATTTCATCTTCTATTTTCTTGAAAGTCTCTAATATATTACCTTGCGAAGAGTGCAGTAAGTCTATTCTATATATATTCCTCTTGTTGATCATTGAATTAAGAAAAAATCAGTTACAATGTCCATCCTTTATCCATCTAACCCTTGGTTTTGGATATCATAAAATCTCTTCTGGATTATCCCTAATGTTGATTTGCTCCCTGAGAAAATCCTCTTTTTGAATCAAGTTGAAATTTCTTTCATGGCTAATAAAGGAGAATTGAGGTAACTCATTTAATTTGATTCTTAAGATCTTTGTTGGCTTGTAGAATCTTCCCAAAGACCTCCTTATTCCATTTTTTGATCTTTCTCTTCATGATATTTAGGCATTTCTAAAATTTGAACATTATATTTCCCTTAGGTGGTTCACTCTTCATCCACCATTTCTAAATGTTAACCTTGAAATTTGAATGATCTAGCCAAAAAAATTCAAATCTTAAAGTCATGGCTCTTAATGGTTCTATTCTATCCCATGATAGGCATATGATCCAATGATCCGAGCCTATTTCCATAAGGATATCTACTATCATAAATACACCTCCATTTATTAAAGTATCTACAACCAAGAATATATCTAATCTGGCTACTATCTAATCCAAACCCTACATTGATTCTAGGTATGACACTCATTATTTGCAATCATATCTACCATTTACAAGTCCTCTATTACTTCCTTAATTCTAGATCTATCCTCCTCTAAGCATCTCAACCCCCCTTTCTTCTCCCCAAGCAAGTGATCATATTAAATTCACCTTCTATGATCCATGGAGTTTCTCTCAAAGCTTCCCCCATGATTTGGATTTTTTCAAAAAAGGATAGTTTGGCCACTAATATAGAGGATTTGTAAAGATTGGTGATTTTCCCCTCCCTTGGAGCTCCTATTTCTTTGAACTAAGCTGCAATTGCATTTTCCATTTCAATGAGATTATTCATATTTACCAAGAATCGGTTCCAAAGAATCATTAAACCTTCCGAGAAACATATTGCATCAATTTCCATTGATTCACAACCTCTTCAACATCGATCAATAACCTCTTATGTAATATCTTTGTCACATTTTGTTTCTTGTAACACACCGATGGATGGCTTATATTTGAGGATCGTGTTCTTGAGAATTCATTGATTTCTCTCCCCATTAAAACTTCTATTGTTCCATGAAATGATCTTCATTATTGGGGTTTGGAGGCATAACAAGATACTTGTCCTTTAGAGAAACGATGTATCCTAAATCCAACATTAGAGCACCTTCCTCTTGAATATTTTGTTTTCTTATCTTACTTCCTTTATTTTTTTCTTCGTTCCCTATTTTCTTTGTGGTTTTGGATTTATTCTAATGCTTATACTAGATGATTGCCCCTTATTTTGTGAAGAGAATCTTACTATGGACTTTCTTCTAATGAGTTCTTTCTTGAGAAAATGAAGTTTATTTTCAAGGATGTTTGTAAGTCTAGAGTTTCTCCATATATTTTGATAAGCTATGGGATATCCACCTCAATCATGTCCAAAGATTATTTCCATTCCATATTTCCATTCTTCGAGTTAGTTGTATCACCTCCTTCTAAGATCATTTCGAGATCCTCTTACAAGAGAGACTCAAGAAGGTGGCCTTTGTTATTTATCACTGAATTGATATCTTTAGTCTATGAAGGATCAACCTATTCTCTTCATTTTGCTTCATCTTGTGTTGCCTCCTCTTGGCACTGAATATGTGTAGCTACTACCTTTGTCTGTTGATCTTGACTATCTTGATTTGATATTAGTGTTTGGAAGCTATTCTTTATTTTGGGCACAAAGAGGGTCATTTTAGTCACTTTATTCTTTCTCACTTTCCTTTTTCCAAAGAATTTAATGAAACCCTCCTTATTCACATTATCTTCCTATTTCTTAGTGTTTATTAAAATAATAAGAGGAAAGTCTCTAAATAAGTTTCTATGTTCATGGAAATTTCTACATCTGAAAGGATTATTCTCGTAATCTAGGGTCTATTCTGTTTACATTTAAAGTCATGAAATTTGATGCACATAAACTCTGACAAGGATCTAGATATGTTCATGTAAACATAGATCCTAGAATAGGCTCTGTACTTACCCTTTTTTGTGATTTTCAAGGCTTCGACATAGCTTTCAAGCATGTTCCCAATGCTTATGGTAGTTTCTTCATCCCATAACTCATGGGGAGGGACTATATATGGATCTAGACCGAAGAAACTATGAAGTACTCCTTTGGGCTAAACTTTTCCTTCAACAACTGGAGGTCCAGGCTTCTTGAATAAAAAAAGTATGGTCTACCTTCAAAAACTATTTCCCTGTCTTCAATACTACCAAATATTGTTGTAAGAAGGCTTTGAACCCAAGCTTCAAATCCATTTAACCCTTTGTCTTCCATCTCAAATTAATCTACCATATTAGCTCATTCTTAGAAGGCCAAATTCCCATAATTTACAAAATTTAGAAGACGATCCCCCATAAATTGAATGTATCTTCTTATTTTTCCAAAGGTTACTTCATACCGAGGAATTTCTTTAGTCTTATCTAAGAAACATCTTACCCAATTTTTGTCTTGCTTGAAAGATTTGTTGTCATTGGTTTTAAGTTCTTCAAATAATCTTATGATAAAATTTGATTAAAATAGTTTTTTTTAGTAAAGGGGAAAGAAGAGTAACAAGTATAATCACACTTTAATCCAATAATCAATATGTTAATAAGAGACACCACTCATTTATCACTACCCCAATAGAAACAAGGTTGCATGGCAGCTTATACTTGGCGCTATGCAGGTATAATAAAATAATAGTTGTAGCATCTTTTGACACGGTTTTGCCACGAGTATGACTCTATCGACTTTGGTTAAATATAGAGAATTTTGTAACATGTAAAATAATTGGCGGGATATGCATCCAAAGTATCAGTAATGGTAAAATTGTTTTGTAGTTTGGAATGGAGGAGTAACCTTACTAATCTCATAACACTAGAGTATGCTTTGTCTGGCATATTATGCCCCGAAAATGTCGAATTGACTATGAAATATCAATTTGCTTCCTCATTGTTGGGCCTTGGTTTATGTTCCTGCAAATTCTAATTATATTGATAATTTCTTACTACTATGAGAGTGGAAGTATTATGATGAAAATCGAGAAGAAAAGTTCACCACGATCATTATGGAACACAAATTTATCATGATTTCGTGAAATCATGATTTTAACTGTTATTTATTAATAAAATTATTATTTCCTATATGGAGGTGACATTAAAGGGAAAGCCACGAGGTGGCAAGTCCTTGCCTACAACGTAGAGTTTCTTTGTGTCAGGTTTTAGTTCCAAAGTCCTTGAAACATATTGAATTTGGTATCCTTGAGGAGAAATTGCGGCTACCACAAATCTACTTTCTTTGCAAGCAATGTAGGTCATAGCTATAACATGTATTTTTATGTTCTTTTAGCTAAAACCAGAAAAGAGATGAGGGCTCTACTGCAACATCAAAGCCTAGTGCTAGTGCAAACGTTGGGAAAAAAGTGGAAGGATCAAAAGGATCCGTCTGGTAGAGAAGATGATGTCTCCACCAAGCAACCATAAGAGATGCCAGAAATAGTATTTTAAGAGATGCTAGAAATAGTATTTTTCTCTATAGTCAGGATGAGAAGGGTTCAAACTAGCAAATATGGGCTTGGTGGTACCATCGATCCACTAGAAACTATAGGAGCCGAGTGAGAGCTTGTTCCAGCATCCAACCTAGTTGCAAGCATCCTAAGCATCATCTCCCAAGGTAGAAATAGCAATAACACTACATGAGCCGAGTGAGAGCTTATTCCAGCATCCAACCTAGTTGCAACCATCTTCAACATCATCTCCCAAGGTATCAATATCAATAACACTGTACAATTGGCATATTTAATAGATACATAACATTTTTAACATTATTTTTTAATGTAATTTTAAATTTTAAAATAATATTACCTAGTCAATTTGTCTGCCTTATGGAATGTGTTTCTTTAGCCATGACCATGGTTATTGCATATAGATGACAATAAAGAAAAAATGTTTCCAAATAGTGGTGATGCAAAGCTCTTGGCCTCTCCATAAATTTATAAAATCAAGGACTAAGGACACACACTCACAGTTGTGCTTTCAAAATCCAGACAAGAAAGAAAATATGTTACTAAAGAGTGGTGATGTGGAGCTCTCGACCTCTTTACAAATTTAGAAAATCAAGGATGAAGGACACGCACTCATAGTTGTGCTTCCAAAACCCAGATGAAGACAAGAAAGAAAAAATGTTTCTAAAGAGTGATGTAGAGCTCTCGGCCTCTCTACAAATTTAGAAAATCCAGGACGAAGGACATGCACTCATAGTTGTGCTTTCAAAACCCAAATGCAGAGACAACGGATTTTCGAAACCCAGATGAAACTTTCAAAACCCAAGTTGTAGTTTTCACCAATTGATTTGATCTTCTTTGAATGTACGTCTATGGCATGATGAAAATAAACCATTTTTCTCCTGCGGTTTCTTCTTCTTCATGCTTTCTACCACCATATTTGTTGTGTCTATGCATGTCCATTGATGAAAACAATCCATCAAAAAATCAAAACAATATATTGCAATTTCAATTTGAATTTCAATCAAGCAAAAAGAAGCACATACCTGAAAGGTATCCACCATGTACATATCCATTGAATTTCTCACTCGTATGTTCTCCCGTGAAGTAAACAGGACCGACCGGTGCCTGCACTCAAACAACGTTTTATGCATTTCAATTTCGGTTTCAAATTGTTACAGATCTTTGGAGGAATAATTATAAAAAAACCTAGTCGTTCTCAGTATATAAAAGTATTAAAAGATATGCCATATGTTTCTTCTTTACCCTTATGTCTTGGAAATGCTTCTTGTTCGCCAAAATTGGATAATCACTGTAGCTTCCTCTCTGAAACCAGAATCAGTAATCCGTAATGATTGCAATGTATATATGTAAACTAACAAAATGAGGATTATGGAAATCATACCTGCCATCTCAAAGTCATGCAAAATATAATCTCTTGCCAATTCCAAAGCCGTTGATGGAACGTTGAAGCGATATATAAACAACATAAACATAAAATTGCATTAGAGGCTGCGAATTTATTAGAAATATATTAATTCTTCAATCAGGCTCTGAATACTTACAATTCGTCAGATTTCAATTCTTCCAATGACGAAACGGAACTACCCATTGTCCCCCCATCGACCGTGGTCGAAGCAGCTTCAATGGCCAACGCACGATTAGCAAAATCTACTGCCAACTGATATGAATATGCTGCAACAGATCCAGGGACTTGAGCACCGTTGTCATACATGGAAAGCCCTTAAATTAAATTAAATGAATGTTTATATGATTGGTGCATCATGATCAGAGCGAGCCATACATGGCAGAGAATGAAGCACAACAGATGCAGAGAATGACGTAGTTACTACTCTGCTAATAGGCACTCTAAATGGCGAGAATGCATTCGCATTTGAGGCAGAGAAAGAAATTGCATGTTATACCCATGTCCAGCATGAAGACCGCCACATTGCCATTCAACAAACAACCACGACATTGCAACTCAAACAACGACCACGATAACCAAGTTGTTAGGGAAATTGAAAATCAATGTAAACTCAAAGTATAAATATCGCATTGAAAAACAAACATTTATTGTTTATAAGTAATGCTAGCATTACATTACTCAGTTTGGGAAAAATTACCAGGCAAACCTATGCTTTAAACTAAGATTGAGGTGAAAATTTTGGGTCGCTCTGCAATAACAAGGTCATTTGAACCACCATTCAAGCATCAGAAAAAATGCTTTAAACTAATTAAAATAAATAAATAAATTCAATTTGTAATGGTATATTTTTGATAAAGCTAAAAAAAAATTGAGTCGAACCTCAACTAATAGCTAGTCAACGACATAGCGATCACTATATACCATGCCTAAACGTCAGGTATAATAATAATCATAATTTATTAAAACTTATATATAGTTATGAACCACATTTCTTAATCAATATAAAATAAACATTTTATATAGAAAATATTTGAAAAAAAATTATGTAAAATAATCTTATATTTCAATGTCTTCTTTTTTTTCACACTAAAAAAAACAGTTCCACTGTTATTCTTATTAGAATCAAATAAAACTTACAATTACATTAGACATTTTTTCCATGAATGGAATAGTCCTTTTCTACTCCACTCCAGCTGAAACTTGAGGTTATTTTATTTATCTATTATACTTATATCCCGGATATAGTATTTATGTCACCTTATAGGATTCTCTTAGAATATATTATGTATATGGAAAACATTAAACATCATAATTATATAGTTCGTTCGAAGTAAAGTTTACCATGATTAACTAACTATTTATTTTAGTCATCTTTTCATAAAACAAAACCGTCGTTAAAGTCGGGTAACAAAAGGATTCATTGAATCTGTACCCTTAAAAATTAAAACGTTTGTAACTTTCATGCTGCCACGTGATGCTCTTCATGCATTATTAATAGTGTTAGTTTTTTTTTGAATTCCATAGAAGAAAATGTGTGTCAGTAATTTAAATGGTCTATGTTTTGTTTTTTTTTTAATATTTTTAGAGAATATTTATTCAAAATCAGGTTAAAATTTGTTGTATTTATAAATTTGAGTGGTTAATTTTGTGTAATTTGAATACTCAAAGATTTTTTAACAAACTTGATTTATTTCTATATTCAAAAATATAATTTAAAAAACAAAAAATTATATTTTTTACAAATTTATATCATCCAATTTCAAATAAAAAATACAAAACATAAAACAATTAAATAATATTCATTAACATCATTATATTTTATTGAAAATTATGACGTCACACATTGTTGGTATCCAATGTGCAAAAAGCTTTTACAAATGTAAACGTAGCCGCCCACAAGGATTTTATGAGATCATACTCAAGTGGCTCGCATCGTATGAAATGCATTATTTAAAATTATTTACAACTTTTCCATAGAATCGTTTTGGCCTTTTGCTCATTGATATAATACATTTATTTTTACCAAATTTCTATTTCCAAACATCTTATGCTTTTCTTAGTACGGTCTATTTATTTTGGCTGGATTTAATTTCTTTTAGTGTATGTAATTTTATTTTTATCATTTATCAAATTTGATAATTAATTAAGACATAATTTTAAAATCTAATTGATCCAACATTCTATTCCATTTAATTGGATTTAATTTCACATTCATTGTTATACAAAACAAATAAACATATTAAATATACTTTACCTTTGTATTAGTCGGTAGAAAAACAAATAAACATATTAAATATACTTTACCTTTGTATTAGGCGGTTGTTACTGGGCGGTTGTTACTATGGATGATGCGGTTGCATTATGGTTGTGGTCTTGTAGCGGTGGTCACTATGTATACATATTGACATGCCCTAAGCCAAAATAGTTCCAAATATTTCTTACTCTTGCAATCATGTGAAAGGTGAAATAATTTGTCTTTTTTTGCCTTCAATTCCTTGTTTAGTGGCATGCCTCTCAACCTCATAGCGAACATCACCATGATTATTATCATCACCATGGGAAGTGGTTTATCTTGGTAATCACCATAGCCAAAAATAAATCACCAGAAATAACAATTGAGAGAAATAAGGAGGAATAAGAGAAGAAACTAAGTATGCTTTACAATCCAATATTTTAGGTAAAAACTTTGGAAGCCATAGGGCATTCTGATGAAGAACACATATTAAGAAAAACAAGGTATGCAATCATGCTCAAGGTGTAAAGAATAAGTAAAGGCATAGGAAATAATTAAAATTGAAACATTTATTCCAAATGCATTAGGTGCACGAGCTAAGGAAAAGAAAAAATAAAAGCAAAGGTATGCAAAGAAGCATACAATCGCATATTTATTATTACAAACATGGCTTGAAAGAAGAATTCAAATAAAGTTTTATCAAAAACTCACCTTGGAATCTTACTTGGATGGGGTTTCCTAGATGGATTTAACACCTCTTCTCCTCTATGTGGTTTGAGTATTCTTTTGTCAGTTTGAAATCCATAAGAAGTGGAGTGCCTAAATGCAACATTCCTTCTAGTTGGATGGTTGTTTAAGAACCAACATCGTTGTGTGCATATTATTAATTTAGTGAAAGGATTATGAATTGATACTCTTTTAAGACCGTCATGAAACAACACTATTGGGGTTGACCATGTAGATACATACATATAGGTTATTACTATCTCACTTCTCTAATAAGGAAGGAACCATACCACACCTGCCTCTATCAATTGATTGGGACATGACCTCTCCCTTCAGTTGATTGGCCTCCTCTCAGAATAAATCAAGGTCTGATTGTTGGGAAGGTGAGGCCATGCAGAAAGGCTAGGTAGGGTTGGTAAGGTGAGGTCACATGGAAAGGCTTAGTAGGGTTGGGAAGGTAAGGGCCATAGTTGAGCACTATCCACTTATATGAATGCATTTAGTACGTTTTGTATGTGCCCTTTGAAACTTCTTAGTTAATGCGTAAATTTATTATTGATCAAGGAAAGAAAAATTGTCACTCATTGTGACCTAAAGACAAAGACTAAAGGCATCAATGAGAGCTTGAGATACAGTCCCACTTGAGCCATTGCATCCATTCTAGGTTAGGGATAACTTTTTCTAGACTAGATAATCATGCCACACAATAACCCCCGAGCAAACACATACCCCAACACAACTACAAAGACGAATCCACCAAGACACCTCAATCAATGCAAACACTAGACAGAGAGAAGATGCTAACACATCGATGTAAATACAATAAACCATATAAATTCATATGATAATCTACAAAACTAACTCATCTATTCTACAAAGAACATGTGTCTTTGTTCAACTCATATAACCATTATTGCTCATGATAAATATTAAAAGGACGTACATCAACTACAAAAATTAACTTTCTTGCATTCTAACTTCTTTTCATAGCAATACATCCAAAAATAGGAAGAACCCAAATAATAAAACTGAAAAAGTACACAATTCTTTCAGCAACAACACAACTAGAATAAGCTTAACCCAAACCATTAAACAAGAAATGAAACCTTAATCCAACCATCGATACATAATGAAGAACGTCATCTGCAATGAAAGTGAATCTTTGGATCTCATCAAGAAATATGCCATTGTGATGTGGTCCTTCAATGGACACCCAAATGGGCCATCATCATGTGTAAACTCCTTATGATTTGGGTCAAACCAAGGAGTGCTTCAGGTCATGGAATGCTACTGGTAAATGTTGTGTGTGTGGCATGCAAGTCTATGTTGATTTTAACTCAGCTAAGAACAATTAGATTTTGAAAATTAGGATCAAGATACCAGGGCACACTATGTTGTATATGATTTAACAATCACACTTCTATTCTATAATAAAACATCAAGAACAATTGCCAAGTTAGAAATAATGTAGACCATGTTTTGCACCCATTTTCTATGTTGCATGCTAAATTTCACAATTAAGAAATATACTGCAACCTTTTCCATGAATCATTAGAGAAATCCAAAAAGAAGAAAAATACCACAAGATAGTGAAAGATGAATTTCCACTCTTTCTTTTTGGAGCTGAATTCAAATTCGAGTTTACTGTATATCCTCCTTGTCAATTTCCTTGCTTCATCATTGTTCACATATGCTTTTGATACAAACACAAAAAACCACTCACGATCATCATTTTGGACAATCATCTTTATGCATGGATTTAGTATCATCTTGTACTCTTCAAAATCCTCAAAAGTAACCAAAATTAAAGTTGCATAAGGCCACTAAAACTAGAACACAGATTGTTCTCATGGAAAACAATTGTAAATTTGAGCATATGTTGTTAATATGAATTCTACAACTAAATTCTCCACATGAACAAGATTACGAGCTTTATTGTTAAGACAAGCTTTCCTAAAAGGCACATGAGCCTGAAATCCATCCTTCACTATAGGCCATACATCACTTACATCTTTGACATGAGAACCAATGAATATTGTAACTTTGTTTACATTATTTTATGGAAGAAAAAACATGCTAAATGATCTATTGAATTTTTCCAATGTCAGCATACAACATCAATTATCAACTTGATTTGGAAGCTTGAATTCCAAAGATTTCAAGAGTCATTAGAGACACAACTTAATTCCAGTACACTGTCTCATCCCGAAACTGATGGATATATAGATAGAAAGTGTAAATCAAATATTAGAATAAATGTTGCACATATATAATGGACCAACATAATTGTTGGGAATAATATTTATCCCTTGTACAATTTGCATATAATAACAATGATCAAAGGTCGATTAAGATGACATTGTTTGAATTTTTGTATGGTAGACTATGTAGGACACTTCTTAATTGGTACATGTTAGAGGATAGAGTCCTAGTTGGATTGGAAATAATCTAAGAGATGGAAAAAAATGAAGATGATTCAAGGAAAGTTACAAGATAGATAAAATTGTTATGCACGTGCACATAGTTGATAGAAGATATAAAACTAGGGATACAATATTTTTGCTAGTTAGACCACAAGAGAACTCCATTAAATTTGACAAATGATCCAAGTTCCCACCACAATACATGCAACTATTTATAATTTTTGAAAGGAAAGGACTGGATGCTTATTGTCTTCCATTGTTGATCTGTAAATGGGGGTTTATAGCCCACTCACTTCACCAACACAGATACCTTTGCGAAATTTAAAATATGTTATATGTCCCAGTCTTATATATAGAGCTTTGTCTGCACAAAAGCCACTAGGCCTCTGATCCTGTGTGCTACTCTATAATCTCTCTTCTTGTCTGCTGCAAATCCTTTCTAGCTTGTAACCTACATACTACAACCAGTCGATGGAACAATAACAACTAAATCAATAAAGATCAAGGCTCTACAAATTTTCTGAAGTTGGTGACCAGAATCCAATGCTATGGGGGTTCTCTATCCATAGTGTAGCTTGTGCCCTTTTATTCACTGCAAAGTCTTCTTTGTGCAACCAATGGAAACCACTGACTGCAATCCCCTATGATATCATACTTGTATTGTTTTCCAATGGCTTGTACATCTGCTCATAAATATGTTACCATGTCCATGTATGCCAAAGAAGATAAATCAACCAAAATAAATCCCAGTCGACGTGAGCAAGATTCTCGTCGACCAGAAAGTAAAGTGTGTCGAATAAAGAAGCGGATTAATAGTCCGACGAAATGAGCTAACCAACAATGAAGAAAATTTCTCAACAAAAACTTCGAGTCGAATGGCAGTGGGGATAAATACTCAGAGGGTGAATTGGGTTACCATTGGTGAAGATAAATGTCTGAGGGGTGAATTGGGAAAACCTACAACATCAAAAAATGTCCAGGAAAAATATAAACACATCTGACAACATCTAAATCCACCCAAGAACTTCCAAATCTGCCCATGCAAGTAGGAATTCACCTGACAACCTTTAGATACACCCAATATCTTCTAAATGCACTCAAGTTGTTCGAAATTAGACCAACAACTTCCAAAAATGCCTAGAAAGCTTCTAAATATGCCCAAGTTGTTCAGAATTCACCCAACAACCCAACAAGATCTAAATATGCCCAAGTTGATCGGAATTTGCCTAGCAACTACCAAAGACGCTCAGAAAGATCTAACACTCGAAGAAGCCTCTTAGAAGCGCCCAACAAAATTGTGGCTCATCCCCATCGGCAAGAAGTCATCTAGGATGAGTAAAATCAACCCGTCAAAATTCAAGTAGACCAACAATGGAAACAATCCGACCCCCGTCAAAATTCAAGTCGATTGGATAATCAGTCGGCCAAAATGGTGAGTTGACTCTATAAGAAATCTATTAACAAAGGATTGAGTTGACCAAGCAAAGGAACGTTGACTTCGACTGTAACATAAGTCAACCAAATAAGTGTTAACTCGACCCGGATAGAGCTAAATCATCTTAGAAAAATAAATTCAGTTCTGGGGATGAAATTACAACTCGAAGGAGTAAGATCATTCTGCCATGAAGTAGAAATTCACCCAACAAGGTTTACAAATTTCCAGGTAATTTAGGAACAACCCTGAAAAGGTAAATTCATCCCAATAGTTACAGACTTTGACCCAAATAGTATTCAATCCGACCAGAGGAAGTTTAATTGATTGACAATTAGATTAAATATCCTATCATTGAATAACTCGACCCAAAGGTATTCACATCGACCGAAGGGAGATAAGTTGACGAGAAAATAAAGAAATCGACCAACAAGAGAAATTAATCAGCCCATGAACAATTCAACTTCATAAGGAGAGACAAATATAGTCCTTGTAGATAGAAACTCCTTAGAAATTATTTTAGATTCCCAACAAATGTACAATCAACTGAAAAACAAATTTCAGTAGCCATCGGTCTTCAACTTGGATGAGAAATGGATGATGGACATTTGAGAGAGGTCGTGATTCTTCATTTTCACTAAAACTCAATTGTATGAAACAATTAAGATAAATACATGGGAATGCATTTCTCATCTCATAAATGAAGTAAAAACAAAATTAATGATCAACAGAATGAAATAAAACACAAACGACCACCAATGAACTCAGAAGTTTTGGACTAGAAACCCAAATAGGAAAAACTAGCTTCAAATGGGGCTTACTATTTTCATTATGGAAATCTTTGGTTACAATGCATTATTGGCTTCCTCTTCTTTTTTACCTCTCGGTAAAAGACCCATAAAAAATGAGAGTGAGGGAAGAAATAGGGAAAGTTGGGGGGTAGGGGGAAGGCCAACAGACATGACCCTTCGGTTCCCATACTTTAACCTTCTCTCCTATTCAATTTTTAAATTACATTTAATTATGCATTTTCCTCGCATGTTCTCATTTTTTTTGTCCTATTGTTCTTTCAAATTTACATTTCTTTATAAGGCTTATTGACCTTCATTAATTGTTAGATTAATATTGCAAATAGTGAGTCTTACACCCACTCTTTGGTCTGGATTGATTTTAGATTACACCTCCCCATTGAGAGGCTTTTCTTTCAGTCCCCAAAATCTCAAGGAAGCCAATTTGGATCAGGGTACTTATGTTTATTCCTATGGAATGTGGATCTGACTCTAGCTCCTAGAAACAACCCTAGCTCTGGCTCTAGCTTTGGCTACTGGCTCTAGTCCCTGGCTATGGCTCTAGCTCTGGTTTTGGCTCACTTGTTCCTTCATTGTAGAATTCTGCTCACTGAATCTCATCTCCACAATCTCCAGATCTGAACTCTGGACTCAACACTCATTCCCATCTAACTCTTTGTCCTAGAGACAGTCCATTTTGACAATCCTGAAGCCAAGTCGAATGTTGGTCTATGTCTAGTGTGACCCTAGGAAGTTTCCATCACACAACAACTCCTCAAGGGAAGTGTGGTTTCATTCCTCTACTAGGACCAGTTGCTTCTCATTACGAAAATCACCCTTCATGGCCATGTCACTCTAATGATCGATCTGCATACCCGTACATGTTGGTTGTGGGAGCTGGTCCATCTGTTGGCAAGCCATTCTTCAAGTTGTGTGCAAGGGAAGCGATGTCAACCCATGATTGTACACACACCATGTAGTTCTCAAGAACCCCTCTAAGATTATTGACCTTTGTGCACCATTCTTTGACACAACTCGAAGATGGGGTTCCTTGAATGCAATACCAAAAAAAAGAATAGGATTTTGGCTTCTCTCGGCATCAACCTGTTTTCCTTTTTGTTTGTTTTACTTATCTCATGTGTTGTTATCTCTCCTTGGACAGATTATATCACTTGGAATGGAGATGCAAGAAACTCTTCATCTTACTCAATCTTCACTCTCCACACCCTTCTCCTAGTTGTATGGTGTCTAGGGTGAAGCTCTGGATGAAGTGGCCAACACTTTTCTTCCTAGTGACCACTCAAATTATAGTGGTGGAAAAATTTCTTGTTTCTTCTCCAAGGACTTCTTGACATACTCCTCCTCTCCATGTGCCTCTGTGTATGACTTTGAATAATATAATCCTTCTTATCATTCAAATTTTGAAGGCAAAAAGCCTATGGAATATGGCTTTCTTCTTCCAGAAGGTTTTCTCACAATGGCCTTTATTTTCACAAAAGAACATGTCTCTGCATACCAACAATTGTCTATGGTATGTCATCTCTTCTTTTGGTAGTGACAAACAAGAAATGTATCATTTTACATGGACGTCCTGGTATTCTTCTTCTTCTTTCTTTCATTGATTAGTGTGCTTTTGTCTTTGAGTGAAGGTGTGGGTTCAATCTGCAAACTCTCCTTATCGATGATATCCTTCAATAGACCACAAGGTTGTTGTATTACTAAGAAGGAGGTAAATTAGTAATGACAAATAATAGTACTTTTAACCACAGCTTATTCTTTAACAATATTCAAAATTTTATCATTATCATTCAATATATCATCATCATTCAATATATCATCATCGGTATAATCATAAACATCATCACATCACAATAGATACACAATACACCATAATTTATGTGGAAACCCAAACAAGAGAAAACCACAGAATGATTTTCTTATATATATCAAAAGAATACATTCATTGGAAGCACCAACTTCCTATTCTCTAGCTACAATAGGAAGGAGGCTCCAACCCCCTAGTTTCTCAGCTACAACCTGAAGGAATCTCCAACTCCCCAATTCTCTGGCTCTAACTAGAAGAAGGCTACAACCCCCTATATTCTACAACTACAACTAAAAGGTGGCTACAACCAATTATCCTTGCACCGTCCAACTGCCCTAAAATATAAATGTAGACCAACTATCACAAAATCATCCACTATCACTCTCACTATCATTAATTTGTCACTTTCATTGTCTCTTTTTGTCTCTATCATTGTCTCTGTCACTCTCATTGTCTCATCAACCTGTATATGCTCATCAACCAACTAACACATGTACCATACCATTCATCAATTGTATACCAACATACATATTATCTCACGCATCAATCAGGAACCAAATATACATCAATAAATAATAGTAAATCATGAACTAGAGAAGCAACCATGTGTAACCTGTACCATATACCATACCATCAACCATATGCATATTTGTGCCATATCATGAATGAAGTATCTCAAAGAACCAATGCATGACCCTCATGCATATTCCACCATACAACATGAATATGCCTAAACCACATACAATCAACTCAAGGATAAGAACTATAAAACCATTCCATATGTTGAACCAGATATAAGAGTGCTCCTCACTCAGCCAAACAACCAAGATATACCATATCCAGATACCAAACCAACCATACCAGGTATTCCTTAAGTATACACCATATCATGACAAGAAGTAACCATCAAAACAAGTATACAACCATACCAATACATCTGAAGCTAACCTGAAATAATGATATGCTGACCTGTAAACTTCCTTTCAAACTCTGGGGACATGGAACCAACATCTACTTAAATTTTCATGAGCTTTTCACATATACATAACTTTGTCCTTTATATCATGTGTATATATGCCATTTTCTTCATTGCAACCCGCGTACATACGCTCCCTTACTGACCTACAACTCATGTATACCTTAGAAGCTGGGGTTTTGATGTAACTCCAAGATTTTCACCTTCGACCCTTCTTTGCTACCTCAAAAAATGACGCTACAACCTTAGCAAAAAAATCACTAGATCATAAGAAAGATAAGCAATGAATAAGTTTGTAAGTGTACTTGTGAATGACTCCTTGAGGTGCTTATATACTTGATCTATGTAAACCCTCTCCTTAATTTAGGGCTTCTAGAGTTTTCTTGTTACAACAACTTTACCCCTTTGACCAAGACTTATAACAAACTAGGGGCTTCTTGTCCACTCTTCGGGGCTTCCAACTTTACAAGGCCATATCTCCCTAACTGTGAGGAACTATGTGGCATTCCACATATCACTGGAAATGGAGCAACAAGTACTATCCATTTATCAGGGTCATTCCTACATTTACACGTTCCATCGTATCCATATTCCTTATTAAACTTGAGGTACAAATACCACATCATCGGGGCTATTGGAATACGCAACCAGAATTCTTCAAGGATTGACATCAATCTCTAAGGGTTGACATCATTCTCCAAGATAATTCTCTAAGGGTTAATTTCAACGACAATTAACAAACCACTATCCAAAAAAGGGTGAGGTGGTGGTGAGCTGACACCTTCAGTCACTAGTGTTTCTCCTTGACCTAATGAGAAATCCAGCTCTAACATGTCTTTTTCTTTTATGAAAATGGTTTTCATGGTGATGGAATTTTCACTTTTTCCATAAAATCCTAGCCTTCATGCTTGGACATTTCCATTGCTACAATGGGGCTCAAGATGCCTTGTTTCCTCTTTCTAATCCCTTGGCGAAGATAAATGTCTGAGGGGAAAATTGGGAAAACCTACATAAAAAAATGTCCAGGAAAAATCTAAACACATCTGACAACATCTAAATTTGTCCAACAAATTCTAAATCTACCCATGCAAGTAGGAATTCACCTGAAAACCTTTAGAGACACCCAATAGCTTCTAAATGCGACAAAGTTGTTTGGAATTATCCCATTAACTTCAAAAAATGCCCAGCAAGCTTCTAAATATGCCCAAATTGTTAAGAATTTGCCCAACAACTTCCAAACATGCCCAACAAGATCTAAATATTCCCAAGTTGATCGAAATTCGCCTAGCAACTTCCAAAGACGCTCAACAAGATCCAACAATCCAAGCAGCCTCTCAGAAGCGCCCAACGAAATTGTGGCTCATCCCCATCGGAAATAAGTCGTCTAGGATGATTAAAATCAACCCATCCAAATTCAAGTCGACTAGCAATGGAAATAATCCGACCCACGTCGAAATTCAAATCGATCGGGTAATGAGTCGGCCAAAACAGTGAGTTGACTCTATAAGAAATTGACCAACAAAGGATTGAGTTGACCAAGAAAATGAATGTTGACTTCAACTATGACATAATTCAACCAACTATTTTTTAACTCGACCCAGATAGAGCTAAATTTTCTTGAAAAAAGAAATTCAGTTGTGGGGATGAAATTACAACTCAGAGGACTAAGATAATTCGCCCATGAAGTAGAAATTCACCCAACAAGGTTTACAAATGTCCAGGAAATTTAGGAACAACCCTGAAAAGGAAAATTCATCCCAACAGTTATAGACTTCGACCCAAATGGTATTCAAGTCGACCAGAGGACATTTATTCAATTGGAAATTAGATTAAATATCCCAACATTGAATAACTCAACCCAAAGGTATTCACGTTGATCGAAGGGAGATAAGTTGACAGGAAAATAAAGAAGTTGACCAACAAGAGAAATTAATCATCCCATGAACAATTCAACTTCCTAGGGAGAGAGGAATATAGTCCATGTAGATAAAAATGCATTAGAAATTAATTTAGATTCGTAGCAAATGTACAGTTGACTGACTAACAAATTTCAGTAGCCATGGACATTAGAGAGAGGTCATGATTCTTCATTTCACTAAAACTCAATTGTAGGAAACAATTAATACAAATACATGGGAATTTTTTTCTCATCTCATAAATGAAGTAAAAAATAAACTAATGATTAACATAATGAAATAAAACACAATCGACCACCAACAAACTCAGAATTTTCACACTGGAAACCCAAACGGGAAAAACCAGTTTCGAATGGGGCTCAGTATTTTCATTATGGAAATATCTTGTTACAATGCATTATTGGCTTCCTCTTCCTTTTTCACTCTCAGTCAAAAGACCCATAAAAAATGAGAGTGAGGGAAGAAATAGGGATAGTTGGGGGGTAGGGGGAAGGCCAACAGAAATGACCCTTCGTTTCCCATACTTCATCCTTCTCTCCTATTCAATTTTTAAATTACATTTAATTCTTCATTTTCCTCTCATGTTCTCATTTTTTTGTCCTATTGGACTTTCAAATTTACATTTCTTTACAAGGTTTATTGACCTTCATTAATTGTCAGATTAATATTACAAATATTGAGTCTTACACCCACTCTTCGGTATGGATCCATTTTGGATCACACCTCCCCATTGAGAGGCTTTTCTTTTTGTCCCCAAAATCTCAAGGAAACCAATCTGGATCAATGTACTTCTATTTGTTCCTATGGGATGTGGATTTGACTCTAGCTCCTAGAAATAACTCTGACTCTGGCTCTGGTTACTGGCTCTAGTCCTTGGTTATGGCTCTAGCTCTGGTTTTGGCTCACTTGTTCCTTCATTGTAGAAGTCTGATCACTGACTCTCATCTCCAAAATCTCCAGATCCGAACTCTAGACTCAACACTCATTATCATCTAACTCTTTTTCCTAGAGACAATCCATCTCCACAATCCTAAATCCAATTCTAATGTTGGTCTAAGTCTAGTGTGATCCCAGCAAGTTTCATCATACGACAACTCCTCAAGGGAAGTGTGGTTTCATTCCTCTGCTAGGATCAGTTGCTTCGCATCAAGAAAATGACCCTTCATGGCCATGTCACTAAAATGAGTGATCTGTATACCCCTACATGTTGGTTCTAGGAGATGGTCCATCTACTGGAAATCCATTCTTCAACTAGTGTGCAAGGGAACTGTTGTCAACCCATGATTTTATGCACACAATGTAGTTCTCAATAAATCCTCTAAGATCATTGACCTTCGTGCACCATTCTCCAACAAAACTCCAAGATGGGGTTCCTTGAATGCAATACCAAAAACAAGAATCGAATTGTGGCTTCTCTTGGCATCAACCTTCTTTCGTTATTGTTTGTTTTACTTCTCTCATGTGTTGTTATCTCTCCTTGGACAACTTCTTTCACATGGAATGGAGATGTAGGAAACTCTTCATCTTCCTCAATATTCACTCTCCACACCCTTCTCCTGGTTGTATGGTGTCTGCGGTGAATCTTTGGATGAAGTCTCCAACACTTTTCTTCCTAGTGACCACTCAAATTATAGTGGTGGAAAAAGTTCTTGTTTCTTCTCCAAGGACTTATTTACATACTCCTCCTCTCCACATTCCTCTATGTTGATGTTGAATAAGAGAAGCCTTCTTATCATTCAACTTTTGAAAGAAATCAAACCTACATAATATAGATTTCTTCTTCCAGAAGGTTGTCTTACAATGGCCTTTATTTTCACAAAAGAACATGTCTCTGCATACCAACAATTATTTATGGTATGGCTTCTCTTCTTGTAGTAGTGACAAACAAGAAATGTATAATTTTACGTGGACCTCTTGGTATTCTTCTTCTTCTTTATTTCATTTATTAGTGTGTTCTTGTCTCTGAGTGCATGTGTGGGTTGAGTCTGTAAACTCTCATTATCGATTCTCTCCTTCAATCTACCACAACCTTGTTGGATTACTTAGAGGGGGGTGTATCAATAATGAGCAATAATAGTACTTTTAAACACAATTTATTCTTCAACAATATTCAACATTTTATCATTAGCATTCAATATATCATCAATAATATAATCATAAAGATCATCAAATCACAATAGTTACACAGTACACCATAATTTACGTGGAAAAAAAAATGGGATAAAACTACGGAATGTGTTTCTTATATATCAAAATAATACATTCATTGGAAGCACCAACTTTCTATTCTCTAGCTACAACTGGAAGGAGGCTCCAACCCCTAGTTTCTCAGGATACAACCTGAAGGAAGCTCCAACTCTCCAATTCTATGGCTCCAACTAGAAGGAGGATACAACCCCCTATGTTCTCCAACTACAACCAAAAGGTGGCTACAACCACTTATCCTTGCCCCGTCCAACCACCCTGAAATATAAATGTAGACCAATTGTCACAGACTCAGCCACTGTCACTGTCATTGTCACTACTGTGTCATTGTCATTGTCTCTATCTGTCTCTGTCACTGTCTCTCTCACTTTCATTGTCTCATCAACCTGTATCTTCTCACCAACCAACTAACACATGTACCATACCATGCATCAATTGTATACCAACATATATATTATCTCATGCATCAATCATGAACCAAAGATACATCGATAAATAATAGGGAATCATGAATTAGAGCATCAACCATGTGTAACATGTACCATATACCATACCATCAACCATATGAATATATGTACCATATCATCAATGAAGTATCTCAAAGAACCAATGCATGCCCCTCATGCATATTCCACCATAAAACATGAATATGCCTCAACCACATACAATCAACTCAAGGATAAGAACTATAAAACCATTCCATATGTTGAACCAGATATAAGAGTGCTCCTCACTCAACCAAACAAACAAGATATACCATATCCATATACCAAACCAACCATACCGAGTATTCCTTAAGCATACAACATATCATGACAAGAATTAACCATCAAAAAAAGTATACAACCATACCAATACCTCTTAAGCTGACTTGAAACAGTAATATGTTGACCTGTAACCTTCCTTTCATACTCTTGCGACCTGGTACCAACATCTACTTAAATTTTCATGAGATCATCACATGTACGTGACTTTTTCCTCTACAACCCATGTATATATTTATTTTTCTTCACTGCAACCCATGTACATATGCTCCCTTACTGACTTGCAACTCGTGTATACCTCATAAACTAGGGTTTTGATGTAACTTCGAGATTTTTGCAGTAGGCGCTTCTTTGCTACCTCAGAAAATGATGCTACAACCTAAGAAAAAAATCACTAGATCATAAGAAAGATAAGCAATGAATAAGTGTGTAAGTGTACTTGTGAATGACTCCCTGAGGTTCATACACACTTGAGCTAGGTAACTCCTCTCCTTAATTAAGGGCTTCTAGAGTTTTCTTGTTAGAACAACTTTACCCTTTTGACCAAGACTTATAACAAACTAGCAGCTTCTTGTCCACTCTTCGAGGCTTCCAACTTTACAAGGTTGTATCTCCCTAACCATGAGGAACTATGTGGTGTCAAATTCAGGTACAAATACCACATCATCGGGGCTACTGGAACATGAAACCAAAATTCTTCAAGGATTGACATTGATCTCTAAAGGTTGACATCATTCTCCAAGATCACTCTCCAAGGGTTAATTTCAATGACAACTAACAAACCACTATCCAACAAAGGGTGAGGTGGTGGTGAGATGACACCTTTAGTCACTAGTGTTTCTCCTTCTCATGATGAGCAATCCAACTCTGAGATGTCTTTTTCCTTTACAAAAATGGTTTGCATGGTGATGGAATTTTCACTTCTACCATCAAATCCTAGGAATTCATGCTTGTCCCTTGTCATTTCTACAATGGGGCTCAAGATGCCTTGTTTCCTCTTTCCAAGCCCTTGTCAATTATATTCCATTTTCCTTAGAAGTTTTGAACCAATACCCCTGGTATGCTTCTTGAATTCACCAAATTACTCTCGAGGGATGCCCATGGAAGGTGAGCTTACTGAGGTGGTCTCAGTCATTGTGATAGCCTGAACAGTGGAAATGAAAGGTTTCCTTTCTCCTATGTGCTCTTGGATAGTTTCTTGAAGTCTTCCCAAGGCCTCTTCCTTCTCTGCCAAATCTTTTTGCAACTGCATCATCATTTGTGTGATCCTCTCCTCCTGCCACTTATCAATATGGATGACCTTCTCACCAAGGTATACAAGTTGGGATCTGTGCTTGTGGCAATCTATTTTGATTGTCACAAGGGAGTCATGGAATTATTCAAATAGTTTCTTGAACATATGAACCTTCTATTTCAAGTGCTCATTTTCCTCTCGAAGCTGAGAATTGTCAACCCTTAAGCCTTCCAATGTTTCTTTGCTTTCTCTTCCCATGTTGTGTTCTGTAATATTTTGTTCAAAGTTTTGGAAGTTGTGTCTTCATAAAGGATGCAATTGTACTGATACCTTTTGATCCGTAAATAGGGGCTCATATCCTACTCACTTCACGAACAAGGATACCTTTGTGTAGTTTAAAATATGTTCTAAATCTTAGTCTTATATATAAATCTATGTTTTCACAAAATCCACTAGGCCTCTGATCCTTTTTTCTACCCTATAATCTCTCTTATTTTATGTTGTAAATCCTTTATAGCTTGTAACTTTTTGTAATGTCCCCAAACAACCCAGGATAGGCCACATCACACAACCTCAACTTCTATAGCCTTAATTCAACCAAATTGTAACATCCCCAACATACTATTGAGCAATGTTACTCTGAAGTTTCACTGCGCAAATTCTACTCTAACACCAGTTCGTGTAGTGAAAATTAAAGTAACGCACTCAACCCAAGATTTATTCATGCCACACAACTTATAACAATGGAAGAAACACTCTCTTTTAATATAACCTTAAGCAGCATAAGTAACTCAAAAACTATGTGCAGTAGCATATTGATCACACAACATAATCATGTGCACATCCATCTAGGCATCATGCGCCAATACTGATTTCACTGTGCATAGAGTCTAATTCTCTATCCACACACATGAATTCCAACCTCGTGATGCATGCAGGCTACATTCTTGTGTACTCGACCACCCAATCCTATTTTGAAGACTCATAACCAAAAATCATAAGATTAATTTAATAAGACAGCTTATCATCAAATGACATATTCATGCACAACTACAATACAGGCTATAATAATCATACTTATAGGTGCAAGCATCATTAAAAAAAATAGAGACAATTACTTATATGCGACTAGATACAAGAATTAACCCATATCAAGCATTCATAAATAAGAACAAAGTAAACAAGACAAGCACATAAAGAACATTTGTGTTTTATAAAAGTCACCAACTGCAGACTTAACTCAGACATTCCTCTCAGCCATAGACTTTGTTTCTCATAAGAATTCAACAATGGGTCACCCCCGAGTTGGGGCTTAAAATCCACCAGGGAAAAAGACTTCTAGTGAGACACTAAGGTCTGAATCTCAATAGAATTTCTTAGTCCTAGGTGCCCTTTGTTGCAACTAGCCCACAATCCCTCATTCCTCGTGCACCTATCAAACCCAATGAAGTGTGCCCCTTCTCTTACCGGCAGTCCTTCAAATTTCGCACTTCCCTTCCCAGGGTTACCAGAAACACACTAGACATGAAGTCTCTGAGCCCTACGACTAGTTTTCAACAATACCCTCACCAGGAGAGCATGCTTCTGAGTCTGACAACCACTTCACAACAACCAATCTCTCACCGAGAGATATTTCTCACGGTTTGTTAACCCGTATCTTCTACAATAACTAATATTACAACACCATAACTCCTTATAATATTTTCTGAGAAGATAAGGTAATAATCGGATTTTCCATACAGTTTAACCCCCTTCTACTCATGAGAGTGTGCCACATGAATTCCTCCTTCGAACAGATGGATAATAATGCAAATCCCACATGATTCCCAAAATACACTAAGGGAAACAAGATATATTGCATTCCTTCGACTTGACACTTGTCATCTTTAGAAGTATATTTAAGCCACTTTGTGACTCATTCCCTACTCTTGAAAACTTAGGATAAAAATATATCCACATTACCCATTTCAGAAATATTATTAAAATATTCCCCCCTTTTCCCTTTTTCGGTGGAGTTGGCCCCCCATATATTTTCGTTTGAGTCTGTCTGAGTGCAATGATGCAATATTCTATCAATAATCATGATTATATTTGCATGTATAGGCTCACTGACCTATCTGTGTCCAGGCTCACTAGCCTCATAATCACGTAGGCTCCCTGACCTCAATACATACATACATACACACACACACACACACACACACACATATCAACTATGTGCACTTCCAAGTCATTAATGTGCACTTACCCAAGTGCACGCAACACGATGCAAAGTTTTCACTTACCCAAGTGCGTGAAACACACAAAATGTGAGCACCCTTTCTTTATAACAATTCTTCGTGCACTTACTTAGATCTGCACAACACCCAAAACCAGGTTTCACTGGATCACCATCCTAAATGTACATTACATTTATACTTCGTTCCAATGTCTCACCAATCTATATGTATAATTACAAAGGGTTCTGGATCGGGGACATTACAATCCCCTCCCCCTTATTTATGCATCGTCCTCGGTGCATCAAATACACATGTACATACAAAATTTCAAAAAGATGAGGATACTCTACTCACATAGAATCCTCGTGCTCCAAGGTTGCATCCTAAGGACTGTACCAATCCCATTGGACCTTTACCAACTCCATGACTCGATCTTGGAGATTCTTGATTTTTCGATCCAATATGCAAACCAATCGCACTTGAAATTTTCCTTCTAGCTCCACTTGAATCACATTCCAATCAATAATATGATTAACATCAGGTACATACTTCTTAAGCAATGCCACATGGAAAACATTATGAATACACAAGGACACAGTAAAATAAATCATATAAGTGACAGGACCAATCCTCTTAAGGATTTTGAATGGCCCACAATAGCACGCAACTAACTTAGAACACTTTCCCAACTTCAGGGAACTACACCTGGCCTTCACTTTTAGAAACACGTGATAAAACATTTTAAACTCTTTGTGGGTTCTGCATTTATCTATGTAGCTTTTAGATTCTTCCTTATCTTTACCATCTACTCCTCCATTTCTCAGAGAAAATATAGCCCAACTAATGCGCAGACTTCTGGGTTTTCCCAACTCATAGGCATTTTGCACTTCCTACCATAAAGTGTCTCAAATTGTCTCATCTTTAAATATGCTTAATACTCATTTTTGTAATCAAATTCTACCATGTGAAGGTAGTCTTCCCATTTTGATGGCTTATCCATCACATACATCATGATCATATCTTCAATCACCCAATTTACCCTCTCGGTTTGACCATCCGACTTAGGGTGATATTTTGTACTGAAATTCAGACTTGTTCCAAATCCTTTGAATATCCCTTTCCAAAAGTTTGAAGTGAACTTAGAGTCTCTATCAGACACAATTGTTTTAGGTATACCATGCAGCTTAGAAACCTTAAGCATATATATCTCAACAATTTTAACTGCCTTGTGTGTTGACTTCACCAAAATAAAATGGGAATCTTTAGTAATCTTGTCCACCACCACCATAATAGAATTATGTTGCTTAGTAGTCCTAGGAAACTTAGTTATGAATTCCATGGTCACAACTTTCTGATTCCACTCAGGAATGGGAAACGGTTGTAGCAAACCAGCTGGATGTATGTGCTCATCCTTGACCTTCTGACATTTAATAAATCTCACAATAAAATCCACAACTTCCTTTTTCATACATGGCCAAAAGTATTGCTTCTTGACTGCAACAATTGTCTTCTGATAACTTGGATTTCCAGCATAAGGATCCTTATGCATCTCTGACAAAATCAGGCTCTTCAACTCTTGATCATTCGACACATAGACTCTGCATATATACACGAGGATCCCATCTTCTCTTAGCTCATAAACTTCAAACTTCTACTGCGACATACCTTAATGTAAAGTCACACTTATATCCATATACCGTAGATATGATTTGGAAACTTTCAAAATTTTGTCACACAAATATGTCTAGTACATGCTAATGGTCATAGCATTTATCTCATGCATCCTTCGGTTGAGTGTGTCAACCATCTTGTTCTATTTTCCTCTGATATGCTTTATGTCGAAGTTATACTCACTAAGGAACTCTAGCCACCTGCTTTGTCTGGAATTCAAACTTGGTTGTCCAAACAAATATTTCAAACCAGAATGGTTGGTTCTCATATCAAATCTTTTACCCATGAGATAATGTTGTCACATATTCAAAGCATGCACTATAGCTTCCAATTCCAAGTCATGTGTAGCATAGAGACTTTCATGTTCCTTCAACTTCCTTGACTTGTAGCATAACACATGTCCATTCTGATTTACGACTCTATTGAGTTCTTTGCATGCATATGTGCACACAACAAAGTCAGCATATGGATCAACAATTCTCAAAATTGGTGCACTTGTTAACAAACTATTCAAGTGATGGAAACTCCTTGCGCAATATGGAGTCCATTCAAATCACACACATTTTTTCTATAAGGATGTGATTGGATGTGAAATCTATGATAATCCTTCAATAAACCTTCTGTATTAACCTGCAAGTCCCATAAAGTAACTTACCTCTGCGACATTTCTTGGTGTTGGTCATTCCTCAATGGATTTTATCTTCACTGGGTCCATAACTATTCCTTCCTCTAAAATGATATGACCCAAATGATGAATTTTTCACTGACAAAATGAACACTTGATCAATGTTGCATAAATTTGATGCTACCTCAATATGTGCAACACCATCCTCAAGTGTTGCTCATGCTCTTCCTTTGACTTTGATTAAATAAGAATGTCATCCAAATATACAATGACAAACTTATCCAAGTACTCTCTAAAAACTCCATTCATTAAACACATGAAGACATTTGGTTCATTCAACAACCCAAAAGGCACCATTGTAAACTCATAATGACCATACCTTGTTCTGAAGGCAACCTTGTTGATGTCTTCTTCCTTAATTCTCACCCGGTGAAAACCAGATCTGAGATATATCTTGGAAAATATCCATGCACCTCTTAGTTGATCAAATAGGTAATCTATCCTTGGAAAAAGATGCGTGTTCTTCATTGTTACATTGTTCAACTACTTGAAGTTGATACAAAATCTCACCATACCATCCTTCTTCTTCACGAACAAAACTGGCGCATCCCAAGGTGACACACTTGGGAATATATACCCCTTCTTTAGAAGCTCTTCAATTTGCATTTGCAACTACTTCAACTCTGGATTACTCATCCTATAAGGAGTTTTGGATACATGTTCTACTCCCGACATCATATTTATAGAGAATTCAATATCTCTTTTCAGAGGCAATCCTGGTATCTCTTTAAAGACATCCTTATACTCTTTCAACACTGCATAGTCTTCCACACTTGGCACTTTATCCTTAGGTGCATATTCCATGTTTTTTACGAATACTTCACATCCTTTCATGTAGTTTTTCTTCAACTGTAAAGAAGAAACTTTTATGATAGTCACAACTCTTGGAATTCCTTGAATTGATCTCAAATTTCCTTGCTCATCCAGAAAAGTAAATGCCTTATTGTAACAATCCAAGATAGCATGGTGCTCGTCGAACCAATCCATACCAATGAATAAATCATACAAGCCCAACAGTATAATATTCAAATCATCCTTAGTGCATAGTCCATTCATCTCCATTGGACATACCTTAACCATCTCATTAATTTTCCTTTTTTCTCCTGTATCTAACTGCACCAAACACGATTTTCCAAGCTTCCTTCTCAACAAATGGAATCTTTCCACCATCTTAGGATCTAGATAACTATGACTATCTCCTGATTCAATTAAACTGACAATGGGTTGGTCATTAATCTTACCTTAAACCTTGATCATGTGCAATTGAAACTCATCTTGATTGTTATCCAGCATAACATAAATCCTTGGTACATTTTTACCCATGTCCTCCATTGTCACAGCTTGTTGTACATTGTGCACAATCCTTTATTTATCACCTCTTTGAGGGAAATCTTTGCGCATATGATTTCTACCACAACCCCAACACTACATAGGTTGTTACCCTGAATTTTGTCCCATTGTTTCCAATGTTCTGGGCTCCTAGAGGGTTGAATGTCCTTGCGCATTATTTCTGAAAAATGGTGGCTTATATCCCTTCTTCCTATGTTCCACCTTACTTTTCATCTTGTCTTCCCAAGCCTTTTTGAAAGTCGATCTTCCCCTTTGCTTCTCATAAAGACACTTAGTGCGCCTCATGGTTTCTTCCAACGTCTTAGGGTCATCATACTGTATCTTGTCACTGATAAATGAGGGAAACCCACTCAAGTACCTATCAATATTCACATTTTCATCCTTGATGAAAGGCATGTATTTTAATATATCTAAAAATCTCCTTTCATACTCATCTATCATCATGCTCCCCATATTGAGTTCGAAGAACACCTTGATTTTCCTATCATAGTACCCCTTGGTTAAGTATTTCTTTTGGAAATAACTCTTGAACTCTCTCCAAGTCACTTTCTTCTTATTAATGTGTTTCACTTGCACATACTAATCCCACCACATGTATTCCTTTCCTTTTAACTAATAGATATCAATTCTCCCTTCTTCTTGCACAGAATAGTTATGCAGTTGGAAGTACTCCCTTATACCGAGAAACCAAGTCTTTGCATATTCATCCTTCTTGTGCTCATCATCAAAGGTAGGAGGATTGATCTTATTCATTTCTCCTTGTAGATCATCCACCCTATTCCTTCTCTTATTCTTTCTGACAAGAGATGGACTTGAGCTACTACACGATTTCCTAAAAGAATGCTTACCAACACTTCTTTCTTCTCTTCTTTTCTCATCATGAGACATATGAATCATTGATCTACTAGACTCTGTTTCCTTATCCATATTGTTTTCTATTATGTCTATGCTCTACATCAATTTTCCATTCAAGTCATCTTTCTACTCATTGTCTCTCATAAGCCTTTTTTTGTTAGCCTTATAACTCTGGACATCTTTTTGCGGTACTTTTACAATTTTTACCAAGTTCATGCACTCTTCCTTGGATTTTGTACCATCAACACCCAAACTGACATACATATCCCCAAATTATTCATCAATACTATAAGTCCTCTAACATCTTCCATGCTTTTAACCTTCTGCATTGACTCTATCCATCTTTATTAACTGAAAATTCTCAAAAAATGTGTAGACAATTAAGATTTGTTAGATGATTTCATGCAACAATTACATGAAAAATTTGCACCATATTTCCATAATCCTTTCCTCGTATTTATTAGATGATTTTAACATTCCAAACTCTAGTGCACACACCCAAAAATCATTGTCTTTGTGTGCATCACAAATCTATACAACACACTAATGGTTTTCTGCGCAAACTAAGCTTTGCATTGCGTGGCACCAATTCTTAGCGCACACATATATTCATACTAGTCTCTGGCCCATACAAGTCTAGTGTTGAACCAATAGCTCTAATACCAGAATGTAACACCCCTAGCCACCCCAGACTAGGCCATGCCACACAACCTCAACTTTTGTAGCACTAAGTCAAACAAATCATAACATCTCTAGTATACTACTGAGCAATGTTACTCTGAAGTTTCACTGCACAAATTATACTCTAACACCAGTTTGTGCATTGAAACTTAAAGTAACATGCTCATCCCAAGATTGAGTTGCTCGACGGAACTTATAATAGTGGAAGAAACATTCTCTTTTAATTTAACCTTAAGCAGTGGAAGCAACATTCTCTTTTAATATAACCTTAAGCAGCGAAAGCAACATTCTCTTTTAATATAACCTTAAGTAGTGAAAGTAACTCAAAAATTGTGTGCACTAGCATACTAATCACACAACATAATTACATGCACATCCATCTAGGTGTCATGTGCCAATACTGATTTCACTGTGCGTGAAGTCTAATTCTCTATCTGCACACATGAATTCCATCCTCTTGATGCACACAACCTATAATCTTGCGCACCTAGCCACCCAATCCTCTTTTGAAGACTTGTAACCAAAAATCATAAGATTAACTTAACAGGAAAGGTTATCATCAACTGACATACTCATGCACAACTACAATACAAGCTATAAGCATCATACTTATAGGTGCAAGCATCATTAAACATAATAGAGATAATTACTTATATGTGACTACATATAATAATTAACCCATATCAAACATTCATAAATAAGCACACAATAAATAACACAAACGCATAAATCACACTTATCTTTTATAAAAGTCACCAACTATGGCCTTGAATCAGATTTTCATCACATCCATAGACTAAGTTTCTCATAAGCTTTCGACAATAGGCCACCCCCAAGTTGGGGCTCAAACTCCACCAATGAAAAAGACTTCTAGTGACACACTAAGCTCTGACTCTCAACATAATTTATCAGTTCTAGAAGTCCACTTTTGCAACTATCCCACAATCCCCCATTTCCCCATTCCCCATGCACATGTCACACCTAAGGTAGGTTAAGGAAGTGTGCCCCATTCTCTGTTTGTGCCCCATTCTCTGCCCAACAATCCTTCAGCTACCCAAGTTCTCTTCCCAAGGTTACCAACAATAGACCAGACAAGAAGTGTCTGAGCCATGTGACTAATGATCAATGCACAAGGCAACAACTCTCAACAATACTCTCACTGGGACAAAATGCTCTCGGGTCTAACAACCACTTCACAATAGCCAATATCACACCCAGAGATATTGCTCACGGTCTGTCAACCCATCTCTTTGACAGTAACTCAGATTACAACACCACAACTCCTTACAAGATTCCCTATGCATATAAGGTAATAATCATATTTTCCATACAGTCCAACTTCCTTTTTCTCATGAGATCTTGACACATGAATTCCTCCTTTCAATAGATGGATAATAATGCAAATCTTGCATAATTCCCAAAATACATTGAGGCCAAAAATATGTATTGCATTCCTTCCACTTGTCACTTGTCACCTTTAAAAGTATCTTTAAGCCACTTGGTGACATGTTCCCTACCCTTAGGAACTTAGGATAAAAACATATCCACATTACCCTTTTCAAAATATTATTAAAATATTCCCCCCTTTTCCCTTTTTCGGTGGAGTTGGCCCCCCATATTTTTTCGTTTGAGTCCATCTACACACAGTGATGCAATTTTATATTAATAATCATGATTATATTTACATGGATATGTGCATTGATTTATCTTCATCTAGTATTACCAGCCTCATAATCACATAGACTCTCCGTCCTCAATACATATACAACATACAACCATATATATATCTCAACTATGCGCACTTCTAGGTCATTACCGTGCACCTACCCAAGTATGTGCAACACAGTGAAAAGTGCGCACTTACCCAGGTGCTCGAAAGAAACAAAATGTGTGCACCCTATATTTATAAAAATTCTCTATTCAATTACTTAGATGTGTGCAACACCCAAAACTAGGTGTCAGCGGCTCACCAGCCTAAAAGTACATAACATTTATACTTGGTTCCAACAACTCACTAGCCTATATGTCTAATTACAAAGGGTTCCAGATCAAGGACATTACACTTGCATAGTACAACCAGCTAGTGGCACAACTGATCCATGAGGATCTCGATGGCCACTGACCTATTCCAACTGGATCAAAATAGGTTTTTGGAAATTTACTGTTTTTAGTAGTTTTTTGGGGTCCCAAATATATGGGGCCATTTTGAGGTACTAAACAGTGTTTTTCATTATTAGACACCTTAATGTTAGAAAAAGGCTCTCATTGAGCCCTCTAAAGGAATATCCTCATCAAGACCTTTCCAACGAGCTATCGTGCACCCCAAACAGAGATCGCATGCAAACATTATGACCCTGGGAAGTTGATAGACTAACTTACCCCAACGGGGCCCACATGAATTTTGGTGCTTCATCTCCTAGAGTTAGGTTTTTGGATGTCTATGGTTTTGGCATTCATTTTTATTTTAAAAAGTTCTTCAAGGCCTCATTATACTCATCTTATTGCAAATGAGTGTAGCCGTCAGATCTCTTCTCAGAGATAAGCTGCCACCATTCTATCAAGGTTGTTTTTAGTCTGCATTTTACAGTTTCAACATATTTCTTATTTAATAGAAGCCAATTTTTACTATATCTTTGTTATTATTCACTTTATATCTGTGTTAATATTATAAATTTGTGTTTTCTTTTCATTCCTCTTATAAATTTGGATCAATCTACTCCTTTTCGTTTTTTAGTGCATGTCCCCGAAGTGGTCAGGGTATAGAGAGTTGGCTCTCGAGATTTTTTTTTCTTGAGCACAAATTCTCTCGCACACCCAAGAAACCATCCTTTGTAGGATAAAATAAATATGACGGGACAAGAGATCCTTTCAAAATGTTTCTCGAGGAGGCCCTTGAGTGACAAAGGAATGAGATGATGGAAAACTTTGCACAAATCCTTCAATGTTTGCCGACAAGCGATGCATCCACCTCAAGCGGAGGTGCCGCCCCCTTCAAGGTACAGATGAATTTTTATATTCCTATATTTGAAGGTCAAATAGATGCAGATGTCATAGATAAATGGTTAAATATTCTAGAAGGGTGTTTTTTTGTCCACAACTTTTCTGATAGAGAAAATATTACATTTATGCTCCTTAAGGTCGTCCCCCATGTCAAATATTGGTGGGAGACTTTATGTGAGCAAAAGGAAATAGAGGGATCCACATTATTTGTAGTTGCACCCACTTGTAGTACCTTCAGGTACTTTATTAAGGAACAATACTACCCTATTAGAAGTTATGATGACTTGTATACAAAATGGACCACATTGCAGCAGGAAAGGGACAAAGCAGTGCCAGAGTTCACAAATATCTTCCATACCTTGCATACCAAGCTTGGTATCAAATATTCTGAGTGACATCCAAGCATAAATGAATTTTCTAGACAAATCATCCTTGGGTGCGGCCTATTGATATGTTGTCAAACTCAAGAAAAAGCTTAAACAAAAGATGCGAAAGTTTGGGTCTGGGAACCTTTCATAGAAAAAGTAGGGCAAGGGCAACACCAACCTGTAGAACAAAGGGCAGAGAAAATATGGACCGCATCAGGACAACCAGTCCAATCCAGAAGCAAAGAAGGATAGCGGAAAGACGAAGAAAGATATTGGGAAGTGGTGAGACTTCCATAAGATCCCCTAGCATAAAAATGTTGATTTCCATTCAAAGAAGTCATTGATGGTTGAGCTAAAATACTCTAAATCAGATGCGTGTTCCGATTCTGAGTCATAACCAAAAAAATGGATACAGATCATTAAGGCGAAACCTAGTGCCACCGTTTCTACCACCAAGATCCATCCTAGTGAACCTGATGAGCTAGAGGAATGCGAGTGCTTATTTCATTCACAAATGTGGGTGAAAGGCACCCCGATGCACTTTATCATTGATACTAGTAGCCAGAAGAACCTCATATATGTGGAGGTCATCAATCAGTTGGCCCTGCTGAAAACACCACACCTATAGTCCTACACCATCGAATGGCTCCGCCAAGGAAGAGATCATTGCGTCATCCAACAGTGTTTCCTATCATACAACATCAATCCCTTCAAAGATGAGGTATTATGTGATGTTTCTCCCCTTGAAGTTTGTGTTGTTATTTTGGGCCAAACTTATTTATGGAAACGTCATGTTGTATATGAGTCTAGGGATTGAAGTGTTATTATTACTTTGAATAGGAAATTGTAGAGGATACCCGAGGCAATCCCACCTAGAGTTATTTCCTTGATCTTTGCCAAGCAATGTAGGAAGTTCATCTCTTAGACATAGAAGTTCGTCTTCTTCATGATTCACTCTCATACCGAGAAAAATATTGTAGCCACAACCAAGGCCTCTGTGGTCGACCTATCCACACAGAAAAAGAAAGTGGATAAGGTCATGGAAGAATACAAATACATATTTTCCTAACGTATTGGCATACCTCTGCACTGTCAAGTCAAACATTCCAGCGATCTAAACCTCGATGCACCACTACCCAATGAGCTAGTCTATCGCCACTCCCTATTAGAAAATGAGGAGATCAAGCGTCAGATCCAAGAACTTCTCCACAAGGGGCACATCTGACCCAAATCATCACCTTGTGGAAGTCGATCGTGCTAGTGCAGAAGAAAGATGGGACCTGGAGACTCTGCAATGATTACCGTGCCCTAAATAAGATCACAGTTAGGAACCAGTACCCGATTCCCTAAATCGACGATTTACTTCATCATCTCAAGGGGGCCAAATACTTCGGTAAAATTGATCTAAAGTTTGGCTACCATAAGCTCCCAATAGAGAAGATAGATGTATGGAAGACTACCTTCAAGTCAAAAATTCTCCTTCGGCATGGACAGGGTCCAGTTCCTAGGCTACATTGTTGATGAGCATGGTTTGCATGTGGATCTAGCCAAGATCCAGGTCATCCGTGACTAGCTATCCCCAACCATGCTCACTGAGCTTTGAATATTCTTAGGCCTTGCCAATTTCTATCACAATTTCATGTTGGGATTCTCCCATATTGCATCGGCCCTCAACTAAGTAACTAGGGGTGGTGGTAAGGCCAAGTTTGTGTGGGACCTGCCCCAAAAACAATATTTTGATGATTTGAAGCAACACTTGTGATCAACCCCAATACTAATGTTACCTAACCTGAAACAACCCTTTGAGATCAAGACAGATGCCTCAGACTATGTTGTGGGAATAGGTCTCACCCAGCATGGCCACCCTGTGGCCTATCATAGTAAGAGACTATCAAATATTGTCTGTGAGTACCCTACTTATGACAAACAAATGTACTCCATTGTGCAAGCCATCCGCCAGTGGAAGCATTACATTCTTGGGAAAGAGACTTCCATCCACACTGATCATAAGTCGTTGCAGTTTATGCAGACACAAGGAAAATTGAAAAATGACTACCATCCGAAGTGGTTCACATACTTGCAGTAGTTCCACCTCAACATCAAGTATAAGACAAGTAGTACGAACTAGGTCACTGATTGTCTCAGCCGACCTCTAGTCATGGAACTCACCACAGTGTTAGACTCCTATGGCCATGAGACCTCTGAATGGCCCAACCTCTATGAGAAATATCTTGACTTCGCCACCACCTACGAGATGTTGGGAACCAAAACATCTATTAGTAATTTCGATATTCAAGACGAGTTGTTATGCCATCTCGGCCATCTTTACGTTCCATCAAGCGAGTAGGCAAAGCTTATTTGGGAATCCCACTATAGTCAGGTGGCAGGGCATTTCAGTGTCGAAAAGACAGTGGAAGTACTGCAACAACATTTTTACTGGTCGAAGCTTTGAGAAGATGTCAACAAGTATATCAAGTCCCACATTGCCTGCGCTATTTCGAAACCAACCACTAAGAACAGGTCTTGTACACCCATTTTCCTACTCCTAACAGTCCTTGGGAATCCATCTCAATGGACTTAATGTCAGGCATTCCATCCACCAAGCAAGGAAATGACTATGTTTTTGTGTTTATTAATCACTTTTCCAAGATGGCAATTATGGTCACCTATAAGAAGAGCATCACAATGGAGGCCACTGCCAAGCTCTTATTTGAACAAGTGTGGGTACATTTGTGTATCCCACGAACCATTATCTCAGATCGGGATAGACGGCTCCTCAACACATTTTGGTCGAGCCTCTATTCACTATTGGACACCAAAATCACCAAATCCATTGCCTTCCACCCCCAGACGGATGGCCAAACTGAGGTTATCAACCAGATGATCATGCATATCATGTGCATGTACAGTTCCAAGAACCCACACACATGAGATGAGAGTCTTCTTATGTTCATCACAATTGCAACAGAGCCATACATAGCTCAACCAAACAAAACCCCTTTCAAGTGGGGTTGGGATTCATCCATTGGGTCCCATGGATGTTGCACTACCCCTTGCAGCCACCCAGGACGACTCATCCCATGTTCTGAGTGAAGATGAAAAATCCTCTCAATTCATTGACCAGATCCATCACATCCACTAATAGGTTCAGGATATTTTACAGAAGTTTGATGTGAAGTACAAGAAGCTCCATGATAAACACAAGGTGCCACACAATTTTAAGGTGGGAGACAAAGTTTGGTTGCACTTGCAGAAAGAATTCCTTACATAGACTCATTGGAAGCTTCGTCCACTCCATTATGGACCTTACACCATCACCAAGGCTATGGGTGACAATTCTTTTGAGCTCAACATTCCCCCCCTTGCTTGGCTTGCACCCAGTGTTCAATGTGGACCTCCTTCGACCATATTTTCCACCATTATTGGACACCACAGAGATTGAAAGACATTTGACACCAACCTATCTCAACCTTGACTACATGGAACAAGAATCCACTAATCAAATCATGGCCACACAGGTCAAAGGCACTCGACAAGTTGCTCATTCGGGGCCAAATTCAACAAAAAATTCCTCATTTGATGGGGGAAATCAACGCAATGGAGACCATTTCTTCCTAATGGGGGAGGATTCATCTAGGAGGCTCTCGATGGCCACCCACCTATTCCAACTGGTTGAATACAAGTTTTTGGAAATTTACTAATTTTAGCAGTTTTTTGGGTCCCAAACTTCCAAGGCCATTTTGAGGGCCTAAACAAATTTTTTTCATGATTGAGCACCTCAATGATAGCCCAAGGCTTTGATTGAGCCCTCTAAATGAATATCCTTGTCAATAACTTTCCAACCAGCTATCATGCGTCAAAAACATAGATTGTATGCAAACATTACGACCCCAGGAATTTGATAGACTAACTTACCCCAATGAGGCCCACATGACTTTTGGTGCTTCATCTCCCATGGTTAGCTTTTTGGATGTCTAGGGTTTTGGAATTCATGTTTATTGTAAAAATTCCTTGAAAGCCTCATTGCACTCAT
The DNA here is from genome assembly GCA_000966675.3 of Picea glauca. NCBI lineage: Eukaryota > Viridiplantae > Streptophyta > Pinopsida > Pinales > Pinaceae > Picea > Picea glauca. The sequence continues at coordinate 179,900 of JZKD02S0955685.1, read as the reverse complement.
CTTCTTGCGAATGAGCATAGTCGTCACATCTCTTCTCAGAGATAAGCTACCACCATTCTAGCAATCTTGTTTTCAATCTGAATTTTACAGTTTCAACATATTTATTATTTAATAGAAGTCAAGTTTTATTGTATATCTGTTATTATTCATCGTTTCTCTGTGTTAATATTATAAAAAAAAAATCATTTCATTCCACTCATAAATCTGGATCAACAATAGCAACCAAATCAATAAATATCAAGGCTCTATAAATTTTCTGAAGTTAGTGACTAGAATCCAATGCTAAGGGGGTTTTTTTTCCACAGTGTAGCCTCTGCCCTTTTGTTCACTGCAAGGTATTCTTTTTGAACCCAATGGAAACCACTGACTGTAATCCCCTTTGTTGTTAGACTTGTCTTATTTTCCAATGGATTGCACATCTGCTCGTAAATATGTTACCAGGCCCATGTATACCAAAGAAGATAAATCGACCAAAAGAAATCCCAATAGACATGAGAAAGATTTTCGTCAATTGGAAAGTAAAGTAGGTCGATTAAAGAAGGGGAAAATTAGTGTGAAGAAATGAACTAGAAGACAATGAAAAAAACTACTCAACGAACATGTCGAGTTGAATGGAACTGGGGATAAATAATCATAGGGTGAATTGGGTTACCATTGATGAAGATAAATGTCTGTGGGGGAATTGGGAAAACCTACCACATCAAAAAAAGTCCAGAAAACATATAAACACGTCCAACAACATATAAATTCACCCAACAAATTCTAAATCCACCTATGCAAATAGGAATTCACTTGGCAACCTTTAGATACACCCAATAGATTCTGAATGTGCCCAAGTTGTTTGGAATTTGCCCAACAACTTCCAAAAATGCCTAGAAAGATTCTGAATGTGCCCAAGTTGTTCGGAATTCACCAAACAAATTCCAAAGACTCCTAGAACGATCTAAATATGCCCAGGTTGTTCAGAATCCATGTAACAAATTCCAAAGACACCCAACAAGATCTAAATATACCCAAGTTGTTCAGAATTTTCCCAACAAATTCAAAAGATGCCCAATAACATGCCAAGAAACCTCTTAGAAGCGCCCATTGAAATTGTGGCTCGTCCCCATCAAAAATAATTCGAGTAGGATGAGTAAAATCAACATGTCAAAAGTCAAGTTGACCAGCAATGGAAACAATCCGACCCCGATCGAAATTCAAGTCAACCGGGTAATGAGTCGGCCAAAGCAGTGAGTCGACTCAGTAAGAAACCGATCGACGAGGGATTGAGTCAACCATGCAAAGGAATGTAGACTTCAACTGTAACATAATTCAACAAAATAAGTGTTAACTCAACACATACAGAGATAAATAGTCTTGGAAAAAGAAATTTAGTTGCGGGGATGAAATTACAACTCAAAGGAGTAAGATAATTCACCCATGAAATAGAAATTCACCCAACAAGGTTTACAAATGTCCAGGAACATTTAGGAATGACCCATACACAGTAAATTCGTCCCAACAATTACAAACTTCGACCCAAGTGATATTCAAGACGACCAGAGGAAGCTTAGTCGACTGACAATTAACTTAAATACGCCAGCAATGAATAACTTGACCCAAAGGTATTCACATCGATCAAAGGGAGCTAAGTCGATGGGAAAATAAAGGAATTGACTAAACAGAGAGATTAATCATCCCATGAACAATTCAACTACCTAGGGAGAGAGGAATACAATACCTATAAATAGAAACTCCTTAGAAATTAATTTAGATTCCCAGGGAATGTACATTCAACAGAAAAGCAAATTTCATTAGCCATCGGTCTTCAACTTTGAAAGGAAATGGATGATTTATAGTCGAAAGAGGTTGGTATTCTTCATTTTCATTAAATCTCAATTATAAGAAACAACAAATTGATTATCAACATAATGAAATAAAACACAACTACCATGTAACACACCCAACCCCTAAGTACCCTTTCTAGGGATGGGGCATCAAAATTTTTCTTACTCTAATCATCTTGAATCATCTCTCTGAGGTATTCATCCTACTTTACTCACCCATAGCTTTCTAACAATTGTTATTGGGCTCTAATTCATCCTATGGTTTGCAAGATATGGCCTCTCGAAGTTCTTCAAGCATTATTAGTTGAGGGCCACATCGTGCCCATGTGGGTCCATATCATCCATACCATCTCTAGGTTCCTACCTCTCACAGAGAAGGTCCATCCACCATCCAATCCAATGGTTGGACTTAATCCCCATCTAACACACAGGCTAGAGGGGAATTCGACGTTCAACACTTTGGTGTTGAACATCCCTTTTCATTTCTTCGTGCATGTTATCTGGAGTCCCGAATTCCCAAACTCTCGAAGGAGTCTGAAATCTCTCCATGAGGCTCCGGCCTTCGAGCCTTTCAACTTTCCCACTACACTGCATCCCAAACCCCAAATTCCTAGAGTCTCGTAGTCCCAAAGGGACCATCCTCGCATGTGGTGATGTACTAGATGCAGAGGCAAGTACAGGTGGGTCCTGAATACTCCTTGCACCAAATGGGCCAAACAGGTAAGTACTAGGGGTGACATGCGACAAGGCTGATAAGAAACGTGGCCCCTACAGTGGGTGACACTTATTGGGAACATAGGGTCTACGAAATGTAAAAATCTAGGTGACATGTGGCACATTAAACGTGGGTCCACGTCACCCTAGGTGATGTCAGCATGCCACATCACCCTGGACTGATAACCTTCCAAATCCTTCGATATCACGGTCAAGGTGTGTTCACGTAACCCTTGAATCGATGGCCTCCATTACTTCGCAACTTCGACATTTAGGGGATCCGCAGTGTAAATTCCTCCTTTTTGTTGGAGTGGTCAGTGTCAAGCTGACCATGGTCTAGATTTGAAAGTTAGGGGAGATCCCGAAGGGTCCTTAGATCTACGGTCCTCATCACTTCATAGCTCCGGAGTTCGGGAGTTTCGGCCTTATGGTCACTACACTCTCCCGAAGCAGGACTTCGTCGAAGTACCGTACGTGGGTCCCTCCATTGTTTGATCGGACGGTTAAGAGGGGTTCCTAATGGAATCCCCAGATCCACAACTCTCATCACTTCGTAACTCCAGCATTCAGAGATTTTGGTTCTTTAGCATCCCTATTCTCCTGAAGTAGGACTTCGATGAAGTAACCTCGGTGTAGATCCAATGGCCAAGGGGACTCCTGAACATCCTCGGATCTGTGGCTCGCATTAGTTCATGATTGATGAGTGGATCACAATTTAACGGTGGTGTAGGTCTATCTATCTCGGTTAGGGAAACCACCAGGTGTCAGTTAACCTCATGGGTAACCCTAACAATCAGTTTCCTTTTGGTCGGTTTAAAAATGGTAAGGTAAAAACACTCTGGAGCTTCGAACTCTCGGAGTTTCGAAGCCAGAAAGGATTAGCTCCATTTAGGACCTAGTGTAGGGTTCCCATACCTTGGTCACATGGGTACTTAGAAAACTATTGTGGGCTACATGCTAATTTCATAGCCATGAATTGGTTAAGGACATGAGCATGAGCCCTCAGTCATATGGGTGAGAGGTCTGAAGGAGTCATCCTCCTTCCACGGGGTTTGAATTTAGTATTCCCGCAAAGGTAGATGCTAGAGGTCGGTAGGATTTAAACATTCCAGTAAATCCTACCCCGACCCTCTTGTAGACTTACGTCCCACAACTCTCTAACGACTAAAATGAGGCAAGCAGATGACCATTCAAATGAGTGAGTTCATAGAAATATAATACATATTTCTATCATAATCATTTAATACAAAAATCAGTCATAGAAATATAAATATACTCAATCTTCATTTCCATTTCGATACACAGTGTATGAAAATACTTATCAGAAACCAGAAATCATGATGTGACTGCTGAAAGGGGTGCCTGCACATCCAATCCTAAATGGATTTACCACTAGCCAAATTTGAGCTAGACCACGATGCTCTGAGAGAGACTCTTTCTTCTTTCTCAGCGATAGTTAGGGACGGAGGTTACTCTCCTTATCCCATGGGATCTTGGAAACTGGTTTTCTATATACCAAGCAAGGAGGTCTGCATGAGTACTTCCACAGTAGCTCGCTAGCCATGTTTATCATCTTGTAACGAAAACCCTGCAACAACTTCTTGCACCCAGAACGATCTTATTTATCAATTCTTCCTCGAACCATAGATCTACAAGCGCTCTTTTCTCTTCTTGAGATTGGGCTTTCGACTATGCTCTCTTCACAGATCTACTTTCTTACTCCTCTACCTCTGGCCACGAATTGACTATTTTCTTTCCTTCCTAAAAAAGGTTGCATGGGTCTGAATCCCCATCTCATGGTTAGGTCTGGAATTATTGCAGATGGGTACTCTGCCCCATATCATCATTAACTCTTGAGGAGGACTCTTCCAGTTACCACTCTAACTGGTAATTCATTTCTGGGTAAGAGGACTATTCTGGCTCTGAGCCATTAAATCTAGTAAGGTAACTAGTTTGGTGGGGGGTCATCTCAACCATTTCTTGTTCCCCACACCATCTCTCTCATAGAATCCATGGTCTATCTATGCAAACCCCTTTTAGCAATTATGCAACACCTTTCCATTTTCTATTAATAATAGAAAATACATACATTGACATTTTATAACAAAAAGGTTCATCAAATCCAACATTCACGCATATTTAGTCTGCCATAATCTCTTGGTCAGTTATATTTATATTTACAAATTAGGGGAAACAAGGTTATTACAATCCCCTCCCTGACCCGAAAAGAATCCAGAGAAGGCTAAGAACAACTTAGAACTCACAGAGGCAACTCAGGATGCTCAGAATGGCTCTAGCAGACAGAGAAACGGAAAAAATTCAAAGTTCCCAAAACTCAATGAAAATGGCATGATCGCGAAGAGAGCGTCACAATATTTCTAACAGCGCAAACAGCTCGTCAAACAGAGTTACGTTTTGAAAGATATTTGTGGTCAAAGTTTGATCAACCTAGCCCAGTCAGCGGGGGATGAGTCAGCATCCGTACTATTGATGTTAGTATCTGTAAAACACACATGGCAGGAAAAGGGATGTGACATGTGGCATGCTGACGTCAACATGATTTCATCATGATGACATGGTAGCACCAGAGGCTGCCACATGTCACCCAGTTTTGGTGTTTTTGGACCAATCCATGGACCAATCAAATCATGTCACGTGGTAGTCTGTACAGTCTGTACAGATGATGTGGCATGATGACATGGTGTGCTGACTTGGAAGGGGGTAGCATGGAACAATGAGAGGCCACCACGTGGCCCAATCAAGGGTTGCCATGTGGAATGAAGGAAATGCACAAGGACAACCCGTGAACAAATTTTGGGAAAAAAATGGTTGGTGGGTCCACCAAATCTCGCGGACCATGCCAACCATAGCCACAGATAGAAATCATTGGAGAAGGTTCTAGATCCACCACCAAACTGGTGAAATGAAACAACACACACACACACACATATATATATAATACAACAATGCAAATCCCAAAAGGAGAGTCTGTGGGTTTGACCTCGGTACCTCTGCCATAACCAATGCATTAATATATCCACCCCTAACCAACAGGCCATGGATACCACATGGTAAAAAATGCCCAGTTTAATTATTAAAAGGGGAATCTTCCCAGCCATGGAGGGGGAGAAGGCGCATGGACCGTACGACCATCTGGGCACCTTTTTCAATGTAAAGTATAGTCATAATTGCATATTGCAGAGGGCATAGAAACCAAGACATAATTCTGCTTGGGAATGGGAGTGCCAGAGTTAGATCGAGGCATGGAGACAATCATTTTTGGGTAATTTGACACCATGAATTCAATGGTGCTCTCTATTTTCTGATCTGAGCATTATTTTTGCAGCATGATTTCAGAATGAGGTATACTTATGTATTTTGCCAAATTCTTTTGCTGAGTTAATGAAAGAGCCTACCCATTTCAGAGCATGACCCAGAGATGCAATCCATCAGGGACAAACTTCATTATCAAGTTTTTGTGTTCATATTTGATGCTTGTGTCTCTTGATTTTTGAGTTTTCCCTTATTTAATGGTGCACTTTAATTTATGCTCATTTAATGCAATTCTTTATAAGTCACGATGAAAAGATCCCATATCATGTTGGTATCAGAACAATCGTCTTTGAATTGAATTTTTGAGTGTGAATGCTTACTAGGGCCAAGCATAATCAGGGTGAAGGAACTCTTAAGAATTTCAATCCCGAATTTGACTATGCATCTCGAAGGAAGAAAATGGAAGAATAGGACAAGCATGATGAACATGAGAAAAACTTTCACATGGTCTTTTATCGCATGTCAAAAATGGTCGAACGAATGTATGGATATTATGAGAAGAGGATGAAGAAGAAAGGAAAGAAAAAGGAAGAATATGCAGATGATGATGCTTCGGTAAACCAAGGGGCTGGAGGAGATCCTCCTAAGCCTCCATCTTCACCTTCGAGTTCTAGTTCTTCTTCCTCTAAGAATTCTCATCATTCTTGTCATTCTAGCCATAAAGCCTCTTTTAAGAAACCATTATTAAAGCTTGATGTAAAATTTGCTTTACCTATGTTTAATGGAGATGTTAATCCTGAAAAGATAGATAATTGGATCCGATAGGTTGAATTCTATTGTCTTGTCCATCATATTGATGAAGAGGATGTTAAAGTGCAACTAGATTCTCTTCAGTTGGATGGCACTTCTCTTGTATAGTGGGAGAGAAAGCTTCATGACAGAAGTAAGTGTAGTAATATTATTTCCTCATGGTCATAATTTAAATCAGCGATAAGGAGGCAATTTTATCCATTAGGGTATTTACATAAATCAATGATGGAATGGAAAACTTTAAGGCAAAGTAAAGGTCAAACTGTACAAAGTTTCATAGAAGAATTTAGGAAGAAAGCTCTTGCATTGAACATTCCTTTGGATTCTTATGAAACTTTAATGAAGTATATTGGCACACTTCGCAATTATATTCATCATACTTTTATCTTGTTTAACCCCACTAGTCTTGACAAAGTTTGTGTGAAAACCACTCGCCTTGAGAACAGGGGAAAACATGTTTAAGAAGATCCCATGAAGAAACCTTCCAATCTCCCACATAAAACTTTTAAGAAGTTTAAAAGGAAGGAAAAGAAGACCGCCACAGTGACGAGAGAAGGAGGAAAACGATCTTTCACTCATTGCAAGAAGATCGTTCACGATGAAGAACAATGTTGGAAACTGCATCCAGAAAAGAAACCGAAACAATTCGGTGGAAAGGGGAAGACAAAAACCATTGTGGCAGTGCAACAAGATCTTGGTTCTGATTCAGGAGATGAAGGAAAGATCATAGCAGTTGGAGTATAAGGTAAAGATTCTCTTCATGCTAGTTCAAGTTCCAATAATGAATCTCATGTGGATGAACGAAAGAGAAATGAATTATTTCACATAAGAGTTGTATCTAAACATACTAACATAGATACATTATTTGATACGGGTTCCCAAGTAAGCTTAATATCTTAAGCACTTGTCAATAATATGGGTCTTGAAACGAAACCACATCTAAAGCCTTATCCTCTTGGTTTGGTATGTGATAAAGAAAAACTTAAAGTCACCAAACAATGTACGATCAGATTTTCTATTGCTTCAAAGTTAATTGATGAAGTGGATTTGGATGTTGTACCACTTGATATATGTGGCATAGTGTTGGGAAGTCCTTATCTTTATGATAGAAAAGTAGTCTTCTTTTGTCATGATAACAAATACCACCTTACTAAAGGGGGAGTGGAATATATTGTTAGAGCTCACAACATGAGGGTAAATAAAACACTTGTTAGTGCAAGGAAAATGAAAAGACTCATAAACACTAATAAGAGATATGTACTCATGGTCATCAGAGAGAAAGATGTCAAGAAATCCAATGCTTTACAAGGGTGTAATCCATCTCATAAAAAGGAATTAATTAATATTGTTTCTAAGTATGATGATATTTTTCAGAAACTAGATGGATGACCTCCTAAGAGGGAAATCCAACATGAGATACTTCTTCACCAGGATTCTCCTCTTCCTAATGTGGGCATGTATAGGATGTCAATTGTGGAGGTGACAAAGATCAAGAAGAAGGTACACAGATTATTGGATCACGGGGTCATCAGACCCAGATCATCTCCTTATGGTTCTTTGATCAGGATGGTGCCAAAGAAGGATGGCACATGGTGAATGTGTATCGATTACTGGGCCTTAAATAAAATCATGGCGAAAAATCGATACCCTCTTCCTCATATAGATGATTTACTTGATCAATTGAAGAATGATGTTTATTTCACTAAGTTGGATTTGCACAGTGGATATCATCAAATCAGGGTCGCAGAACAGGATGCATGGAAAACTTCCTTTAAAACCAAACAAGGATTGTTTGAGTGGTTAGTTATTCCTTTTAGGATTTTTAATGCTCCGATAACTTTAATGTGTGTGATGAATGATGTATTCAGGCCTTTCCTAGATGACTTTGTGATTGTATATTTAGACGACATTCTTATTTTTAATAGGAATTGGGATGAACATGTAAGGCATGTAAAGAAAGTATTGGATACTTTGCAAAGGGAAAATTTGTATGTAAAATTGTCTAAATGTGATTTTGGCAAGACTGCACTTGTGTACTTAGGTCATATTGTAGGAGGAGTACAATTGAAAATTGATCCTTCTAAAGTTGATGTAATTTTAAATTGGCCTGAGCCAAAAAGTGTAACCGAAGTCCAAAGCTTCTTAGGTGTAGTCCAGTATTGGAGGAGGTTCATTCCCAACTTCTCATTTATAGCATCTCCTTTGCATGTCTTAACCAGTGTGAAGAACACTTTTTAGTGGGAAGGAAAGAAACAAAAATATTTCAACATTTTGAAGGAGAATATCAGTACCACACCAGTATTAGCACTGTTGAATCTTCAATAGACTTTTGAGATCGAGACAGATGCCAGCGAATACGCCATGGGTGTAGTATTTATGCAATATCGCAAGCCTATTTGTTACCTCTCTAAAACTTTTAACCAAGTTTTTTTTAACTATCCCACATATGATAAAGAGTTGTATGCATTTGTCTAGAGCATAAAGAAATGGAAGCATTACTTTTTAGGTAAGGAAACAATTGTACATACAGATCACCATCCCTTATAGTATCTCCAAGCATAGACCAAAATGCAACAATATCGACACTACATATGGATGGGTTTTCTACAACAATTTCATTTGGTAATCAAGTACAAAAAGGGTACAAGTAACAAGGTAGTTGATATTCTTTCTAGACCTCCTATTGCTACTTCTATTATTTTGAAGAATACTTATTTATCTTATGATAGCTATGTAGAACAGTATGCCATCAATGAATATTTTAAAGAAGTATATGTGAAGCTAACCCATGGTGCACAAGTAGAGAACTATTGTATGTAGGAAAAACTACTCTACCATATTGGAAAACTATGTATTCCTACAAGTGAATGAGTCCATGTAATACGAAAATCTCACACTTATCTTGTGTCTAGGCATTTTGGGCTAGGAAAAAATATGTCTCACTTGTAGAGGTTTTGTTACTGGACTCAAATGAAAGCAATTGTAACTAAATTTGTAAAGGGGTGTGTGATGTGTTCTACTTGTAATCCCACTAATAGAAAACTGGGGCTATACTCACCACTTCATGTTCCATCCCATCCATGGGAAAGTATCTCCATGGATTTTGTAGGGGGTTTACTAATGACCAAAGGGGGTTATTATTATTTGTATGTTGTAGTGGATAGGTTCATCAAGATGTGTATCTTTATGCCATGTAAAAAGAAAATCATTGCTAAGAAGACTTCTAATCTCTTCTTTTAGTATGTTTGGGTTCACTTTTGATTACCCACATCCATTGTCTAGGATCGATATACTTGATTCCTTAGGGACTTTTGGACTAGCTTATGGAGGATTATGGACACCAAATTGAAGAGGAGCATTTCTTTCCATCCACAGACCGATGGATAGACAGACATTGTAAACCGAATAGTGGTACTTTTTCTTCGATGCTACTGCAGAAAGCATCCCAATTTATGGGATGAAAATATACCCTATGTACAACATGCATAGAACCGAGCTTTACATTCATCCACTTAGAGTTCACCTTTTGAGACATGCTTTGGTTACCTACCAAAGGTTACTTTGGACTTGATGCATGGTAGATATGTCGATGTAAATGAATAATGAACAGAGGACAGAGCCCACAAGCTCATCCAGAGGATCCAGTAGATACGCCAGGAAGTCAGGGAATAGTTGGAGAAAATTCAAGCACAGTATAAAGCTCGACATGACAAGAACAAGGTTGATCATCAATTCCAAGTTGGATACCGGGTATGGCTTCACATCAGCAAGGAGAGATTGAAGGGTGAAGGAAAGAAACTCAAGACCATTCATTATGGATCCTTCACTATCTTGGAGAAAATTGGAACCAATTCTTTTCATCTCGATCTTCGACCTTACATGTAGATTTACTCAGTTGTGAATGTTGAAAACATGAAACTTTTTGAGCCTCCCATGATCATGGATCAAGATGAGGAAGTTTCAATACCTTCAGTTGATGAGTTTACACCTGAGTACTTGGATGAGTTACAGGAAGATATCATCCTGGATAGGAGGAAGAGGACTTCACGCAGGGGTGATGTTGATTATCTTCGAGTAGGATTGAAAGGCACACATCCAAGAAAGTAAAAGTGGATAGAGAAGGACAAAGTGAGGGTACTCTTCCCTCACTTACTTTTTGATTGATGAAATATTTTGGTGGTCAAAAAATCTCTCAGTGGGAAGGCGTGATCCAAAAAGGATCCAGAGAAGGATAAGAACAACTCAGAACTTACAGAGGCAACTCAGGATTCTTAGAATGGCTCCAGTAGATAAAGAAAGGGAAAACATTTAAATTTTCCAAAACTTAGTGAAAAAGGAATTATCGCGAAGAGCGTGTCACAAGATTTTTAACTGTGCAAATGGCTCATCAAACAAAATTACAGATTGAAAGATATACGCGGTCAAAGTTTCATCAACCTAGCTAGTCAGTAGGGGATGAGTCAACATTCATACTGTTGATGTCAAAATCCATACAATACACGTGGCATGAGCAGGGAAATGACACATGGTATGATGACATCATCATGATGTCAACATGATGATGTGGCAGCACCATAGGCTACCATGTGTCACCTAGTTTTTGTGTTTTTGGACCGATCCGTGGACCAATCACGCCAACCATAGCCACAGATAGAAATCATTGGAGAAGTTTCTAGAGAAATCTCCAAACCGACGGAACAGAACAACACACACATATATAATACAACAATGTAAAGCCCAAAAGGAGAGTCTTAATATATCCACCCCTAACGAACAGGTCGCAGGTACCACATGGTAAACAATGTCCGGTTTAATTATTAAAAGGTGCATCTACCCGACCACAGAGGGGGAGAAGGCCTGCGGACCGTACAACCATCCAGGCACATTTTTCAATGCAAAGTATAGTCATAATTTCAGGTTTCAAAGGGCATGAAAACCGAGACAAAATTATTCTTGGGCCTGGGAGTGCCAGAGTCAGATCGAGGTGTAGAGATAGTCATTTTTGGGTAATTCGACGCCACGAATTCAGTGGTGTTTTCTATTTTCTGATCTGAGCATTATTTATGCAACTTGATTTCATAATGAGGTATACTTATGTATTTTTCCAAATTATTTTGTTGAGTTAATGAAAGATCCTACCCATTTGAGAGCAGGACCCGGAGACGTAGTCCACCAGGGACGAACTCCATTATCAAGTTTTTGTGTTCAGATCTGATGCTTATGTCTCTTCATTTTTTAGTTTTCCCTTCTTTAATGGTGCACTTTAATTTATTCTCATTTAATGAAATTCTTTATAAGTCATGATGAAAAGATCTCAAATCACTCCCCCTTGAAGGAACATCATCCTCGATGTTCTATCTGTTGATGTGCTCTATATGTACAAAATTAAACAAAAATGTGTATCCTTGTTTCATGGATTCCTCCATTTCCCATGTAGCCTCACATGGGCCAAAGTGTTTCCACTGCACCTTGACTTGTGAAATGGTTTTTTTCCTGAGTGGGGTTTCTTTCCTATCTACTATGCATTGAGGTTCAACAATGAATTCTCTCTCTGGTTCCACCTGAATCACAAACTAGTCAATTATATGATTAGAATAGTGTACATATTTCTTCAATAATGAAACATGGAAAACATTATGTGCCTTCACTATGGGAGGAAGCGCTAATCTATGGGCTACAAGTCCCACTCTATCCAAAATTTCAAACGGTCCACAATACTGAGGTGTCATCTTGGCACAACCTCCCATTCTCAAGGAGATTTTCCTGGGTCTAATTCAGAGATACACATGATCCCTTGTTTTGAACTCTCTAGGAGTCCTCTTTCTATATGCATAGATTTTATGTCTATCCTGAGCTATTTTCATATTCTTCTTTATTTTAATTACTTGTTGTTCCATTTCTTTTAGCATGTCTGACCCGATTGTAATTCTATCTATCGGGTTATCCCATCTGATTGGACTCTTGCACTATCTACCATACAGGGCCTCAAATGGACTCATCTTCAAGGACTCTTGATAGCCATTGTTGTAGGAAAACTCTACTGGTGTTAGGTAGTATCCCACTTCTTAGGCTGATGCATTACATGCATCCTTAACATGTCCTATAAGTCTTGGTTTACCCTCTTTGTCTATCCATTAGTTTGAGAGTGATAGGTTGTACTAAATAGCAACTTAGTTTCAAAACTAACAAACAAATATTTCCAAAAGATTGAAGTAAATTTTGTATCTCCGTCAAATATGATTTCCTTAGTCATGCCATGCAACCCAAATATTTCCTTCATGAATATATTGGCAATATCTATTTCCTTGCAAGTTGACTTGATGGGAACGAAGTGAGCAACCATGCTCATTTTTTCCACCACCACCATAATGGCATCATTCTATTTGGCCGATTTTGGTAATCCTGTTTTGAAATCCATGGAGATGGTTTCCCATTTCCATTCTAGAATTGGTATGGGCTGCAACAACCCTGTTGGATGCCAATGTTCTTCCTTAACCTACTAACATTCTATAAATTTATCCAAGTAATCAGCTATGTCCTTCTTCAGTCTCAGCCAATAAAACAGTTTCCTAGTGGTTGTGATCATCTTCTAACAACTAGGATGACCAGTATATGGTCTTTTGTGTAGTTCATCCATCATGAACCTTTTCAAGTCTTCATGGTTCAGAATATACAACCTAACTTTGTAAGTTAGAAAGCCATCATTCAACAATTGATAACCTTCGTACTTCAACCCTGTGGGCTCTTTCTCTAAGTATGATTTTATAGTCTTGAAAAATGCATATGTTTCTTGTGAATTGTTTACTTTCTCCTTGACATTCATTTCACAAGTGCTTACAACTACCAAGTGAATCACTTTCATACTTCTTCTAAGGGAATAAACCACACTATTTTATTTTCCTTTGATATGTTTGATTTCAAAATCAAACTGACTAAGTGTTACAAATTTTTTTCGTCACCCTCATGATCGTTAATGATGTAAACCTATATGTTGTCTTTAGAGGGGTCAGTGGCATGAATTCCTGAAGAAAGAAGGGAGAAGAAGTTTTCGTGAGAGAAGAAGTTGTGTTTTCCTCTGTAAAAACCCTATTTTGGAGGATTTCCATGGGCTGCACCATAGCTAGGGTGCAGAAATGCCTGATTTCCATAGGATGCACTATAGCTAGGGCACGAAATTTTTGTAGGTTTCTCTATAGCTAGGTCACGGCGACCTTCGTACGTGGGAAAAATGAGCATTTTCTCGATGCTTCTAGAAGGAGAATCTTCTATCGTGAGGTGGCCTCTGAATGGTTTGGATCTTACTCTCTTTCATGATTTAGTGGGATCAGCCTAACCTCTTCACCTTATCCTCTTCAGCTTATAAAAGGAGAGGATCTCTCATGGAGAATGTTATCTTTGCTTGGGATTAAGCTTGATTTAGTTGGCTTTGGCTTGGAATTATTAGCTTGGTTATATTGACTTTGAGCTTTTCTTTTGTCAAGATAGATGTCATATCTATAGTCTCAAAATTCTTGGATCAGAAGTGTGAGGGAAGCAAGGAACTGTTGGAAGGAACCTTACAACATCAAGGCATGTGGTTGTAATCTCTCTTTCTATTATTTAATATAATACATTGGCATGTTTCTTTCCCATAGAATTATCTTATTTTATTGCATAATTCCTTGATCATATGCATAGGTTGTCATTGAATATACTCTCTCTACTTTCACTTTGGTTGGTCTGTCTCACTGTAGGATCAGTATCACAAGAGCACCGAAGCGAAACAAGAACAACAAAGATATAAGGAAGTGACATTTAAAGGTATGTCTATCGTCTTTTGTTTGGTATTAAATTTGATGATTAGATCCTAGGGAAAGCGCCATGTCCTGTCGTGTTTTGTTCTAGATCTAGGTGGATTTAAGGGGATCGATTCGTGTCCGCACTTAATGATTTACCCATTAACACTAAAGAGAGCCATCCATATAGCTTGTATAGCATTGAGTTTTGGTCGATCAAACAGGTACCTCAACCCACAATGGTATGTCATAAGCACAAATTTTCCACCCAAGATGTAATGCCTCTGTTATGGCAGCCAATTCTAGATCATGGGTCACATAATTGATTTCATGCTCATTAAATTTTATGGATTCGTAGAAAATTACATGTTCTTCTTGCATAAGGACTCCTCTGAGTCATTCCTTGCAGGTGTATGCACACACAAGGAAGTCCTTGTTTGGATCTACAATCTTTAACATGGGTGCATTGGTTAGAAGACATTTCAGTTCTTGGAATATCTCTTCACATTCTAATGTCCAAAGGAATTTAACTCCCTTTTTATGAAGGGAAGTGATTGGGCAACCAATCTTGGAAAATAATTTTATGAACCTCCTATAGTATCCTACTAGGCCCATAAAGGATCTGATATCAGATACATCCTTTTGGGTAGGCCAATCCATAATGGCTTTGATCTAATCAAGATCAATTGCCACCCCTTCTTCAGGAATAAAATGGCCTATGTAATGGACTTGTTTGTGGAAAACGTCACACTTACTAAACTTAGCATATATATGATGTTCTCTTAGTACTTGAAGTACTAGCTTAAGATGTTATTCATTCTCTTCCCTATTCTTGGAATAGATTAGGATATCATCAATGAAAACTAATACAAATTTGTCTAAGAACTTACTGAGTACATTATTCATTAAGCACATAAAAGTGGATGGTGCATTGGTTAGACCAAATGGCACCACCACAAATTCATAGTGACCATATATTGTCCTAAAGTTTCTTTTGTGGATGCCTTCATCCTTAATTCGAACCTAATGGTATCCAGACCTCAATTCAATATTGGATAAAATTGTAGCACCCCTTAATTGGTCAAACAAGTCATCAATCCTTGGCAAGGGATACTTATTCTTTATGGTCATCTTATTGAGTTGTCTATAGTCTATGCACAACCTCAGTGTGCCATCCTTATTTTTCACAAACAACGTTGGTACTCCCCATGGAGACACACTAGGCCTAATGTAGCCTTCGTCCATAATTTCCTTTAGCTATAGCTTGAGCTCCACCAACTCTGGTGTACTCATTCTATAGGGTGTTCTAGACACTAGCACTACTCCTGGTGCAAGTTCTATTGAAAATTCAATATCTCTTCTTGGAGGTATACCTGATACCTCTTCTGGAAACACATATTTATACTCTCTTAGTATGGGGTGGTCCTCTAGGCTTGGTTCGTTGTCCTCAACAGAGTCTAACACTTTTATTGCATACAAAGAAAATCCTTTTCTGTAATACTTCTTCACTTGAAGCTCTAATATGTGTCTCGCTGAGACAGGATTTTGAATCCCTTGTAGGGTTACCTTCCTCCTTTCTTCATTTTCACACTCCAAAGTTTTGTTGTAACAATCCAACTTGGTTTTATGGGAATAAAACCAGTCCATTCCAATCAACAGATCATAAGATCCTAAAGGGAGCATGTTTAGGGTTGCTTAGGTGGGTAATCCACTCATAATTAATTGGCATGCTGGTATGACCTCGGTTACTTTTATTTTGGGTTCTAGTGGCTAGTTGTACCAGCAATGATTTAACATGTTTGACTTGTTGCAATTTACATTCTCAACAGTTTGAGGGGAAACATAATTCAAATTAGAATCAGGGTCAATTAAAATGGAAACTATATGGTTGGCAATCATACCTTCCATCTCCACCATTGAAGATCGGTAGTCGGTTTGTTTATTATCCAAGGTTGCATAACTCTGTGGCATGCTCCTAGCCACATCATTGACTGTGGTAGCCTCTTGGATATTGTAGACCCTCCTATTGTTTTTTTGTCTATATGGGAAGTCTCTCACAATATGTTCTTCTCCACAACCCCAACATTTCAAGGGTTCTCTCTTTGCATTAGCAGTCTTACCTGAGGCTTATCCAAAGGGTTTATTTCCACTCTAAGAGGGGAAATTTTGTTGATATACACTTTTATTAGGAAGAATCATCTTAGAACATTTTCCATGGTTCTTAAATCTTGAGGGTTTGAATCCCTTCCTCTTGAATTTGAAAGTACTTTTCTTCTTCTAGTCCTCATGAGGTTCTGTCAAATTCTTGAATTGCTCACAGCAATACCTTGCCTTCCGGATAGTGTCTTCTAAGGTATTTGGCTCATCAAATTCAATTATGTCCCGGAAGGATTGAGGAAGACCACTAATAAATCGTTTCATCCTTACCTTTTCATACTTTATGTAGGGCACATACCTTATCATCTCAAGGAATTTATTGATATATTCCTCTATGGTGAGTTGTCCCAACTTGAGTTCATAAAACTCCTTGGTCTTCTCATCAAAGTATTTCTATGACAGGTACTTCTTCTTGAATTATTTCCCAAATTGTTTCCATGAAAATTCCTTCTCATGGACTCCTTTCATGTTCCTAAGGTCCTCCCACCAAATGGAGGCCTTTCCATTTAGGTTCAAAATGGTTATTCGAAACTTTAAATTTACAGAGTAGTCATGGACTTTGAAGTACTTCTTCAATCCAAGAAGCCAAACTTATTCTTCTTCCCCCTTCTTAATTTTTCCATTGAAAGTGGGTGGTTTGTCTTTCTTGAACTCTTCAGGGTCATGGCTCTTGGAATGTTTCCTCTTCTTTCTTTTCCTCTAGGAATGCAAACTAGTTTTTCTACTAGAATATTACTTGGAATTGTCAGTTTCCTCACTAGAGGATTCTTCTGATGAGTGTCTCTTGGCTCCATGTTGGACCTTCTTTAGGTTCTTCTCCTAGTGTGGCTACTTTCAGGGCCATGCTTACTTTCAGGGCCATGCTACTTTCAGGGCCATGAGGAATCCAAATTTTGCTTACTCTAATCATATCGAATCATCTCTCTAAGGTATTCATCCTATTTTTCTCACCCGTAGCTTTCTAACGACTGTTATCGGGCTCTAATCCATCCTCTAGTTTGCAAGATATGGCCTCTCAAAGTTCTTCGACTGTTATTAGTTGAGGGCACATGGTGCCCACATGGGTCCATCTCTAGGTTCCGACCTCCTACATGGAAGGTCCATCCACCATCCAATCCAATGGTTGGACTTAATCCTCATCTAACACACAGGCTAGAGGGGAATTCAGCGTTCATCGCTCCGGCGCTGAACATCCCTTTTCCTTTCTACACACATATTCTCTGGAGTCCCAAATTCTCAAAATCTTGAAGAGCCCATAATATCTCCACATGGCTCTGGCCTTTAGGCCTTTCAACTTACCCGTGACACTTCATCCGAAACCCCTGGAGTCTCGAAGTCCCAGACTCCCGAAGGGACCACCCTCACACATGGTGATGTACTAGATGTAGAGGCAAGTATAGGTGGGTCCCGAATACTCCTCCCACCAAATGGGCCAAACAGGTAAGTACCAAGGGTGACACATGACAAGGCAGAGATGACACATGGCCCCTAAAGTGGGTGACATGTGTCACATTTTATTGGGAACATAGGATATATGGAATGTACGAATCCAGGTGACACATGACACGTCAAACATGGGTCTATGTCACCCTGGTTGATGTTAGCATGCCACGTCACTCCGGACTGATAATGTTCCAAATCCTAAAATATCACAGTCAAGGTATGTTCATGTAACCCCTGAATCGATGACCTCCATTACTTCACAACTTCGGAGTTTGGGGGATCCGCGGTGTAACTTCCTCCTTGCTACTAGAGTGGTCGGCATCGGGTTGACCATGGTCTATATCTAATGTTCAAGGGAGATCTTGAAGGGTCCCTAGATCTATGGTCCTCATCATTTCGCAGCTCCGACCTTCAGAAGTTTTAGCCTTATGGCCTCACCTCTTTCCCGAAGAAAGACTTCGTCGAAGTACCATATGCAGGTCCCTCCACTATTTGATTGGATGGTTAAGAGGGGTTCCTAATAGACTCCCTAGATCCATGGCTCTCATCACTTTGTAACTATCATTCAAAGAGTTTGGTGCTTTATCATCCCTATTCTCCCGAAGTAGGACTTCACCGAAGTTACCTCGGCATAGATCCAATGACCAAGGGGACTCTCGAACACTCTTAGACCTGTGGCTCGTGTTACTTCGCGATTGATGAGTGTATCGCAGTTTAATGGTGGTACATGTTTATCTATCTCGATTAGGGAAACAACAAGGTACCGGTTAACCTCGTGGGTAACCCTAACAATCATTTTCCTCTCGACTAGTTTACAAATGGTAAGGTCAAAACACTCCGAAGCTCCAAACTCCTAGATTTTCGAAGCCAGAAAGGCTTAGCTCCATTTAGGACCTAGTGCAGGGTTCCCATACCTTGGTCACATGGGTACTTCGAAAACTCTCATGGGCTACGCGCTAATTTCTTAGCCGTGAATTGGTTAAGGACAAAGGCATGAAAAATTGATCATATGGGTGAGAGGTTTGAAGGAGGCATCCTCATTCCATAGGGTTTGAACTTAGTATTCCCACGAAGATAAATGCTATAGGTTGGCAGGATTTAAACATTCCAGTAAATCCTACCCCAACCCTCTTGTAGACTTGCATTCCACAACTCTCTAACTGCTAAGCTGAGGCAAGCAAACAACCATTCAAAAGCATGAGTTCACAGAGAGATAATGCATATTTCTACCATAATCATTCAATACAGAACTCAGTGATAGAAATAAAACTATACTCAATCATCATTTCCATTTCAATACACAGTGTACGAAAATACTTATCAGAAACTGAAAATCATGATGCGACTACTAAAAGGGGTTCTTGTTTCCACCCAACCATAGGCATAGCCACTCCTAAATGTATTTATCATTGGCCAGCCCTGAGCTATAGCATGATGCTCTGAGAGAGACTCTTTCTTCTTACTCAACGATAGTCAGGGATGACGGTTACTCTCCTCCTCCCATGGGATCTTGGCAACCAGTTTTCTCTATACCAAGCAAGGAGGTTTGCACGAGTACTTCCACAATGTCTCGTCAACCCCATTTATCATCTTGTAATGAAAACACTACCAACAACTTCTTGTGCCAAAAATAAGATTATTTATCAGTTCTTCCTCAAACCAAAGAGCTGCAAGTGCTCTTTTCTCTTCTCGAGATTAGTCTTTCAACTATACTCTCTTCACAGATCTTCTTGCTCTCTCCTCTACCTCTACCCATGAATTTCCTCTTTTCTTTCCTTCCTTAGCAAGGTTGCATGGTTCCAAATCCCCATCTTGTGGTCAGGTCTGGAAGTCTCGTAGATGGGTACTCTGCCCCATATCCTCATACACTCTTGAGGAGGACTCTTCCATCTACCACTGTGACTGGTAATTCATTTATGGGTCAGAGGAATGTTCTGTGTCTAAGCCATTAAATCCAGTAAGGTATTGTTTTGGTGGGGGATCATCTCAACCATTTCCATTTCCCCTCACCATCTCTCTCATAGAATCCATTGTTTATCTTGGAAAACCCCCCTTTCAGCAGTTATGCAACACCTTTCAATTTTCTATTAATAACAAAAAATACATACATTGACCTTTTATAACAAAAAGGTTCATCAAATCCAACATTCACACATATCTAGTCTTCCATAGTCTCTTGGCGAGTTATAGTTATATTTACAAACTGGGGGAAACATGGGTATTACAACCACTAATGAACTCATAAGTTTTTCACTAGAAACCCAAATGGGCAAAACCATCTTTGAATAGGGCTGGGTGTTTTCATTATGGAAATATTTGTTTACAATGCATTCTTGGCTTCCTGTTCCTTTTTCCCTCTTGGCCAAAAGACCCATAAAAAATAAGAGTGAGGGAATAAATAGGGAGAGTTGGGGGGTAGGGGGAAGGCCAATATACTTGACCCTTCATTTCCCATACTCAGCCTTCTCTCCTATTCAATTTTTAAATTACATTTAATTCTGCATTTTCCTCTCCTGTTCTGAGTTTTTTTTTTTTCCTATTAGACTTTCAAATTTACATTTCTTTACAAGGTTTATTGACCTTCATTAATTGTTAGATTAATATTTCAAATATTGAATTTTACACCCAATTGTCTTTCTGATCCAATTTTGGCTCAATTTCATTCATCACTAAATCATATCCATGATGCTTTTCAAATATTTCCTTTTCTTTTATTATATTTCAAACCCTTCTCATGTTATTTATTTGATTCATTTGCAAATGTGAAACTAGGGGACCTTGATGATCAAACCAATATACATATTGGACTATCATACTC
>JZKD02S0955685.1:131051-142671 GCA_000966675.3 Picea glauca | reverse complement strand
CTATCGGAGTAACTGCACTATCCAACCACCATTTGATCCTCAAGGAATGGCTGTAATAATGAGAGATGGATCTCGAACATGAGAAATGACGATATGTCAAGTGGAGCATAAGTGGAGTCATTTCTATGGTTGAACAGTTAGAAAGATATAGATGTGGAGTTAAGCAATGATGAAGCGGCCCTTGTGGGACAGAGAGAGCATAAAATAATTTTTGAAAAATGGCGGAAATCTTGACAAAACAACAATGTTTCCATATGTAGAAATGGAAGAAATGCTAAGAAAATAGACAAAAGGAATGATAGCGGTAGGTGTATCAGTAGATAGTTTGGTTGGAACTGTGGCATTAGGTGTAACAACATCCAGGGCAAAAGAGTTGAGAAGAGGTGTAAATCATGCAAAGAAAAAGAGTCGGGAAAAGGTGTAACAGCATGTAAATCGGCCAAAAGGGTGTAACAACATGTAAATCAGCTCGAACACAGAAATATTTAGTTTTTAGGAAGTTTTTCAACTTCCAAAAACTAATCCTTCGGCTCCTTTTGCTTTAGTTTGCCTTGCGTTTCATCAATCCATCTGCACACAAGTAACTTTGAATTTCATTAAAAGAAAACATAAATTTTTTTGGCAAAAACAGAAAATAAATAAATAAATAAATAATTGCAGAGTTTATTTATATACAAGGTTTTATTTGAAAACGAAAATTTCTAAGGATTATAAGGGGAAGGAACAAGCTCTGTTCCATCCAAAAAGTGGTAATTTGTATCAGCTGTACATCTAAATTTGAATTTTGCCTTGGAAAGTGGATGTTGATAGAGGCGCAAGCGATGACCATTTACAAGTAACTGAGTATTGGATCCATCAATAGTGACCAACCTGACTGTCCCATTTGAAAAAATAGTGTCTACCTCGTAAGGTCCAAGCCATCGTGTATGCAGCTTACCCTGGAATTCTTTAAAGCATGAATCATACAACAGAGCCCAATCTCCTTTTTGGAATAATTTCTTCTTGATGACTCGGTCATGCCATTTTGTTCTCTGTTTTTGAATCACTATGGTTTGATGAATAGTGTCCAAACACTTTTCATCAAGCTCATTGAGCTACTACAGTCTAGCCTTTTGTGCCATAGTCAAGTTGAGTTTGACTGTTGATGCAATTCTTAAGGTTTTGATTTCGAATTCAATGGGAAAAGTAGGTCTCTTTCCATATACCAACTCATAAGGAGAAAAACTAGTTGTGTTCCTCCAAGCAGTTCGATAAGCCCATAGAGCTTCATGCAATCTGTCAGACGAATCCCTACAATATTCCCTCACTGTCTTAGTAAGAATAGCTTCTATGAATTTTTTGGTACTTTCCACCTGGCCATTACCTTGTGGATGGTATGGAGAAGTTGTTCTATGTAAAACATGATATTCCCTAAGTAGGGCTTCAAACTTATGTGATGTGAAAGGGGGTCCTCCATCAATTATTAATTCTCTAGGAATTCCAAACCTAACAAAGATATCTTCAAACAATAATGCTAAGACAACTTCATCTGAGGCCCTGATGATTTCTTTTGCCTCCACCCACTTGGTCATTTAATCTGTACACACCAATTTATAGACTTTCTTATTAGAAGGTGGGTTAATGGGCCCTACAAAGTCCATGGCCCATCTCTCAAAAGGCTCTAACACTACTTGAGGTTGGAGAGGCATCTCATCCCTATGATTTGGCTAACCCATTCGTTGGAAACTATCACAGGCATGGACATACTTTTTGGCATCTTGAAATATGGTGGGCCAAAAATAGCCCATCCTTAAAAATTTATGTCCAATCATTTTATCAGAAAAATGACCCCCACAAGGGCCATCATGGCAAGCTTTGAGCAGATCATAATCTTCATCATCTCTCACACATCTCCTGATTTCTTGATCCAGGCCCGTGTAGAAAAGATATCTCTCTATCCAACTATACCAAGCACTCTTCTAAATGATTTTCCTTCTTTCTCTTGGAGATAGATGTGGAGGTACCTTCCCTGCAACCAAATAATTAGCAATGTCTGCATACCAAGGTGAGTGAGAAGATACTGCAAAAAAATGTTCATCTGGAAAGGAACCATCTAATGGTGAATTATCATCATTTATATGCATTCTTGAGAGAAAATCAGCAACCACATTTTCTTTCTCTGGTCTATCTATTATAGTGATGTCAAATTCTTGAAGTAATAACAACCATCTTGTTACTCTGGCATTATTAATAGGTTTATTCATCAGATATTTCATTATTGTATGATCAGTATGAATAAAAGTAGGATAACCAGTGACATAATGCCTGAATTTATTGATTGCATAAACTACTACCAAGAATTCTCTTTCAGTAACTGTATAATTTAACTCAGTGGGAGCCATGTTCTTCCTTATATAGTAGATAGCATAGGGTTCTTTGTCCTCCTATTTCCCTAGTACTGCACCAATTGCAGTGTATGAGGCATCTGAAGAAATGTGAAAAGCAGAATCCCAATTGGGCCCTCTCAAAATGGGAGCTGTGGATAATTTATGTTTCAGATCTGCAAAATAGAATTCGCAATTGTCAGTCCAATGGAAGTCAACATCTTTTGTTAATAGGAAAAACAAGGGAGAGGCAAGTTTGGATTTTTTTTTAATGAATCTCCTGTAATATCTAGCATGCCCTAAAAACCTTCTTACCTCTTTTTGAGTTGATGGAGTTGGAATGTCCAAAAATACCTGGATTTTGGCTGGGTCTACCTGAATTCCTGCATAAGAAATGAAGTGTCCTAACACCACACCTTCGCTCATCATCATATGACACTTTTTTGTGCTTAAAGAAAGATGAGACTGCATACATCTTTTGAGCACTTTTTCCATATTAGTCAAGGCTTCATCGAAACCAATACCATAAGGTGTAAAATCATCCATGAATATTTCCATACAGTCATTCACCATATCAGAGAAAATACCAATCACAACTCTCTGAAAGGTGGTTGGTGCATTGCACAAGCCAAATGGGAGAAACTTGTAGGAAAATGTACCCTAAGGGCTGGTAAAGGTGGTCTTATCTTGGTCCCGGGGAGCAATTTTTATCTAGTTATAGCCACTAAATCCGTCTAGGAAAGAGAAAAACTTTTTCCCAGCTAGGTTGTCTAGAACCTGATCAATAAATGGTAGAGGGAAATGATCCTTCTGCATGGCCTTATTCAGGGCTCTATAGTCCACACACACTCTCCACTTACCATTCTTTTTAGGTACAATAACCAATGATGAAACCCACTTGTTGTTTGATATAGGATAGATGAATCCAACATTAAGAAGTTTCTGGAGTTCCTCCTTAACTATTTCTTTAATATTAGGGTTCATCCTTCTTTGGGGTTGCCAAATGGGTCATCATTCTTCCTTTATATATATATGGTGGGTGCATATTTCATAGGAAACTCCTTTCATATCCATGTAATCCCAGGCAAATGCCTCCTTATGTTCAATTAGTAACTTCATCAATCGGTGAGTTTCAGTAATAGATAAATCAGGATTAATGTTCAGGGTCTTTCTAGGTTTGATTTCTACAACGATGCTTTTAGAACTGAATTTAGGAAATAATTTGGTTGTTGTTGTTTTAACATTTGTTGTTACAGCTGAATCGCTTTTATTTACAGCAGTTTCCGAAAACATTTCTAGGCTCATCTCTTCCTAGGCAATAGGGTCGAAGATTCCAGTCAATCGGTGGTGTGTGTTCTGTGTAATAGTAGAGGGGTCATAGATAAAACAGTTGATTAACTCATCCTCTGTCTCATCTTTGAAACTCAGGGCTTTTCCTATGGTTAACACAGGTAGAGCACTTTCATCCTCAATGTCCATCCATAAAGAATTTTCGGGTTCCATACTGGGTGTAGCATGAGGATACAGGGTAAGTTTTTTTGTGTCATAACCATCAGAGATGGTCATGGAACCAGATCTACAACCAATGAAAGCATCGGTTGTAGCTAACCATGGTCTTATTAGAATTATATGGTGACCCCCGGACAGGTTTTGGGTTGCAAAATAACAAAATCAGCAGGATAGTCCCATGAATCAACTGAAATGACTAAATCATTGATTAGTCCTTCTGGTCTGATGATGGAACCATCAACTAATTCTAAAACAGTAGGAGTAGGTCGGACTTGCATTCTGAGTTACAACAATTGTGTAGTTTCTATTGGCATAATATTAATTGTTGCCCCTAATTCAACTAACACATGGGGAATAGGTGTTTGTCCAATTTTGACAGTGACTGTAGGGTTTCCTGGGTTACCATATTTAATAGGTGGGGTTTTTCCTAACATAAGTTCAGACAAGTCCCCCACTACATGCATTGTGAGGGGGTCCCTAGGTTTCCTTCTAGGTCTTCTGATACAGAGATCTCTCATAGTCTTGGCATAAATAGGGACATCTCTAATTGCTTGCAATAGTGGAATGTTAACTTGCAGGTTTTGCAATTCTCCTAAAAGATTGAAGGATGGTAATTCCATAGTTTTGGTAACTTCCAGTCTTTCAGGGAATGGGGGGGTCTATTAATTCTTTAATAGGTTGGTCAATTTATTCGGTATCAACAGATGGTTTTTCCCTTGATTCCTTGTCTGATTTTGAAGATGGAGCATCTTCAATTATGGGCTCAACTGTTCTCCTTGATGTTAATTTTATCTCATCACAAGGCATAGGAGTAATAGATAGAGCTGGCACATTGTATATATCAATATTTTGAACGACATTATTATTAGGATTTGGGTTAGGTTGCACAGGCATCTGAGGTCGTAATGGAGGATTGTTCTGTGGGGCATTGGGAGGTAACTACAGTTGTTGTTGCTGATACTGAGGTTGGAACTATTGTTGATAGAGGTTCAGTTGATGGTTTTTATAGTTAAGTTGTTGTTGAGGGCCTCTCCAATATGGGTTCCATTGCCCATGATGACTTTGTTGTTGGCGCATAGGTAACCATGCATTGGGATCCTGATAAGGATGGAGAATTGGATTTGGAGGGGGAGCATTCATCTGGCCATAGGGTAGTTGATTGTTCCAATAATTAAGTGTTGCAAGAGAGAATTGAGAGTTCATACCTTGGCCTCTTGGCTTCCATTGTCTTCTTTTTGTAATTAGATAGGTAGCCTTTGCTTCCTCATTAGTCGCCTTCATTGATGCTTTTACACCTGATAAAGAGGGACATTTTTCAGTAGGATGATCCAATTCACAAATAAGACATAACTGAACACTGTTCAGTGGGCACTCCCTTTTCGGATGTTTGTCCTTGCAATTTGGACAGAAAATGGACAATGCCTTTTCTACTTCTACTTGTTTTTGTTTAATTTGTAGAGTATCAATTTGTGAAGCAAAAGAGCTAATCATTTCTGTTTTGAAATATTCTAATAGATTACCTATTTCTACTCTTGTTGCCCCTCCATTGGCTGATTTTTGTACCCTTGAAAAAGTGGTATCCTTGGTAACTGGCTTATTTCTTGCAGTTCATTGAGAACATCTCTTGCAAATATTTACAATGTCTTCATAGGATTCCTTAGATATATCTCCCTTGCCAAGCATATTCAGCATGTCTAAATAATCATCTCTAACCCCTTTTAGAAAAATAGTTTTCAGAATGTCCTTACTCACATACGGATGTCTAGACCTTTGTAGATTGTACTGGAGTTGCTGTACAAAATCTTCAAGGGTCTCATCCTCTTTCTGAGACATCTTGAATAGTTCCTCCCTTCGTTCCCTTGTTCGACAGTAGTCTTGGTACTTGTTCAGGAAAAGATGCCTTATATGTACCCATGTTGAGATATTCTCTCCTCCTAGGCTCATGAACCATCTTAACGCATTTGCCTTCATTGTGGTTGGAAACAATTTAAGTTTCTTCGCAGTAGTAGTGTAGTCATAGCTTCTACACAAAATATCAAATTCAAATAGAAACTCATATGGATCCTCAGTAGACAAACCATGGAAATTTGGTAGGGTTAAAAGAGGTATGTTCTTTATAGTAGCTATCCCCCTTGTAGGAATATTAGTAATAGGAAAAACCAGGGTAAAGATAGTATTTTCATCATTTACCTGATCTTCATTGTTCTGTGGATCCTCTCAGTTGAACTCCTCTTCATTATCTCCTTGATTTTCCATGGTTGTTGTTTCTCTCCACTCAATACGGTAAGCGTCCCACTCCTCCTTAGTGACTATCTGTCTGTTAACCTGATAAACAACTTCTTCTGGTCTTTCTCTTGGCTGAGCTATACTTCCTTGATCTTCAATATTCTCTAGTGTTGCTTACTGATTTGTTGGTGACAAACTTTCAGCTTCAACCCTTGATGAAAGTGATGTTTCGAATTGGGGTAGTTCTGATGACTGAGGAATTTGTCTCCTTGGAGGATTTGAAAGGCGAAAGATAGATCTTGAATAAGAATCTACTCTGGCTATAATCTCATCAACAAAGGTTGGTATTCCCAGTGCAGGGTTCCTTCCTCCATGTCCTCTGGTACCTGTAGTGTTAGTATTTTTTGGAATACATCCTCTTCTTCCTCGTTTCATGCAAACTATTCATTCCTAAGAAAAGAAAACTGAAAAGAAAACTAATGTGCTTACAAAAATCTATAATTATCTTCCCCGGAAACGGCACCAAAATGTTGGGCACTTTAATTGTCTAATTAAATAGATAATTAAGGTGTTCAATATAAATTTTCAAACCTAGGGAAGTTTTGTTATTGTAAGATAATTGTGCATAGTCTATGCTAGATTATGGAAGCAACATTATTCAAATTGCAATAAGAAATCAAATTGAAAGGTTGAACTTTTAACACAAGTTGCTGACACAGCTGGAGCTTCTATAGAATCGAAATCATAATTGCATAAATGAAATCCTAAACTGATGGGTGCATAAGAATCCTAGATTATCTAATATATTATAACTTTCTATTTACTCTTGCAGAAAGAAACTCTGTGATACTTGCTGAAAGGAGACCTACTTAACTGCAGAAAAGGAATTCACACTTTTTTTTTTAGAGATTAAATCTAATGCAGGAAAGGAAATCCATTCTCCAGCGGTATCGAACAATTTACTCTAATTCTCATGAGACACACAGATGCACATTAAAGAGAAAGGAACTAAATGTAACAACAAATATATGCTAGAAATGCTAAACATATAAATTATCCAAATCAAAGTGGTTAATCTAAAACAACAAAACAGAGGGGGGTCTATGAGGAAGGTGGGGCATTTCCTTCTCATTGAATCCACTCGAAAATAGACTACAGTACATTAATGAAACTCAATCCACTTCTTTATTGATTCGCCAAAAAGGTTCAGATACAATGTGCTCTTCTTCACTCTTTGTTCACAACTAAAATTTGGCAGTAATGATTACAAAGGATCTGCTATTTAAAGACAGAGTTATTCAGTTGAAAACAGACTCAAAACAACTTTGAGAATCGAAGATTCTCAAGTTGTTCATATGATATACAAAATATGTTACAAAATCTGTTAAATGATCTTCATCATCAATGTGAACCAAAACGTGTAACAGCCTTGAGGATCAGTCTTCATGATTCGAATTTGCATGAGGGACTAGCTTCCAGGATTGGTGGATATCTGTTGTAGCAGGTGTAGAAGCTTCCAAAAAGGGTGCACAATTGTTGTAGTTGTGTAATAACATGCAGAATTGGCGCACATCTGTAACAACCTTGTGTAACAATATCGATCTTTCTTTAAGACTTGGTTGTTCTACACAGTTTAATCATTAGTTTGAATATTCATGGGTAAAATATGAGAAACGCTACCAATCCAACATGTTAAAGTGAATAAAATATAAAATTAAGATTAATGATGCATACCTTGGGAAAAAGGGTCTTAGCAACAATTATTAGGCATTTAGCATAGAATTGGTAAGGTTGAATGAGAAAAAGAGATGGTGAAAAAGGGACATTTCTGGGTCCTAACAACAGGGAAGCCATAGGTGAAAATTTACATGGGATTAATTGGTATTGCATAGACTCTGGATTGAGTTTGGACATTATGATATGTCAAGTGATTAATAATATGTTTATAATTTATGATTATTAGACTATTTAATGTATTGATTCTAGCATCTGTAGGTACAAGGAACATGCTTTCGAATCAGTCAACACGTGGGTAATGGTTTTGTATGGAATATGCACATAGTATTGTTAGGAGAGGAGGAACAATGTCTCTGTTTTCACCTACTAGCATTGATTTATCAGTGTTCTAAATTGAAAAGTTCATGATTCTCTTACCTAAAAGTTGCACATTGATGTGAGGGTAAGCTGTAGATTCACTCAATCATGAGGCTTAGCTAAAGGGCACACAATAAGGTGTCATCAATATTCCTCAGTAACCATCAGTCTCTTAACAAAATAGAAGTAAGTTGAATTATCTTGGTCTCAACCATTGTACGATATCTCCCACTAAAGAAAAGTGGATCCTTGAAGGGCATGTGTGAACATGGCACCCTCGATAGTTACTAAAAAGTAGTCCTTGAAGGGAATTGAGAAGCATGTCACCCTTGGTATCAATCATAGTTTTTTTTCCAAGGAGATCATCGTAGAAAATTGTCTGTGTATTTCCCCACGATCCATGGATGGTAAAAAGGGTAAATTGTCAGCCCTGTTAATGAAGCCTAACCCCAAAGGGATTTAGAGTCAAATTTGTGACCTCCCCAACTGATCGGGGAAAGTTCTCATATCTGGCTCATCACCAAGTAGCTAACCTGATGTAGGAGCATCGCCAACATCAATCAAGCGTGGGGCAGGCGCCAACGCATTTTGGCACATGATAAAATTGTTTGAATCTTTTTGAAGTTGGATGCGCCAAACTTAAATGTAACAATTAAGGGAGGGCGTACTTCCATATTGTAAATAGACCTTGAGCGTCCCGCTCTCGTTTGTATTAGGTGAAGGCACTTATGTTAGTTAATGTTAGTAGGTAGCTTTGAATTCTCAGATTAGATAGTTTTAGGAGTGAAGAGGGAAAACGGATATAGACACCCTCACTTGTATCATTGTAATAGTATTAAGATAGAGAATAGAGAAGAGAGCAGAGAGTTGTAATTGAAAACACCCATGTACAAAGATTTGAATTAATACAAAGAGCTTCGATTCAAATTCATGGTGTCGTATTCGTTCTCTGTGTATGCATTATGAATGTCATGCTCATGGATGTTTATTCTCTATTATGAATTTACTTTTATGCATGAATGTATGATTTCATCTTTAATGTTTGAAATCTGAAGAGAGGGAGAGTGGAGAATGAGTTTCAATTATTTCTCGATCTAAGTAAGAGTTTTCCTGCAAGGAGTGCAGTGAAATTGTCCGCAAGGTGTGCGTTGACAGAAGTTAGAGTTCATCTATGAAAACTCAGAAGAGATAACATTATTCTCATTCTCGTAGAAGTGAAAATTTAGCACAGGAGCCGTGCAAGGAGTGTGCAGGTTGAGTGAAGTCCCGGGGTTTGCAAACTGAGCGGAATTGTGAAAGACTACTGTCACAGGGAGTGCAAAGAGTCGAAGGATTCAATACTTGGAAGTATTGGAAAGTTGTCGCAAGGAGTGTGTGCAGGAGTCATCTTGAAGACTCGAGTTGTGGAGAATCTCAAAGGAATTTGTGTCTTGAATGTTGGAAGGAGACGCAACAATTTTGGTTCGCTGGCGGACAAGTTTTCGTGAAAATACCGTATTCGTTTCGCCAAAATTGTCAAGGAGGAATTTGACGGTTAGAATCCTCCATGGAGGATTCACGAAGTCCCGAAAGTCGTCAGATCTCGTAGAGGAGCAGGGGAGTTATGGCAACATTCAGTGAGTGATATCTTGGAAGAATAATACCGTAGGATCTGAACCAACGAGGGTCGTTGGATCACCTGCGAAATCGCATCTCGAGATTTCGGGAGGTGAAGGGTCGAAACCTTTGTAATTAGACTCGCAAAATCGTGAAAGGTGAAGTCCCAAGGTGGAAAAGAAATCTAAGCCGTCTATTTGAGGAGGATAGGTGGCAGAGATCAGGGAATCTCATGAACTCGGAAGTTCGTCGGGTGAGAGCCCAAAACTTGGGTGCTTGAAGTCGCGAGAAGCGAAGCGGCGAAGTGCCGAGGTTGCACCTAAGAGACACGTGGTAGAACCACACGGTGGGCCCGGGGAATAATCAGCCGGACACACGTCACGCTTTTGGAAGAGTCAACATCCCCTTGACCTCTTGCGTCTATGGAACTTGGGAGATAAGGGAACGAAATCTCGAGCCTTCAACTCGCGAAGTCGCGAGTAGCGAAAGGCGCTAGTACTTAGCCTAGCTGGTGGTCGTGCGGGAAAGGTGTTGATGGAGAAGGAGCCATAATCATTTCGCGATCTCGAGTATCGTGGATTTGGAGGAGGAAGAGTCAGAGTCTCAACTCGCGAACTCGCGAGATTGCGAGTTGCCGAGAAGGACCTGTGGATCGATAATTTTGCAGATTCCAGTGGGAATCAAAAGAGCCGATCCAACTCAAGGGCATATAGAACAATCCTGTGAACGGATTTCGGTCCCGAGGGCTGATAGGTCTACACCATAACCTTGGGGGCTTGGTATCAATCATAGTTATTATGTATACAT
Organism: Picea glauca; assembly: GCA_000966675.3. Classification (NCBI taxonomy): domain Eukaryota; kingdom Viridiplantae; phylum Streptophyta; class Pinopsida; order Pinales; family Pinaceae; genus Picea; species Picea glauca. The sequence goes on along the minus strand of JZKD02S0955685.1, from coordinate 132,076 downwards.
GGAAAAAAAATGACTAGCATATGCATTTTATTTAAATTGGGAAAGTTAAATAAATGCACAAGCCATTGATTGAACATATAGATTATTGTAATTTTCATAAAAATGAAAAATAAGGTCGTATATTTAAAAATTATTAGAAAACAAAATGCATTTAGAAATGTGAGTGAAATAGAAGAAAAATAGTTTTGATTAATTTAAAAATTACTTACTAGTGCACCCCAATAAAATACCCCCATAAATTAAAGAGAAGAAAAATGAATACTAATGAGAGGATTTAATTAAAATAAAGTAGTAACTACATGTGCATTCATTGAAATAGGAAATAGTAACTACATGTGCACCCACTCAAATAGGAAAATAAAAGGAGGTCAATGGAACATCTAGGAGAAAAAATGAGAAGACTAGTAGTAATTGGATGATGAATAGTCATTGTTTTATATTTTTAAAAGTGGAATTAATTGTGGACTTGTGTTTGTATGTGACGTATTGATGGGTGAATAATAGGTAAATAATAATTAAATAAATCACACATTTTTGCATGAAATGTACAAGTGACTTGAGCCACAAAACCTATAAAAGAAAGCTTGAGTTAGAGAGCTCACACGCTTTTTGCTCCCTACTAATGGATAATTGTCATAATGCAGAATTTTCCAATGGTGAATTGTTGTTGAGTTTGGTTTATTAGAGAGAGTACTTGAGGTGGGGTTTCCCCATAAGCTTGATGGATTCACTCCCTCCTCAATTATTAGTATTGTACCTTTCATACAAACCCATTCCAGCTAGTGAATTGTTGTTGAGATTGGTTTATTAGATAGAGTGCTTGAGGTGGGGTTTCCCATAAGCTTGATGGATGCACTCCCTCCTCAATTGTTAGTACTGTACTTTTCATACAAACCCATTGCAGCTCGGAGTGTTAGAAAAATAGGACCATGGAGCAATAAAATAAAACAAATGCAGAAACAAAACACAGAAGACACACAATACAAGAGAGACACAGATTTACGTGGTTCACCCAGTGTGGGCTA
>JZKD02S0955685.1:93627-112245 GCA_000966675.3 Picea glauca | reverse complement strand
CATAGTGCAAGCCCTAAGGAAATATTTGAACATTTCAAATTAAAGACTTTAAACATTATGAGAAGACTTATTGATACGCACAAGGTGCCTTAATTCTAAAAAGTCAACAAATAATAAAAAGTCAACAAATCTTGTCTCAAACCTAGAACAATAGGAAATAATACATAAAACGAAATAACCAGAACATATGTTTGTTTTATTCACTTTTCCAAAAGGTCTTCTTATAGTTTTACAATTCATCAACTTTAAACTAACTATCAAACATAAAATAATAAACTAATATGCATATAGCTTGAGTGCTGGAAATGCACAATAAATATAACAAACTTTAACTAATTCCTCGAGTAAAGAACTAGCAAGAGAGGGTGCACCTTCCTCAAGGGGAGTGTTACACTGAAGATGCAGCCATGTTTTATATCAATTCCTCTCAGCTTAGATCATAATCGTCCTTGCTTTCCTCCCAATTTAGGAATGGATTTAGGAAGAGGAAAAATATTGAAAGGAATACATGTCCACACTGGGTGTTTATCTGTAATAAGAAGTTTAGGAACTATAAGGAGATTGGATTTGTTGCTAAAGGATTAGTGGTTTCTATGAGTGTGAGAATGGCCCATGGCTATAAATATTGGATGTACATGGATGTTGGAATTGATGATCTTTAGTGTGATTGAAAATATGTGTTGTGGATCGAGTTGGTCTGAACTAAGTGTACCAAGATGTGTATCTAAGAGTCACTATTATTTTGGTGGATTGGCGGTGGCGTGCAAATCTATATCATCTAGCAAAAGTGGTGTGTCTGAATGGACTATTGTAGCATGTATAAGTGCTAGTACTAGTGTTGGATTGTGTCATTATCTTAGGTCTATTGAGAGTAGTAGGGAGAGAAGGGTGTGATCAAGTAGAGGATGTAGGGTCAGCTAGATGGGGTTAGGCAGTTTCAAGGTCTAGGTGTAGGAAGATAGAGGCATATTAGTGAGGAGGTAGGGAGGAGGCTAAGTGATAGATATGTACTAAACATTGGAGAGTTCAGTAGTGGGAAAGGGATAAGGGGTATTCCAATGAGGGGGGATGTAGAGTGATTTGTTAGTGGTTGGCCTTGATTGAGGGAATACATGAGAGAGAAGTATCTTGGGTTTGGGTGAGAGATGTGTTGAAGGAGTTATGTGAGAAAGTCAAAGGGTGCGATCATGATTAAGAGGGGGAGTTGTGTATGATTCTAGTGGTGGAGAGTTTGTGCATGTTATGGGAGGTAACCACATAATTGAATCTAAAATAAATGTATGGGGTTTTGTGAGAGAGATAGCAGGTCGAGGAGGAAATGTGATATGACCATGGGAAGTCCTAGTAGTGGTAGTGCATGGTTGTGGACATATATGAGGTGGATAATAGAGGGATGGGGTAGAGAAAAAAGTTGTTGGAGGTGAAACATGAAACAAAAATACCATGGGGTGGGATGATGGGGTCATTGGAGGAGAATGGGTGACTAGATGTTGAGTGGGTTAGGATTTGGGTTATGAAGGAAAGGAAAATAGGGGTTTCTTTACAACTTATGTTCCATAGTGAGGGCTTAGATAAAGGAATAATAAAGGTTGTCTCTTTCAAAAGAGGAAACTTCACAACAAAAATCACTTATTGAACCACCACACATGCATAGTAGTCTCAAGAATCGAACCCAATCTACTCAAGAGTAAATCAAAATAGGATTACAAAAACTCAGCTTAAGCATGGTGGAGGGGCTTCTAGACTTGCACAACTTCCAAATTTCACAATATTATGCCATGACGCAAGGGTCTTAGTACCACCTTCAAATGGTGATTTTAGCAACAACAATAGTGGTGCCCCCCTTCTAGAAATGATCTTACTACCACCTTTAGTTGGTCACTGCAACCATAAAAATATTGGTGTCCTATTCTGCAAGGATATTTCCACTACCTTTAGCTAGTGATTCCAATCACATAAAAGTTCCATCCCGCAATTTGGGCTCAAATAAAAAATAATACAAGGAGCTACACATACTGAGATTTAGTACCTCTTTTTATTGAAGGTATACTTCCAGCCCCTTAATTCAGAAAGCCTTGGTTGTAACATACATATTTCTACACAACCCACCAATATCGTAACATAATGAAACCACAACATTATGTTCCACAAATAATTTCGTTGTTATCTAGCTAGCCCAAACAATATTCAAGCTACTTCTTTTATAAACCATATTAATGTAACATCTTCCCAACAATGGTCTCTTTATTTTCCCCTTTTCCATGCAAGGGATATTTTGGTCTTGAGGGCGAACTTACAAGTGTCATGAATATGGTAAAAGTGAGTTACAATCATGTTCCCTTCTACCCTTTTACCCAAGTTAACTGTGTAGGTCATTTTCACAAGTCTTTCCCTATTTCCCAAGCTTCCTACAGACTAGTGTTAGATAGTCATATTCATTGAGACAAGATCCTTTCCTTTGATTGCATTTCCCCTTTGTTTACCAAGGCCTCAACTTGCATCATATTATTCCAACTAGCTTATCCAACAAAAATATATCATCATAATAAGCTTCATAAGTCATAATCATGTCCTAATATCCAAATAAGTTGCATTCCTTAGTGAGCCAGTGATGCAGGAGCATCGCTCCACCTCAACAACACGCCATCTAGACAACACATTCAATGCACATTATCCAGATTATTTTCAGCACGAAATGAGATCGGAGATATAATAAAGAAATGTACAAAGATATCACAGATATTCAATAATATAACATAAATGTATCAGAGATGGAACCATAAACACAAATATACTATAATACACGATTTCTATTAATGAAAGAAATGTACAGAGACTGTAAAAATATAGAGTGAAAGACTCGCTAGAATGATGGCAGCTTATCTCTGAGAAGAGATGTGATGGCTACTCGCATTCACCAGAAGATGATTACAATGAGGCTCTGAAGGCCTTTTTACAATAAGCAGGAATGCCAAAAACCCTATACATCCAAAAACCTAACCCTAGGAGATGAAGCGCCAAAAGTCATGTGGGCCCCATTTGGGTTAGTGAGTACATCAACTTCCCGGGGTTGTAACCTTTGCATACGATCTCCATTTTAGGTGTGTGATAGCTCGTTGGAAAGGTATCATTGAGGAGATTCATTTTGGGGGCTCAATCATGCCTTCGGCTTTCATTGAGAACCTCTATCTCGAAAAACCTTCATTTGGGCCCTCAAAATGGCCCCGAAAGTTAAAACCTGCTAAAAATAGTAAATTGCCAAAATTGCCAGAAAACTGTTTTGAGCCATTTGGAAAAGGTGGGTGGCCATCGATATCCACCTGGATCAGCACATTCAAGGAGTGGAGGGGTGCCAACCCTCTCATTTTCCCCTCATTTTCAAATTTTAAATTGTAATTAAATGAAATTAAATGTTTGTAAGGATGGAAGAGCCACGTCGATTCCTTTGTGCAGATAGGAGATGAGATCACCTTTAATGGCTGACAGATTGATGAAGATCTAGATCCAATTCAGACTAGATGGCCATTGAATGTAATTAACGAGAATTAGGTGAGTTGGAGGGAGAGCTCTAAGAGCCCTTCTTTTGTCAAAATATCTTTGTATCTAGATTCATTAGAGCGAGGGGAGATTAGGAAATTAGGAAAGGAGAGAGCCGCGATTCTGTTGCAGTCTGAGATTTTGTAAACATTGTACAAACATTCTGAGATTAATACAAAACAATTTTTCTTGCATATTATTGTGTGTGTTTACGTGTATTTGATAAATTTCATTTGTGTGTTCATTTATGTTGTACATGTATGTGATAGTTTCTATCTACAGGGATAGATAGAATTCTCTATCTATGAGTTTGCTAGAATATTTTATGGGTTCTTTAGGTCGTGCAAGGAGTGCACAACAGAGTATTCAAAACTCTGTAGCTAGCGCAAGCAATGTGCATCTGAACTCTTCTGATTCAAAGAAGAATGTGCCAGGGGGCACACCAGAAGAATTCACAGACTCAAGGAGCCTCAAGGTTACTGAATACATTGGAGGGGAGACTGTGCAGAGAAGGCATAAAGAAGAGGACATAATTGTTGAAGATTCTATGAAGCTCTACCAGGAGGGCATTGAATTGGTGCAAGTGTGCATAAAGAGAACTCTGTCTCGAGTTCTATTAGAAGAGAAGTGTTAAGGAGAAGATACCCACAGAGTTGTTGAACACTTTGTAATATCAGCAAGGAGTGGTTGAGCGGAAGTTTCTAGGAGGGAACTTATATCCCTTCGAGGAGCGAAAGGGACATAGAGATTTTTGGTCTGAGCAGTTAAAGCTTGAGGTGAAACAAAGTTGTTGAATACTCTAGAGGAAGACCTGTGCAAGGAGTGCACCAGGCCAACACTCAGATGAAGTGTTGAAAGACAACCATATGAAGGCTAGTCAAAGCACAAGGCATGCGCGTAGAGGCGAACTCGTTTCAATTTTGAAATCTCAGGAGGAGGAGTAACAATTGTCGTCAGATCAGCTGTGAGGAGGAGATCTGGACGGTTGGAATTCACGTCCAAGCACCCAGAAGAGCGCGTAGGAGGAGGAACATATCTCATCCGTTAGATCTAATCACGTGGAAAAACATCCATTGGATCCAAAGGTAAGTGCACGAGACTTAATTTCTCTTAAGTGCGCAAGAGAAGCGGACTTATGAAATCCTGAAGTCTCGAAGGCATTGGGACCATCCATCATCGAGGGGGACAGGTGGCAGCAGATAGTTCGAGGATTCAGACTTAGGAAGATTTGAAAAGAGACGAGTGAAAAAGTCACAAACTTTGAGGAGAAGAGTTGATCCTAGTCATTGGTGTTGGGAAGGATACGTGTTAGATATCCAAAGACTTCGGAGGAAGAACCCTTCGGAGAAAAGGCAAGAGGAGAATACCTGAAGAGTTAGGAGTCAAAGCAAACTTGGTCGTCCGTTGAGATAGGACACGTGGCGTTGGATTAACACTTCGCTGATTCGCAAATCAGAAGAAATAGAGATAGGAGAAGTGAAAACTCCCGAAGGACGGAGTCTCGGAGTAGATCATAGCCATTGGTTGTGAGGAGAATGTGGACCGCCAATCTGGTCCTGGAGAATTCACCGATTCAGGAATCGGGAAAAAGGGAGAAGGTATCTCTCGAAAGCTCTGAAGCACAGAGTCACAAAAGGAGCTGGCCCATAGTCGTAGTCCATGGTCACATGAAGGAAGGGTCTTAGCCATAAGAGCTAGTGCCCTTTTGTGTTGAGATTTGAACAATGCTCAGGAGAGGACTCGCGGGTTCCATACAACCTACGACAAGGAAAAAAGGGTCTGTGTAAAGTTAACTTAGTTCCATTAGGAGACCGACGATCCATTCGGTTCGATGACTTGAACGATCATAGACTGGTAGTTCGAGCAACCCTTTGGAGGGAAGGGGGGTCTCAAACCCTAGAACAATAAGAAATAATACATAAAATGAAATAACCAAAACATATGTTTGTTTTATTCACTTTTCCAAAAGGTCTTCTTATAGTTTTACAATTCATCCACTTTAAATTAAATGTCAAACATAAAATAATAAACTAATATGCATATAGCTTGAGTGTTGGAAATGCACAATAAATATAACAAAATTTAACTAATTCCTTGATTAAAGAACTAGCAAGAGAGGGTGCACCTTACTTGAGGGGAGTGTTGACTGAGAATGAACCTAGGTTTTATATCAATTCCTCTCAGTTCAGATCATAATTGTCCTTGCTTTCCTCCCAATTTAGGAATGGATCTAGGAATAGGAAAAATATTGAAAGGAATACTTGTCCACTTTGAGTGTTTATCTGTAATAAGTTTAGGAATTATAAGGAGATTGGATTTGTTGCTAAAGGATCAGTGGTTTCTATGAGTGTGAGAATGGCCTATGGCTATAAATATTGGATGTACATGGATGTTGGAATCGATGATCTTTAGTGTGATTGAAAATATGTGTTGTGGATCGAGTTGGTCTGAATTAAGTGCGCCAAGATGTGTATCTAGGAGCCACTACTGTTTTGGAGAATTGGTGGTAGCGTGTAAATCTATATCCTCTACCAAAAGTGGTGTGTCTGAATGGACTATTGTAGCATGTATAAGTGTTAGTAATGGTGTTTGGTTGTGTCATTGTGTTAGGTCCATTGAGAGTAGTAAGGAGAGAAAGGAGTGATCAAGTAGAGGATGTAGGGCCAACTAAATGGGGTTAGGTAGTTTCAAGGTCTAGGTGTAGGAAGATAGAGGCATATTAGTGAGGAGTTAAGGAGGAGGGTAAGTAAGAGATATGTACAAAACATTGGAGAGTTCAGTAGTGGGAGAGGGATAAGGTGTATTCCAATGAGGGGGGATGTAGATTGATTTGTTAGTGGTTGGACTTGATGGAGGGAATACATGAGAGAGAAGTATATTGGGGTTGGGTGAGAGATGTGTTGAAGAAGTTAGGTGAGAAAGTCAAAGGGTGTGATCATGATTAAGAGGGGGAATTGTGTATGATTCTAGTGGCAGAGAGTTTGTGCATGTTATTGGAGGTAACCGCATAATTGGATCCAAAATAATTGTATGTGGTTTTGTGAGAGAGATAGAAGGTCAAGGAGGAAATGTGATATGACCATGGGAAGGCCTAGTAGTGGCAGTGCATGGTTGTGGATGTATATGAGGTGGATTATAGAGGGATGGGGTAGAGAAAAAAGTTGTTGGAGGTGAAACATGAGACAAAAATACCATGGGGTGGGGTGATGGAGTTATTGGAGGAGAATGGGTGACTAGATGTTGAAGTGGGTTAGGATTTGGGTTATGAAGGAAAGGAAAATAGGGGTTTCTTTACAACTTATGTTCCATAGTGAGGGCTTAGATAAAGGAATAATAAAGGTTGTTTCTTTCAAAGGAGGAAACTTCACAACAAAAATCACTTATTGAACCATCACACATGCATAGTAGTCTATATAATCCAACCCAAACTACTCAAGAGTAAATCAAAATAGGCTTACAAAAACTCAGCGTAAGCATGGTGGAGAGTCTTCTAGACTTGCACAACCTCCAAATTTCACAATATTATTCCATGATGCAAGGGTCTTTGTACCACCTTCAAATGGTGATTGCAACCACGACAGTAGTGGTTCCCCCCTTCCAGAAATGATCCTAAGACTTTTTACATAGTTTCTAGAAATTTGAAAAAATATTATGATAAATTATGAAAACCAACAAACCCTAATATTAGTATTGATTAACAGTAGTCTATTGACCTAAAGTCATAATAAGATTAGTATTGAAAAACATAATTGATATAGTTTTCTTGTAATAAATATTAGATATATCATAACAAGTGTGCATATGTCATAACATGGGTTTTCAAATAATAATAATAACAATCTATTTTTAAAGTGAAATGTGGATTTAACTGCTAAAGTTTATAGGTCTCCATATACATGTAACTCACTAACAATTGAAAACCTGGCACTCCATCAGCCATTATTAAATGTTATGTATATATTTATTCATGTGCAATGGTAAACCCGAGTTTTCAATTTGAGGACCAAAAACCTTTAATCACTGGGTTTGTTTCTAACCAAGGATATTCAATGCTTAATATAGGGTATTCGCGGACATGCAATCAATTAGAATAGTGGATTTTTCATTATGCATTTGTTACTCGGTTGTCTATAAATTTGTTGTACATTCATCTAGGTCTTGAGCAAAGTTTTGTAGTATATGGTAATTATATATTTATGATACAACTTTTAATGTTTAAGGTGATGTGGTGCATTATTGTCACATTGTGGACAACAAGTGTGCATGCTATCTGTGAACTCTTAGGGTCTGGAGTGTTGTCATTGGCATGGGAAACTAGGATGGATTGTAGGACCTGCCACCATGTTTGTTTTCTCTTTTGTCACATACTATACCTCGTGCTTTACTGCAAAGTGGTTGTAGACTACTATATGTCTCCCAATCCAATTTTTGGAAATAGAAATTATACCTATATCGATGGTGTGAGACCAAATCTAGGTAGGTATGGCTCCTCTTGTAAATAAAAGTTAGAAACATGGTGTTTTATATACCTCTTTAGACACTTATAATTCTGATTTGTTGCCATACTCTTTATTAGATTCTAGAAATGTGGTTTCACTTAGTACAACAATCTATTTCGAAGTGCAATTGGTTAAATGTGGTTTCACTTAGTACAAAAATCTATTTCAAAGTGCAGTTGGCTATATAATAGTTGTATCCATTCGTATGATGTGAGTCAGTGATCAAATTTGAAAGGATAGTCTTAATTTCAAGTTGAAAGGTATATATCCATTAAACCCTTTCATGATGAAAAGTTGAAAAAGTATTTGTACTTCAATTGACTAAAGTAAACTAGGTACACATTTCAAAAATATATTCTAAATAAAATATTGTCCTTCAAATTATTTAAAATGTTAAAATTTAACAAACACCATATAAATAAGTTGAAATTTCAATAGAAAGTAATAGTAAACATACTTTGTAATTTCAAATATAACCTATAAACTTTCGATGGGTTATATGTACATTATAATATTAAAAATTCATAACAATTGAGCCAGGTTTTCTTTGGAGGAATTTCAATGTGTTAAAAATGACAATATAAAAATTTAGACACAATCAAAAAATCAAAATTTTATGTGAACACCAATATAAAATAGAATGTAATCTATGTATTCATAGGATCCATGAGCAATGCATATCATGTTCATATTTTGAACATACCCCAATCCTTATTAACCATGGGAGTCATGTTCATTTTAGATCTCATTAGAAAAAAAAAATTGTAGTAGATCTTGAGGTCTTTATTGAAGAGTGATAATTCTATCAACATATAAAAGCAATGAAGAGACCCTACTTTCATTATAGTCATATAAGAACATGACAATCTAGCACGATCACATCCATTACTTATTCTTTAAGCTAAGATGTTAATGATTTGTAACTTCCAAAGATCTATAGAAACACGAAACTAGATCAAATTACTCATGAATACCACCAATTATGTTAATTTTTTTATTAAGGATATGGATTGTTCACTTTATTTCTCAAACCATGCAAAAATGCATGAAAGAGTGGGATGTCAAAGCATAAATCCTAATACATAAGTTTGATGATAATAAAAATTATGTTACATGCTCCTTATATTTCTTAAGAACCTCACCTAGTTTCAAAAATTTTGTTCCAAACATTAAAACTACAAAGGATAAGACTCGTTGATCTTGGGCTTGGGGTGAGGCAAGGGGAAATAAAGCTATGGAGCATTCTGAAAATATTTACAAAGTATGGTCACACTGATGTGAATGTTGATAGAAACAAGAAGATCTCAAAGGAAATGATGCTATGGCAAGTGTCAGATGCAAAGATAACAAAGAAAATGGCATTATGGTGAGTGTGGGATTCAAAAACATGAAGTATGTAAGCTAAATTTGATGCCAATTTCTATGTTAACACTAGGTGAAAATGCTCATAACACATGACTTCAAGTGGAGATTCACAAAGAAGGGGATTCACAATGATCCGGATTTTATGAGAGGATTGAAACGAATACATATATATATTACTAACACAGAGATACAATGAACAATAACAGAGATACAATAAAACTTGGCTTCTATTTAATAAAGAAATAAGTTGAAATTGCAAAATGCAGACTGAAACAAGCTTGCTAGAATGGTGGTGGCTTATCTCTGAGAAGAGATGTGATAGTTATGCTCTTTCGCAAGAAGATGAGTACAATGAGGCTCCAAAGGAATTTTTACATCAAACATGAATGAAAAAACCATAGAAATCCAAAAAACTAACCCTAGGAGATGAAGCGCCAAAAGTCATGTGGGCCCTGTTGGAGTAAGTTGGTAGATCAACTTCCCAGGGTCGTAACTTTTGCATATAATCTCTGTTTTAAGCACACAATAGCCTGTTGGAAATGTCTATCTGAGGAATATACATTATTCCGTCACACTCTAACTCTGTCTATAGTGTGACTATGGCAAGCCCAAAAAATGCCATGTAGGGCCTCAAAACGACCCCAAAGTTTCAGGACTAGAAAAGCTAGAAACAGACTGCTAAGATGACATTTGTATGTGAGTCAGTTGGAATAGGTGGGTGGCCACTGATATCCACATAGATCAATCCTACCCTGTTAGGAAATAATGGTCTCCATTGCGTTGAGTTCCCCCATTAGATGAGGATATTTCTGCTAAATTTGGCATCAGGTGAGCCACTTGCCTTAGTGCAGAAGTTGCCATGATTTGACAACACAATAAAGTTGAATTTTTTTTTGGCGAGTTCCATTGACTTTTGTGTCCATGATATAATCATTGGATGCCTGATCCATGTAGTCAGGGTTGAGCTCTGTCAGTTTCAATTGTTCTGCTAGCTCTGAGGTGTCCAATAATGGTGGAAAGTATGGGAAAAGGAGGTCCACATTAAACACTAAGTGAAAGGCAAGGAAGGGTGGAATGTTGAGCTCAAAATCATTGTGACTCATAGCCTTGGTGATGGTATAAGGTCCATAGAGGAGTGGACAAAGCTTCTAATGAGGTCCTATAATGATCCAGATTATTTTCGACACGAAATGAGATCGGAGCTATAATAAATAAATGCACAGAGATATCACAAATATTCAATAATATAACATAAATGTATTAGATATGCAACCATAAACAAATATATACAATAATACACAATTTTTATTAATGAAATAAATGTACAAAGACTATAAAAATACAAAGTGAAAGACTCGCTAGAATGGTGGCAGCTTATCTCTCATAAGAGATGTGACGGCTACTCGCATTCGCAAGAAGATGATTACAATGAGTCTCTGAAGGAATTTTTACAATAAGCAGGAATGCCAAAAACCCTAGACATCCAAAAACCTAACCCTAGGAGATGAAGCACCAAAATTCATGTGGGCCCCGTTTGGGTAAGTGAGTACATCAACTTCCCGGGGTCATAACTTTTGCATACGATCTTCGTTTTAGGCGTGTGATAGCTTGTTGGAAAGGTATCATTGAGGAGATTCATTTTGGGGGTTTAATGATGCCTATGTCTAACATTGAGAACCTTGATCTCGAAAAACCTTCATTTGGGCCCTCAAAATGGCCCCGGAAGTTAAAAACTGCTAAAAATAGTAAATTGTCAAAATTGTCAGAAAACTGTTTTGAGCCAACCGAAAAAGGTGGGTGGCCACAGATATCCACATGGATCAATACTCCCTCCTTAGGAATCAATGGTCTCCATTGTGTTGAGTTCCCAGGGGAGAGAGAAAAGCGTTTGCTGAATCTGCATCTTGGTGAGTTGCTTGCCTTGCTGGAGACGTTGCGCTGCTCAGTTTGTGGAAGTCTGTCACGAACCTGTTGAGGCTGAGGATATTCAACAAGTTGGGCTACATGAGAGGATGGTGTGCAGAAGGAATATTTGTTCTTTGCTCCAACCTTGTCAACATGGTTCTGTTGGATAAAAGGTGCTTGGGGTGAGGTTGTAGTGGTTCCAATGTCCTTTCATTCCCCTTTTGAACAGATTATGAAGAAGCTGAATTTTGCAGTATGAGATACTAACTTGCGGAACTATTTTGGTGGAATAGTAGTCGGAACTACCTCTGGTACTCTATAGATATGACCCTCCAAAGTAACAATCACACTGAGGGGTCGAGACTCATAAACAACATGGCTCTTCCACATATATGGTTGGCCCAAGAGAACATCACAGACATCCAGTGGGGAGACATCACATAATACCTCATCCCTGAAGGGCTGGATACCATATGACAATCGACACTGCTAGCTGACATGAAGATCTCATCCATGGCGAAGCCACCCGACGTTGTATGGCTGCGGGTGTGGTGCTGTTGACAATCCCAATTATTTGATGACCTCTACTGAGATGAGGTTCTTCTAGCTTCCACTATCAACAATAAAATGTAGCGGGGTCCCCTTCACCCACATTGGTGAATGAAAAAGGTGTTCCCAGTCTTTAGGATCTGTTGGTTCTTCAGGTTGAATTGTTGCGGTTGCAACAATAACAGTGGGGTCTGCGACAATGATCTATCCTTTACCAGTGTTTTCAGAATCGGATTCTGAATCAGGGTTCGACTCCTTGTCTTTGATCTCGGCCACCAATGACTATTTTGAGCGACATTCATCAGTGTTGTGCCAAGGGATTTTGTGGAAATCGCACCATTTTCCAGTGTTCTTCTTTTTCTTCCCGTGACCCTTCTTTTCCTATGTCTTGGACTGGTTTTTGTGAGACTGTTTGTTAGGGTCGTCTTTGTCATACTTTGGTTGTTGCAAATTTGTAGACCTGAACTCCCATTTTTTCTGGTGCTTAAATTTCTGCACAATTTTAACAACATATCGATAAGCAGCACCAAGTGATGAGATGTCTGGAAAATCCATTTCAGTATGGATGTATCTGTGTAGAGCCCCATGGTATTTCAAAACCATATGTCGCTCGAAGTCTTTGATACCTAGCTTGCTGCATAAGGTATGGAAGGTATTGGTGAACTCCGGAACTGCTTGGCCCCTCTCTTTCCGCAGTGTGGTCCATCTCATGTACTGGTCCTCATAGTTGCCAACAGGGTAATACTATTCTTTTACCGCATCCACAAAAAAATCCCAAGTGGGATCAGCCCCATATATTCCAAACTCCTCTGTGGAACTTTGCTCCTAGTAAGTTTCCCACCAATGTTTGACATGAGGGAGATATTTAAGGAGTGCGAAGGTGATATTTTCTTTGTCAAAAAAATTGTGAACAAAGAAATAACCTTCTAGCAGAGTTAACCATTTTTCTAGGGCTTATGCATCTATCTGTCCTTCAAATACAAGAATATCAAAATTAACTTGTACCTTGAAAGACGAGGTGCCTCCAAAGTGGTCGCTTGATGAAGATGCACCTGATGCTATCGGCAAGCGTTGAAGGATGTGGGCAAAATTCTCCATCATTTCGTCCCTCTGTCGTGTGAGAGCTTGCTCAAGCAACAGATTGATAGGATCGTCTGCTCCATCGATTTTCTTTTCTTCTGCCATTGAGGGTTTCTTGGGTGTGCGAGAGTGACTATATTCAAGGGAGACAAGCTCAAGACCTAACTTTCTATACTCGGAACTCGTCGGGGACATGCACTAAAAAAAAAAACGATCAAGAACAGTCTGCTCTAATACCACTGATTCAGATTATTTTCGGCACGAAATGAGATCGGAGATATAATAAAGAAATGCACAGAGATATCGCAAATATTCAATAATATAACATAAATGTATCAGATATGCAACCATAAACACAGATATAGAGTAAAACACAATTTCTATTAATGAAATAAATGTACAAAGACTGTAAAAATACAAAGTGAATGACTCTCCAGAATGGTGGTAGCTTATCTGTAAGAAGAGATGTGATGGCTACTCGCATTCGCAAGAAGATGATTACAATGAGGCTCTGAAGGCCTTTTTACAATAAGAAAGAATGCCAAAAGCCCTAGACATCCAAAAACCTAACCCTAGGAGATGAAGCACCAAAAGTCATGTGGGCCCCGTTTGGGTAAGTGAGTAAATCAACTTCCCGGGGTTGTAATGTTTGCATACGATTTCCGTTTTAGGTGTGTGATAGCTCATTGTAAAGGTATCATCGAGGAGATTCATTTTGGGGTTTCAATGATGCTTTTGGCTATCATTGAGAACCTCGATCTTGAAAAACCTTCATTTGGGCCCTCAAATGGCCCCAGAAGTTAAAAACTGCTAAAAATAGTAAATTGCCAAAATTGCCAGAAAACTGTTTTGAGCTAGCCAGAAAAGGTGGGTGGCCACCGATATCCACCTGGATCAATCCTCCCTACTTAGGAAGAAATGGTCTCCATTGCATTGAGTTCCTGGGAGAGAGGGAAAAACGTTTGTTGAATCTACATCCCGGTGAGCTACTTGCCTTGCTGGAGACGTCACGCTGCTCAGTTTGTGGAAGTCTATCACGAACCTGTTGAGGCCGTGGCAATTCAAAAAGTCATGCTACATGAGAGGATGGTGTGCAGAAATAATCTCTACGCTTTTCTTCAACCTTCTCGACCTACTTCTGTTGAATAGAAGGTGTTTGGGGAGAGGTTGTAGTGGTTCCAATGTTTTTTTGTTCCCCTTTTGAATAGATTGTGAAGAAGCTGAATTTTGCAGTATGAGATACTAACCTGCGGGACTTTTTTGGTGGAACAGTAGCTGAAACTACCTCTGGTATTATATAGATATGACCCCCCAAAGTAACAATGACACTGCGGGGTCGAGACTCATAAATATCATGGCGCTTCAACATATATGGTTGGCCCAAGAGAAAATCACAGACATCCAGTGGGGCAACATCACATAATACCTCATCCTTGAAGGGATGGATACCGTATGACAATCGACACTATTGGCTGACACGAAGATCTCGTCCTTGGAGAAGCCACCTGATGTTGTATGGTTGTGGGTGTGGTGTTGTCGACAATCTCAATTGTTTGACAACCTCTACTGAGGTGAGGTTCTTCTGGCTTCTGCTATCAACAATAAAATGCAGCGGGGTCTCCTTCACCCACATCGGTGAATGAAAAAGGCACTCCCCCTCTTCAGGATCTATTCGTTCTTCAGGTTGAACTGTTGTGGTCGTGACAATAGCAGTGGGGTCTGCGTCAATGATTTGTCCTTTACCATTATTTTCAGAATCAGGGTTCGGCTCCTTATCTTTGATCTCGGCCACCAATGACTGTTTTGAATGACATTGATCGGTGTTGTGCCAAGGGATTTTGTGGAAATCGCACCATTTTCCGGTGTCCTTCTTTATCTTCTCGTGACCCTTCTTTTCCTGTGTCTTGGACTGGTTTTCGTGAGACTGTTTGTTAGGGCCCTCTTTGTCATACTTTGGTTGTTGCGGATTTGTAGACCCGAACTCCCATTTGTTCTGGTGCTTAAATTTTTGCGCAATTTTAACAACATATCGATAAGCAACACCGAGTGATGAGATGTCCAGAAAATCCATTTCAGTCTGGATGTATCTGTGTAGATCCCCACGATATTTCAAAACCAAATGTTGCTCGGAGTCTTTGATACCCAGCTTGGTGTGCAAGGTATGGAAGGTATTGGTGAACTCTGGAACTGCTTGGCCCCTCTCTTGCCGTAGTGTGGTCCATCTCATGTACTTGTCCTCATAGTTGCCAACAGGGTAATACTGTTCTTTTACCACATCCACAAATAAATCCCAAGTGGGATAAGCCCTATATATCCCAGACTCCTCTGTGGAACTTTGCTCCCAATAAGTTTCCCACCAATTTTTGACATGAGGGAGATCTTTAAGGAGTGTGAAGGTGATCTTTTCTTTGTTGTAAAAATTGTGAATAGAGAAATAACCTTCTAGCAGAGTTAACCATTTTTCTAGGGCTTCTGCATCTATCTATCCTTCAAATACAAGAATATCAAAATTAACTTGTACCTTGAAAGGCGAGGTGCCTCCAAATTGGCCGCTTGATGAATATGTGCCTAATGCTATCGACAGGCATTGAAGGATGTGGGAAAAATTCTCCATCATTTTGTCCCTCTGTCGCGTGAGAGCTTCCTCAAGCAACAGATTGATAGTATCGTCTACTTCGTCGTTTTTATTTTCTTCCGCCATTTAGGGTTTGTTGGGTGAGTGAGAGAGACTGTCTTCAAGAGAGACAAGCTCGAGACCCAACTTGCTATACTCGGACCTTGTCAGGGACATGCACTCAAAAAAAAAAACGATCAAGAACAACCTTCTCTGATACCACTGATCCGGATTATTTTTGGCATGAAATGAGATCGGAGATATAATAAAGAAATGCACAGAGATATCACAGATATTCAATAATATAATAGAAATGTATCATAGATACAACCATAAACACAGATATACAGTAATACACAATTTCTATTAATGAAATAAATGTACAAAGACTGTAAAAATACAGAGTGAAAGACTCGCTAGAATTGTGGCCGCTTATCTATGAGAAGAGATGTGACGGCTACTCGCATTCACAAGAACATGATTACAATGAGGCTCTGAAGGCCCTTTTACAATAAGAAAGAATGTCAAAAACCCTATACATCCAAAAACCTAACCCTAGGAGATGAAGCATCAAAAGTCACGTGGGCCCTGTTTGGGTAAGTGAGTACATCAACTTCCCGGGGTCGTAACATTTGCATACTATCTTCGTTTTAGGCGTGTGATAGCTCGTTGGAAATGTATCATCGAGGAGATTAATTTTGGGGGTTCAATGATGCCTTTGGATATTATTGAGAACCTTGATCTCAAAAAAACTTCATTTGGGTCCTCAAAATGGCCCTAGAAGTTAAAAACTGATAAAAATAGTAAATTGTCAAAATTGCCAGAAAACTATTTTGAGCCAGCCGAAAAAGGTGGGTGGCCACCAATATCCACCTGAATCAATACTCCCTCCTTAGGAAGTAATGGTATTCATTGCGTTGAGTTCTCGTGGGAGAGGGAAAAGCGTTTGCTGAATCTGCATCTTGGTGAGCTGCTTACCTTGCTAGAGACGTCGCGCTGCTCAGTTTGTGGAAGTCTATCACAAACCTGTTGAGCCCGAGGTTGTTCAACAAGTCGAGCTACATGAGAGGATGGTGTCCAGAAGGAGTCTTTATGATTTGTTGCAACCTTTTCGACCTGCTTCTGTTGGATAGAAGGTGCTTGGGGCGAGGTTGTAGTGGTTCCAATGTCCTTCTGTTCCCCTTTTGAATAGATTGTGAAGAAGCTAAATTTTGCAGTATGAGATACTATCTTGCGACACTTTTTTGGTGGAACAGTAGTCGGAACTACCTCTGGTATTCTATAGATATGACCCCCCAAAGTAGCAATGACACTGTGGGGTCATTACTCATAAACAACATGGCACTTCCACATATATGGTTGGCCCAAGAGAACATCACAGACATCTAGTGGGGCAACAAATAATACCTCATCCTTGAAGGGTTGGATACCATATGACAATCGACACTGCTAGCTGACATGAAGATATCGTCCTTGGCAAAGCCACCCGATGTTGTATGGTTGTGGGTGTGGTGTTGTCAACAATCCCAACTGTTTGATGACCTCTGCTGAGATGAGGTTCTTCTGACTTCCACTATCAACAATAAAATGTAGTGGGGTCCCCTTCACCCACTTTTGTGAATGAAAAAGGCGCGCCCCCTCTTCAGGATCTATTGGTTCTTCAGGTTGAATTGTTGCGGTTGCGACAATAGCAATGGGGTCTACGTCAATGATCTGTCCTTTACCGGTATTTTCAGAATCAGATTTAGAATTAGGGTTCGGCTCCTTATATTTGATCTCGGCCACCAATGACTGTTTTGAGTGACATTCATCAGTGTTGTGCCCAGGGCTTTTGTGGAAATCGCACCATTTTTCGGTGTCCTTCTTTTTCTTCCCATGACCCTTCTTTTCCTGTGTCTTGGATTGGTTTTCGGGAGACTGTTTGTTAGGGATGTCTTTTTCATACTTTGGTTGTTGTGGATTTGCAGACCTGAACTCCCATTTGTTCCAGTGCTTAAATTTCTGCTCAATTTTAACAGCATATCGATAAGCAACACTGAGTGATGAGATGTCCAGAAAATCCATTTCATTCTAGATGTATCTATGTAGAGCCCCACGGTATTTCAGAACCAAATGTCACTCAGAGTCTTTGATACCCATCTTGGTGCACAAGGTATGGAAGGTATTGGTGAACTTAGGAACTACTTGGCCCCTCTCTTGCCGTAGTGTATTCCATCTGATGTATTGGTCCTCATAGTTGCCATTAGGGTAATACTGTTCTTTTACCACATCCACAAAATAATACCAAGTGGGATCGGCCCCATATATTCCAGACTCCTCTATGGAACTTTGGTCCCAGTGAGTTTCCCACCAATGTTTGACATGAGGGAGATATTTAAGGAGTGTGAAGGTGATCTTTTCTTTGTCGAAAAAATTGTGAACAGAGAAATAACCTTCGAGCAGAGTTAACCATTTTTCTTGGGCTTCTGCATCTCTCTGTCCTTCAAATACAGGAATATCAAAATTAACTTGTAGCTTGAAAAGCAAGGTGCCTCCAAAGTGGCCGCTTGATGAAGATGCGCCTGATGCTATTGGCAGGTGTTGAAGGATGTGGGAAAAATTCTCCATCATTTCGTCCCTCTGTCGCGTGAGAGCTTGCTCAAGCAACAGATTGATATGATTGTCTGCTCCATCAATTTTTTTTTCTTCCGCCATTGAGGGTTTATTGGGTGTGCGAGAGCGACTGTCTTCAAGAGAGACAAGCTCAAGACCCAACTTGCTATACTCAGACCTCGTCGGGTACATGCACTGAAAAAAAAAATGATCAAGAACAACATGCTCCGATACCACTGATCCAGATTATTTTCGGCACGAAATGAGATCGGAGATATAATAAAGAAATGCATAGAGATATCACAAATATTCAATAATATAAAAGAAATGTATCAGATATGAAACCATAAACACAAATATAAAGTAATACACAATTTCTATTAATGAAAGAAATGTACAAAGACTGTAAAAATACAGAGTGAAAGACTCGCTAGAATGGTGGTAGCTTATCTCTGAGAAGAGATGTGACAGCTACTC
>JZKD02S0955685.1:68441-93577 GCA_000966675.3 Picea glauca | reverse complement strand
CAGAGTGAAAGACTCGCTAGAATGGTGGTAGCTTATCTCTGAGAAGAGATGTGACAGCTACTCGCATTCACAAGAAGATGATTACAATGAGGCTCTGAAGGAATTTTTACAATAAGTAGGAATGCCAAAAACCCTAGACATCCAAAAACCTAACCCTAGGAGATGAAGCATCAAAAGTCATGCGGGCCCCGTTTGGGTAAGTGAGTACATCAACTTCTCGGGGTCGTAACGTTTTCATACGATCTCCATTTTAGGCATGTGATAGCTCGTTGGAAAGGTATCATCGACGAGATTAATTTTTGGGGATAAATCATTTCTTCAACTATAATTGAGAACCTTGATCTTGAAAAACCTTCATTTGGTCCCTCAAAATGGCCCCGGAAGTTAAAAACTGCTAAAAATAGTAAATTGCCAAAATGTCGAAGTGTCCTACCACCCGACTGTAATGGGATTCCCAAATCAGCTTCACTTGCTCACTTGATAGAATGCAGAGATGGCCCATATGGAACAATAACCCATCCTGACGATGGACATCAATGATAGTTTTGTTTGCACCCAACATCTGGTAGGTGGTGGAGAAGTCAATATCGCTCTCATAGAGTTGGGGCCATCCATAGGCCTCATGGCCACATGAGTTTAGCACTGTGGTGAGCACTGCAACTGGAGGGCAGCTGAGGCAATCAATGATGCGATTGGTTCTTCCTATCTTATACTTGATGTTGAGATGAAACTACTACAAGTATGTGGACCATTTCTGATGGCAGACATTCTACAATTTTCCATGTGTCTGCATGAACTGCAATGACCTATTATCGATGTGGATGATTGTATCCTTCCCAATAATGTAATTCCTCCACTGGAGGCAGGCTTTCAAAATGGATTACATTTATTTATATTAAGTAGGGTAATTACATATGACACCTGATAGTGTCTCGCTATGATAGGCCACTAGGTGTCTGTGTTGAGTGAGAATTGTGCCCACAACATAGTCTAAATCATTTGTCTCTATCTCATAGGGTTGTTGTAGGTTGGGTAATGAGGTCACTGGGTATGAGCATAAGCGATTCTTCAAATCATCGAATGCTTTTTTTTGTGATAGGCCCACACAAAAGGTTCCTTACCACCACCCCTGGTTACTTGGCTGAGGGCCCATGCAATATGGGAGAATCCCAACATGAACATGTGATAGAAATTGGCAAGGCCTAAAAAGCTCTGAAGCTCAGTGAGTGTGGTTGGAGTTGGGAATTCACGAATGACCTCAATATTGGATAGATCCACATGCACCCCATGATCATCAACAATGTAGCCTAGGTACTGGACCTTGTCCATGCCGAAGGAGAATTTTTCCAACTTTTCATATAACGTGTGTTGTCACAGAGTGTGCAAAACCTGTTGAATATGATGCAAGTGTTATGCCCAATTCTTGTTGTAGATGAGGATGTCATCCAAATACACCACCACAACACAAATGGTGAAAGTCCGCAAGATATCATCCATCATACTCATGAAATTTGTTGGGTCATTTGTCAAACCAAAGGGAAAGACCAACCATTCAAAAAGACCTTCTTTGGACTTGAAGGCAGTTTTTCATACATTTGACTACTTTATTGGGACCTGATGGTAGCCATACTTCATATCAATCTTACAAAAGTATTTGCCCCCCTTGCGATAGTCAAGGAGATCATCGATTCGAGGAATCAGGTACCGGTTCTTGATTGTGATTTTAGTTAGGGTCTGGTAATTGATGCAGTGTCGCCAGTTCCCATCTTTCTTTTGTACAAGCATGGTTGGGCTTCCACGTGGTGATGATCTGGGTAGGATGTGCCCCTTTTGGAGGAGTTCTTGAATATGACACTTTATCTCCTCATTTTCTAATAGAGAGTGGCGATAGACTGGCCCATTGGGTAGCGGTGCGTCGGAGGTCATATCGATTGAATGCTTGACCTGACAGTGTAGAGGTACCCCAGTGGGTGAGGAAAAGATGTCTTTGTATTATTCCACAACCTTATCCACTTGCTTCTACTATGTGGAGAGATCAACCGTAGAGTCCATGGATGTGGCTGCAACCTTCAGCTCACTTTGAAAGCAAATCATGAAGAAGAAAAACTTCCCGTTCTGGGAGATGACCTTCCTGCATTCCTTAGAAGAGATCAAGGAAATGGAAGTAGGTGGGACTACCTCAGGAATCCTATACAATTTCCTATCCAGAGTAATAATAACATTGTGAGGCATAGACTCATATACAACATGACGTTTCCATAAATAAGGTTGTCCAAAAAGAATATCACAAACTTCATGAGGAGTGACATCACACAATACCCCATATTTGAAGGGCTTGATGTCGTATGACAAGCAACATTGTTGGTTGATGTGAAGATCAATTCCTTGGTGGAACCATTCGATGGTGTACGATTGCAGGTTCAGCAATATCAGTAGAGCCAATTGCTTGATGACCTCTATTGAGATGAGGTTATTCTGGCTACCACTATCAACGATGAAGTGGAGTGGGGTACCCTTCACCCACAACTATGAATGAAAGAAGCATTCACCTTCCTCTGGCTCATCTGATTCACTGGACTGGATCTTGGTGGTAGAAACAGTGGCACTAGGTTCCGTGTCAATAATATGTCTCCCATTTTTTGGTTTTGAATCTGAATTGGAACTCACATTTGATTAATAGGATTTCACCTAATCCACCAATGAATTCTTTGAGCGGCAATCAACAGTGTTATGCCAGGGGCTCTTATGGAAGTCACAACACTTCCCAGTGTCTTTCTTAATCTTTCCATTGTTGTTCTTTCTCTGCAGCTTAGACTGGTTGTCCTGAGGTTTTCTATATTTTCTCTTCCCTTTGTTCTGTGGGTTGGGGCTACCCTTTCCCTGCTTCTGTTGTGAGGGGTTCCCAGACCCAAACTACCGCATCTTTTGTTTAAGTTTCTACTCGATTTTTACAACATATCGATAAGTTGCGCCCAGGGAAGAGATGTCCAAAAACTTCATTTATATCATGATGTATCCATGTAGACCGTCGCGGTATTTGAGCACTATATGTCGCTTAGAATCTTTGATACCCATGTTGGTACACAAGGTATGGAAGATATTTGTGAACTATGGAAATGTTTGGTCCCTTTCCTTCTGTAGTGTGCTCCATCTTGTATATAGGTCATCATAACTTCCAACATGGTAGTATTGTTCATTAATAACATCCCTGAAGGACTCCCAGGTCAGTGTGACTGTAAATAATGAGGATTCCTCTGTTTCCTTTTGCTCACAGAGAGTCTCTCACCAATATTTGACATGGGGAATGGCTTTGAGGAGAACAAATGTAATTTTTTCTCTATTGGAAAACTTATGGGCGGAAAAATACCCTTCTAGAAGATTCAACCATTTGTTTACAACATTTGTGTCTATCTAAACTTCAAATATAGGAATATCAAAGTTTATATGTACCTTGAATGGGGTGGCACCTTCGCTCGAGGAAGATGTATCACATGTTGGTAGTCGTCGAATAATTTGCGTAAAACTATCCATCATCTTGTTCCTCTATTGTACGAGGGATTCCTCAAGCAATAGTTTGAAAGGATATCTTGTCCCATCGTATTTATTTTCTCCTACCATGGAAGGTTGCTTTGGCATGTGAGAGCTCTTGTCTTCAAGAGAAACAAACTCGAGACCCAACTCTTTGTACCCTGACCTCGTTGAGGACATGCACTAAAAATGACAAGGAGCAAACCGCTCTGACACCACTAATCTAGATTTTATGAGAAGAACGAAATGAATACATATATGTATTATTAACACATAGATACAATGAACAATAACAAAGATATAGTAAAACTTGGCTTCTTTTTAATAAAGAAATATGCTGAAACTTTAAAATGCAGACTAAAACAAGCTTGCTAGAATGGCGGTGGCTTATCTCTGAAAAGAGATGTGACAACTGCACTCATTCGCAAGAAGATGAGTACAATGAGGCTCCAAAGACATTTTTATATCAAACATGAATGTCAAAACCATAGACATCCAAAAAACTAACCCTAGGAGATGAAGCACCGAAAGTCATGTGGGCCATGTTGGGGTAAGTTGGCACACCAACTTCCCGGGGTCATAACTTTTGCATATGATCTTCATTTTAGGTGCACGATAGCCCATTGGAAACGTTTATCCGAGGACTAAACATTATGCTGTCACGCTCTAAATTCATCTATAGTTTGACTATGGTGGGCCCAAAAAATGTTGTTTTTGGGCCTCAAAACGACCCCAAAAGTGTAGGACCAAAAAAGCTAGGAAAAAAACTACCAGGATGAAAACTGAAACTGCCAAGATGACATCGTATATGAGCCAGTTGGAATAGGTGGGTGGCCACTGATATCCACTTGGATCACACAGAGACAAGGTGTCTAAGCTTCTTTGGTAAGCTTTCATTAAGTGACACATAAAATAGTGAATATGACAACAAGGTGGTAGGATATTTATCTAGGTGTGAGATATGTGATTGATTTAATGTCGTGAAGGCGTACACTGTATCATGGAATAGATAAGAGTCAACCAAAATAAGTATGGTTTTAGCCTTTAGATGTCAAAGACATGTATTGTGTGATGAACCAATGCTCATTGACCAACCAAGCATTGGAAATGAAGACATTGATGGGTCATCTACCCTTCTTTTAACATTTTATGATATTTATTATTCTTCATAAATAACAAGTAATTTTTAAAATCTACATTTTTTTAAGATAAGAATGTATTTTGAATTACTCTTCTTCTAAAACAAGTTTGAACCCATTGAAAATACTAAAAATGAGTCAATTTCGATAATGGATGTGAGTCACGATATATAAATTATGTTCCAAGATTTAAGTAACATTGCATTTGGTTAAAAGAAATAAAGTACTAGGTTGCCTTCATGTTGATTTGACATGTTATATGAGTGTTGAGATTAGTTAGTTGAAGTTTAAATGAAGGTGCATTGTTAACATCCCTTGAATGATTTAATGATTAGTTAGTTCAACTTTAAATGCAAGTGCATTGTTAACCTTTAGATTAAACACTTAGTAAACCCATTTGTCATTGTTTGATGTAATATAAATTATCAATCACTTTGTTGATGTAGAAGATATTCGAATGTCTAACCTAATATTATCTTTTTGTGAGATTATCTTGCATAATAATATAGTAGAAATTGTTCAAGAAGGTGAAAAGGTATGTCAACTCCTAACACATTCTTATTTTCATTCTTTAAAATTCGATTACGGTTTATGTAACTATAGTAATTATCAAGTTATTTCGATAAGTTTTTTTCAAATTCGTTTGAAAGAAAATAAGACTAAGTTTCAAAAATCAAAGAACAAGCATTTTAAATTCAAAATTGTTAACTAAAAACACCAAAATTAGTGAAAAGAACATAGCAAWTGTCTGAAAAATCGACGTGCACTACTYCTCAACCTCTCCATATTTGCATGAAGTGAACCATCAATTTTCACATTAAAAGTACATAGTGCAAGCCCTAAGGAAATATTTGAACATTTCAAATTAAAGACTTTAAACATTATGAGAAGACTTATTGATACGCACAAGGTGCCTTAATTCTAAAAAGTCAACAAATAATGTCTCAAACCTAGAACAATAGGAAATAATACATAAAACGAAATAACCAAAACATATGTTTGTTTTATTCACTTTTCCAAAAGGTCTTCTTATAGTTTTACAATTCATCAACTTTAAACTAACTATCAAACATAAAATAATAAACTAATATGCATATAGCTTGAGTGCTGGAAATGCACAATAAATATAACAAACTTTAACTAATTCCTCGAGTAAAGAACTAGCAAGAGAGGGTGCACCTTCCTCGAGGGGAGTGTTGCACCTTCCTCGAGGGGAGTGTTGACTGAAGATGCACCCATGTTTTATATCAATTCCTCTCAGTTTAGATCATAATCGTCCTTGCTTTCCTCCCAATTTAGGAATGGATTTAGGAAGAGGAAAAATACTAAAAGGAATACATGTCCACACTGAGTGTTTATCTGTAATAAGAAGTTTAGGAATTATAAGGAGATTGGATTTGTTGTTAAAGGATCAGTGGTTTCTATGAGTGTGAGAATGACCCATGGTTATAAATATTGGATGTACATGGATGTTGGAATTGATGATCTTTAGTGTGATTGAAAATATGTGTTGTGGATCAAACTGGTCTGAACTAAGTGCACCAAGATGTGTATCTAAGAGTCACTATTATTTTGGTGAATTGGCGGTAGTGTGCAAATCTATATCCTCTAGTAAAAGTGGTGTGTCTAAATGGACTACTGTAGCATGTATAAGTGCTAGTAATAGTGTTGGGTTGTGTCATTATCTTAGGTCTATTGAGAGTAGTAGGGAGAGAAGGGTGTGATCAAGTAGAGGATGTAGGGTCAGCTAAATGGGGTTAGGTAGTTTCAAGGTCTAGGTGTAGGAAGATAGAGGCATATTAGTGAGGAGGTAAGGAGGAGGGTAAGTGATAGATATGTACTAAACATTGGAAAATTCAATAGTGGGAGAGGGATAAGCAGTATTCCAATGAGGGGGGATGTAGAGTGATTTGTTAGTGGTTGGCCTTGATTGAGGGAATACATGAGAGAGAAGTATCTTGGGTTTGGGTGAGAGTTGTGTTGAAGGAGTTATCTGAGAAAGTCAAAGGGTGTGATCATGATTAAGAGGGGGAGTTGTGTATGATTCTAGTGGCGGAGAGTTTGTGCATGTTATTGGAGGTAACTGCATAATTGAATCTAAAATAGTTGTATGGGGTTTTGTGAGAGAGATAGCAGGTCGAGGAGGAAATGTGATATGACCATGGGAAGGCCTAGTACTGGTAGTGCATGGTTGTGGACATCTATGAGGTGGATTATAGAGGGATGGGGTAGAGAAAAAAGTTGTTGGAGGTGAAACATGAGACAACAATACCATGGGGTGGGGTGATGGAGTCATTGGAGGAGAATGGGTGACTAGATGTTGAGTGGGCTAGGATTTGGGTTATGAAGGAAAGGAAAATAGGGGTTTCTTTACAACTTATGTTCCATAGTGAGGGCTTAGATAAAGGAATAATAAAGGTTGTCTCTTTCAAAAGAGGAAACTTCACAACAAAAATCACTTATTGAACCACCACACACACATAGTAGTCTTAAGAATCGAACCCAGTCTACTCAAGAGTAAATCAAAATAGGATTACAAAAACTCATCTTAAGCATGGTGGAGGGGCTTCCAGACTTTCACAACTTCCAAATTTCACAATATTATGCCATGATGCAAGGGTCTTAGTACCACCTTCAAATGGTGATTTTAGCAACAACAGTAGTGGTGCCCCCCTTCTAGAAATGATCTTACTACCACCTTTAGCTGGTCAATGCAACCATAAATATTGGTGTCCTACTCTACAAGGATATTTCCACCACCTTTAGCTAGTGATTCCAATCACATAAAAGTTTCATCTCGCAATTTGGGCTCAAAGAAAAAATAATACAAGGAGCTACACATACTGAGATTTAGTACCTCTTTTTATTGAAGGTATACTTCCATCCCCTTAATTCAGACAGCCTTGGTTGGAACATACATATTTCTACACAACCCACCAATATCGTAACATAATGAAACCACAACATTATGTTCCACAAATAATTTTGTCGTTATCTAGCTAGCCCAAACAGTATGCAAGCTACTTCTTTTATAAACCATATTAATGTAACATCTTCCCAATATTGGTGTCTTTATTTTCCCCTTTTCCATGCAAGGGATATTTTGGTCTTGAGGGCGAACTTACAAGTGTCATGAATATGGTAAAAGTGAGTTACAATCATGTTCCCTTCTACCCTTTTACCCAAGTTAACTGTGTAGGTCATTTTCGCAAGTCTTTCCCTATTTCCCAAGCTTCCTACAAACTAGTATTAGATAGTCATATTCATTAAGACAAGATCATTTCCCTTGATTGCATTTCCCCTTTGTTTACCAAGGCCTCAACTTGCATCATATTATTCCAACTAGCTTATCCAAATAAAATATATCATCATAATAAGCTTCATAAGTCATAATCATGTCCTAATATCCAAATAAGTTAAATTCCTTAATGAACCAGTGATGCAAGAGCATCGCTCCACCTCAGCAACACGCCATCTAGACAACACATTCAACGCACATTCAAGGAGTGGAGGGGTGCCAAACCTCTCATTTTTCCCTCATTTTGAAATTTTAAATTGTAATTAAATGCAATTAAATGTTTGTAAGGATGGAAGAGCCACGTCGGTTCCTTTGTGCAGATAGGAGTTGAGATTGCCTTTAATGGCTGGCAGGTTGATGAAGATATAGATCTGATTCAGACTAGATGGCCATTGAATGTAATTAACGAGAATTAGGTGAGTTGGAGGGAGAGCTCGAGGAGCCCTTCTTTTGTCAAAATATCTTTGCATCTAGATTCATTAGAGCGAGGGGAGATTAGGAAATTAGGAGAGGAGAGAGCCAAGACTTTGTTGCAGTCCGAGATTTTGTAAACATTGTACAAACATTTTGAGATTAATACAAAGAAGTTTTTCCTGCATATTATTGTGTGTGTTTATGTGTATTTGATAAATTTCATTAGTGTGTTCATTTACATTGTAGATGTATGTGATAGTTTCCATCTGCAGGTATAGATAAAATTATCTATCTCTGAGTTTGCTAGCATTGTTTCTGGGTTCTTTAGTTCGTGCAAGGAGTGCACAACAGAGTATTCAAAACTATGTAGCTAGCGCAAGGAATGTGCATTTGAACTCTTCTAAGTCAGAGAAGAACATGCCAGGGGGGGACATCAGAAGAATTCACAAACTCAAGGAGCCTCAAGGTTACTGAATACCTTGGAGGGGATATTGTGCAGAGAAGGCACAGAGAAGAGGACATAATTGTTGAAGATTCTGTGAAGCTCTACCAAGAGGGCATCGAGCCGGTGAAAATCTGCATAAAGAGAACTTTGTCTCGAGTTCTGTTAGAAGAGAAGTGTTAAGGAGAAGATACCCACAGAGTTGTTGAACACTTTGTAATATCAGCAAGGAGTAGTTGAGTGGAAGTTGCCAGGAGGGAACTTATATCCCTTCGAGGAGCGAAAGGGACATAGAGCTTTGAGGTCCGAGCAGTTAAATCTTGAGGTGAAACAAGTTGCTAAATACTCTAGAGGAAGACCTATGCAAGGAGTGCACCAGGCCAACACTCAGACGAAGTGTTGAAAGACAACCATCTGAAGGCTAGTCAAAGTGCAAGGAGTGCGCATAGAGGCGAACTCATTTCAATTCTAAAAGATCAGAAGGAGGAGCAACAGTTGTCGTCAGATCAGCTGTGAGGAGGAGATATAGACCGTTGGAATTCACGTCCAGACACCCATAAGGGCATGCAGGAGGAGGAACAGATCTCATCCGTTAGATCTAAGCACATGGAAAAACATCTATTGGATCCAAAGGTAAGTGCACGAGACTTAAGTTCTTTTAAGTGCACAGGAGAAGAAAACTTATGAAATCCCGAAGTCCCAAATGCATTGGGACCGTCCATCATCTAGGGGGACAGGTGGCAGCAGATAGTTCAAGGATTTGGACTTAGGAATATTTGAAAAGATTCGAGTGAAAAACTCAAAAACTTCGAGGAGCAGAGTTGATCCTAGTCATTGGTGTTGGGAAGGATAAGTGGTAGATATCCACATACTTTAGAGGAAGAACCCTTAGAAGAAAAGGTAGGAGGAGAATACATGAAGAGTCAGGAGTCAAAGAAATTTTGGTCATCCGTTGAGATAGGACACGTGGCATTGGATTAGCACTTCATTGATTCACAAATCAGGAGAAATAGAGATAGGAGAAGTGAAATCTCCCGAAGGATGGAGTCGCGGAGTAGATCATAGCCTTTGGTTGTGAGGAGAACGTGGACCGTAGATCTGGTCTTGGAGAATTCACTGATTCGGGAATCGGGAAAAAGGGAGTAGGTATCTCTCAAAAGATTCGAAGCACAGAGTCACAAAAGGAGTCGGCCCATGGTCGTAGTCCATGGTCATGTGAAGGAAGGGTCTTAGCCAGAAGAGCTAGTGCCCTTTTGCGTTGAGATTTGAACAATGCTTAGGAGAGGGCTCGCAGGTGCCATACGACCTACGACAAGGAAAAAAGGGTCTATGTCAAGTTAACTTGGTTCCATTAGGAGCCCGGTGAGCCATTCGGTTCGGTGACTTGAATGATCCTAGACCAGGAGTTTGAGTAGCCCATTGGAGGGAAGGGGGGTCTGCGCCAAGAGTGGTATTAGAGTGTGATTCCGTTTGTAGATTTCAGGTGAAGGAGAAGTTGTAGATGCTCTCAATTGCAGAGTGAACAATAGACTTGCCAGGAGGGCAAGTAGAGGGTGAAGATGGCTACTGAAGGCCATAGGCAGGGTCAAGGTTAGGACTGCCAGCAGAAAAGCAAAGCTGAAGTGGATAAAGAGCTCAGCGAGATAAGGGCAGAAATGGAGAGGCTAGCATTTAAGATGCAGCAGGAGGAAAAGGTGCGTTGAAGGTATGAGTGGCCAATGAAGCAGAGAGAAAAATGGCCTATCCAACAATTAGTTGCCAGAAGGTAGTGTTGAGAGTTGAGGAGATGGTTGAAGTATGCTGAAAACCTCAGTGATGCAAAGGAGCAGGTTTTCATTTGCGAACCAGAGGTTTGAAAAAGCCTCAGTGATGAGGAGGAGATGAGATCACTTGAGGATCTCATAATCTATCAGGAGGGAAGTGGTGAAATCCCAGATTGTCAGGTGGGAAAGGGAGGAGAAATTAACTCCGCTAGGAGTTCATATCAACAAGGAGAGTTGATGGAGGAGGATCAGAAATGCGTTCTGATCATTGAAGGAATTGAGATATTCCTACCAAGCAGTCGAGTTGAGGCCAGAGTGTGTGTTGTAGGTGCAACAACAGAAAGACAACTAGCATTGACTGTCATAGAGGAGGAGAAGGAGAAAATATTGATGTCTTCCCCCACAGAAGAAAATGATCATGTAGTTAAGATGCTCACTCCATGGGAGAAGGAGTTAGAGATGACGTAGGATTGGTTGAACAATCCACAACCAAAAGATGGCTTCCAGGAGACAGTCATGCAAATTACGGGAGAAGAGAATTCAACAAAATTTATCAGAAATTTCAGCCAGGATGTTGAACAGGAGATGAATGAAGCATTAAAGCCTGCAGCAGAAGATGAAGCAGAATTCCAATCTGAGGAGCAACTGGAAGAAGCTAGAGTTGTACCAGTAGAACTAATAGAAGCCAGTCTGTCAGAAGAGATAGTTGAGTAGCAACTCAATGATGAGAAGCATGTAGAATTGGAGTATGCAGCAGGGTGGCAAGCTAATGCCATAGAAGATGAAGGCAACATGGGAGATCAAGGTGATCTTCCATTTGATGTGTATGACGAGGAAGTGCAGCAGAGCATACTACAAAACAAGAGCCATCTAGTTGAGAAGCTAGATGAGGTGATTGAGGAGGTCATAAGGTTGTTGTTGAGGTCAGCAATAGAAGATGCCAGTAAGGAGAAGCTTAGCAGAGGACAACTTACCATAGCGGAAGGGAAGCAACAACAAAAACAAATCATTGGAGCAGGAGGACAAATCCAAAAGAGAGTTTGGGATCCAGGAGGATTTCAACAGAGCTGGGAAGCTCATGAGCAGGAGTTCATGAATTTTTCACAGTAGTGGAGTATGATGCATGAGCATCGCTCCACCTCAGCAATGCGCCAGCTGGATATCACATTCAATGCGCATTCAAGGAGGGGAGGGGTGACAACCCTCTCATTTTGCCCTCATTTTCAATTTTTAAATTGTAATTAAATGCAATTAAATGTTTGTAAGGTTGGAAGATCCATGCCGGTGCCTTTGTGCAGATAGGAGATGAGATCGCCTTTAATGGCTGACAAGTTGATGAAGATCTAGATCTGATTCAAACTAGATGGCCATTGAATGTAATTAATGAGAATTAGGTGAGTTGGAGGGAGAGTTCAAGGATCCACTCTTTTGTCAAAATATCTTTGTATCTAGATTCATTAGAGCAAGGCAAGATTAGGAAATTAGGAGAGGAGAGAGTCAACACTATGTTGTAGTCCGAGCTTTTGTAAACATTGTACAAACATTCTGAGATTAATACAAAGAAGTTTTTCCTGCATATGATTGTGTGTGTTTATGTGTTTTTGATGAATGTCATTTATGTGTTCATTTATGATGTAGATGTAGTGTGATAGTTTCCATCTGCAGGGATAGATAGAATTCTCTATCCGTGATTTTCTTGGAATTGTTTATGGGTTCTTCAGGTCGTGCAAGGAGTGCACAATAAAGTATTGGAAACTCTATAGCCATCACAAGGAGTGTGCATCTGAACTCTTCCGAGTCAGAGAAGAACATGCTAGGGGGCACACTAGAATAATTCACAGACTCGAGGAGCCTCAAGGTTACTGAATACCTTGGAGGGGAGACTGTGCAGAGAAGGCATAGAGAAGAGGACAGATTTGCTAAAGATTCTGTGAAGCTCTGCCAAGAGGGCATCAGGCGAACACTCAGACGAAGTGTTGAAATACAACCATCTGAAGGCTAGTCAAAGCGCAAGGAGTGCGCGTAGAGGCAAACTTGTTTTAGGTTCGAAATCTCAGGAGGAGGAGTGAAAAATATCGTCATATCAGCTGTGAGGAGGAGATCTAGACTGTCAGAATTCATGTCCAGACACCTAGGAGAGCACGTAGAAGGAGGAACAGATCTCGGTTGTTAGATCTGAGCACGTGGACCAACAACCGTTGGATCCAGAGGTAAGTGCACAATACTTAAGTTCTTTTAAGTGCGCAGGAGAAGCATACTTACGAAGTCCCGAAGTCCCGAAGGTATTGGAACCGTCCATTGTCGAAGGGGATAGGTGGCAGTAGATCCGAGAGTTCAAGGATTCAGACTTCAGAATATTTGCAAAGAGTCGAGTGAAAAACTCGTGAACTCCGAGGAGCAGAGTTGAACCTAGTCATTGGTGCTGGGAAGGATATGTGGTAGAGATCCACAGACTTTGGAGGAAGAACCCTTCAGAGAAAAGGCAGGAGGAGAATACCAGAAGAGTCAGGGGCTGAAGCAATCCTGGCAATCCATTGAGATAGAACACATGGCGTTGGAACATCACTTCACTGATTCACAAATCGGGAGAAATAGAGATAGGAGAAGTGAAAAATCTTGAAGGACGGAGTCACAGAGTAGATCATAGCCATTGGTTGTGAGGAGAACGTGGATCGTAGATCTGGTCCTGGAGAATTCCTTGATTCGGTAATCGAGAAAAAGGGAGCAGGTAGCTCTCAAAAGCTCCGAAGTGCAGAGTCGCGAAGGGAGCTGGCCCACAGTCGCAGTCTATGGTCACATGAAGGAAGGGACTTAGCCAGAAGAGCTAGCACCCTTTTGCGTTGAGATTTGAACAATGCTCAACAGAGGGCCCACGGGTGTCATACGACCCGTGCCAAGGAATAAAGGGCCTGTGTCAAGCTAACTTGGCTCCATTAGGAGCTCGACGAGCCTTTCGGTTTGGTGACTTGAAGGATCCTAGACTGGGAGGTTGAGCAACCCTTTGGAGGGAAGGGGGGTCTGCGCCAACCAACTAGTCACATAATATATGAACATCATAATAGCCACATAATTGTCTAGTTAGGAGGATTTATCCAAAGAAAGGAATCAAACACACATACACATCATTAATAATATCATCATCAAGGATCATCAATGTTATTTACCTATTATCGATAATACAATTATTCATGCAATATTATTATCAATATCCAAAGAATCAACACAATTAAACAAGAAGTATATATAATATTGACCATACCATTATGGACTATTCATTCTAATAATCATCTAAGGATTATGAATGTTACACAACAATTATCAAGAACGTTTAATGCTATTTAGCTCATCGAATAAGATTCAATCATCTAAATTCATCAAACTTGATCACTCATATAAGAAGAAATCATAAGGCAATGAGGAGTCTAGACCATTATCTCCTATTAGTCAAACTAAAGCATAAACACATCATCACATAAACATCATGAAATATAAGGAAAGAAAATTTCCCTAGTAAGGGGTGTAATCCTTCTAATAACACATAGAATAAGGATCGCTCATTATAAATAATCAAGGGTATATTCATACAGTAACACATATATGACAGTGTTTGTATATGTCTTCTATTTTCACCAAGAACACTTGTGCATTTAACTTATCAACCATGGTTTCCAATGTAGTTGTAAGATGTCACGCAATGTGTGTGTGGGCTACAAATTCTTAACTTGCAATAGTTTCTTAATATGCTTATTCAAAAAGGAAATTTCATTGCGAAAAATCAAAACACATAGGAACTAGCTTCTAACACTTGTGATTTCGAGTCTAATGTATGGCTCCTCTTAAAGTGTTACCATCAATGACCTAGTCATGCGGTAGCCCTTCTCTTACTGTGTCATTAGACTTTCATCATGAGAGTGTTCTAATAATCTACTTCCACAATTATGTATTTCAAAGAAAATAAATTCTAGAAGAAAAATTAACATAA
The DNA here is from genome assembly GCA_000966675.3 of Picea glauca. Classification (NCBI taxonomy): domain Eukaryota; kingdom Viridiplantae; phylum Streptophyta; class Pinopsida; order Pinales; family Pinaceae; genus Picea; species Picea glauca. The sequence goes on along the minus strand of JZKD02S0955685.1, from coordinate 79,011 downwards.
AAAAGGCAAAGCCTACAACATATAAGTATCTACAAGAGATCTCTATTCCAAGCTTAATTGACATACATGACCACAACTTGCAAATGAAATAGAACAAAGTAAAATTCGAACGATAAAATAGATAAAGGAATACAAACTAATATATGTATAACAAAGTGAATATAGCATTCGTCTATAGATCCACAAATTTCGTTCTCTAGAATGGGCCCTCTCTGGAGAGCAGGGAGCTGGGATCTATTACAATGAAACAAGTAACTGAAAATCAGAACTCAAGAAATAGCCAACAAATGTTGTAGAGATCTGGATGCTCTTCCTTTTATTCCAGAAATCCTAAATGTTACATTGTATATCCAACCGCTCTTATGGGGTCATTCCCATTACCTTATATAGAATAACGGCTTATGCCATTTTAGAAACAAGAAAAACAAACTCATAACTACCAACAAATACACGTAACGTAATTCTCTTGTTCCTCATTGTTATGGTTGATAAGAAAAACAAACTCATAACTCATAACTAACTCATAACTCATAACGTAATTCTCTTGTTCCTCATTGTTATGGTTGATAAGAAGGGTCTAATCAGTTGCCAATTCACACTCTAAGTCACAAGGAGATGAAATCGATCCAAAATATGAATTGAGGGCATGCTTATATCTCCCATGTGATATTGGATTCTAGGATCGACGAATAAAGGGTGAGATGGCTTATGTAGATGCCAGGTTGGTTGGAGTATTAATAATGCCCCTGAGTTCCAGAGATCTTACCCACGTATCCATTCATTACCATGTTTTCAATTATTCCCTCTCAACCAAAATAATATGGAACTTATTTATGTTATCTATAATATAAAAACCTGCACTCATTCCCACTTTATCATGTAATAAGGAAATCATATTTCATAACAAGATGGTGGAAACAATTCAAACTTGCCTATGACCTTGATTATAGACGAGAAATAACCAAAATGTAATCCAAGACATGTAATGAAAATGATTATGGTATAGGAAAATGAAGGATTTTGGGGAGGTTTAAAGTAGACAAAGAGAGGTTATGATAAGTTAAAATTATACCATATAGGAGACCCTTCAATATATCCATTTCAGGTGAAGTGTAGATGACACATAAATGCTTAATAATAACTCATCACAAACTACCAATGTGAAAATTTGTCAACAAATAGTCATGATCAAGGAAACCATTGGCTTAGTAATAATTAATGGTAAAGAGGAAATCATCCTTAATCCACACAAAATATACAAGCATAGACAACCAATTTTTCACACAAAAACTACATGCACTTTGAGTGTTATAGGGTTCACCTTGACACCCTCATGAGATACAATAAGGCCCAAATATTCCACTTTTTGCACCCCAAAAGAACACTTGGAAGGATTTTCATATAGTTGTTTCTCCTCCAATAGTTTTAAGACAGTGCCAACATGCTATAGATGCTCTTCCCAAAATTTATTATAAATTAATAACCACTTGGAAGGATTTTTGTATAGTTGTTTCTCCTCCAATATTTATAAGACCATCCCAACATTCTATTAATGCTCTTCCCAATATTTATTATAAATTAATATGTCTTCAAAAAATGCCAACATATATTTTTGGGGAAGAATATGAAAATAGGATTCATCAAGCTTTGAAATGTTAGAGATTCATTAGTAAGGCCAAAAGTCATCACCAAAATATCATAATTCCCTTTATGTGTTATAACATATGTTTAAGGGATGATTTCATCACTCATTCTAATATCATGATATCTTGAATGAAGATCCAACTTAGTAAAGAAGTTTCTCAATGTGATTCATCAATGACACAAATATGAAACTTTCTTTAATGGTGATCTTGTTGAGATCCCTATAATCAAGACATGTGAACTATGGACATTTATTTTTGTAAACCATCACTTCTAGTGATGAGAATCACTTTGGCCAGGTTGAATGATGCCAACCCCCAACATTTTTTGAACCATATTCTCAATCTCACTCTCTTGGGCATATGGGTATATGCATAGTTATATGTTCAAAGGAATGGTCCCTGAGATCAATTTAATATTGTGATCATCCTCTCAATCAAGTATAAGACCTTTGGGTATCTCACCAAATACCTTGGAATCATTATTGATAAATTTTTGGAGATCCAAGGCATAGAGGGGTTATATGTTTGAACATGTAATGAACACAATTACACAATAACTCAAAGTTTCCCTCTTTTAACAATTTTGTTGTGTTGTTAGAGTTGATAATTTTGGATGGACTTTCTTGCATACCTTTAAGCTCAATTTCCATTCCTTATAAAGAAAAATTCATGAAAAGTTCCTAAAACTTAAAAACCACCATTCCCAATGGTTCTAACCATTGGATCCCTAATACCACATTAGTACTACCTATTTGAATTGTAATCATTTAACTATACAAGAAATAATCCCCCATAGTGATCTTGATACTATGGTTCTTCCTTGAACAATTTATGGTACCTCCATATATAATAATTACTTGAAATTCTTATTCTAGAAATATAAATTTATGTGTATTACCAAAATCAATTAACACATATACCTTTTTATTTTGATATATCCTTTTACCTTGAGTGTTTTATGTGTGATAATACCTACCAAAACATGACAAGATATGGTTGGAATAATCTCTCTTGGTTCTATATTTTGAGAAGGTTTCAACTCTTGTTATTCCTCCTCTTCACAATCTATGTACACATTTTTTTTCTCACCACACTTATGGACCTTTCTATACTTGTTGTAATAATTAAAGCTTAGTTCCTTTGCTCTTATTTCATTGAGATTCTAAGGTGTCAACCTTGTGGCTTAAGAAAGGGTAGGAGAAGGAACATTGCAATCTATATAAGCACTAGTGGCAACTCTTCTAGTAGTTGTATTTTAATTTTCAACACTCTTTTGCACAATGAAAGCCTTATCCAAGAATTTAGGCTCAAGACACATCCCAAATGTTGAATGCTCTCCTTTAATGTGACCATAAACATATTCAAAAAATTGTCCTCTGGAATCCTTTTCACTCTAAGACTCAAGTTTGGAAAGCATTGAATGTGTTTTTTAACTGGACCTATTTGACTAAGATTTATCGATTGGATAAAGAAGGTGTTGCTCATACTATCCCCATAATATGCTATCAATTCATTCATAAAAATGGATGAAGAAATAATAGAGTTTGTTTTGTAGTCAGGTTCTAAATATAAATTGATCAGGTTCTAAATATAAGGATGCAATAGTTACCCTTTATTGTAAGGTCTCTTCCAATAGATCCTTATAAATCGTAAATTAAAATAGAGACATGCTAAACTAACCTTAAACCATTCCTTATTCATCATAATAATCCACTACATATTCAACATATTAATATTCATGAGCAGATTATATTAAATTTCATAACACATCAGAATAATGAAAATGCATACCTCTAACTGATGCTACTGTTGTCCCCAACTCTGCTTGATGCACTGCCCAAAAACGTCTAACCACCCAACCAACTAGGAACAGAGCCTCTCTATCCCCCTAGCTCCAGGATTCTGTAAGGATTCCTGGCCCCCAAGCCCAAAACTCCCAGCAACAGGTGTCCCCTTTCTCAGTCCTCCAACAAACTTCTCTAGCCAGAAACCAGTAATCCAATCTCCCAATATCCCCAGCCGTCAAAATGCCCAATACCATCTCCCTTATGAAAATAATCTCACTCCCAAAAAAAAAGTGCCCCCTCCCGAGTGTTTTTCCCCCTCATATCCTCATTTTCCTCCCTTCCTCATTCACCACCTCCTTCCTTTCATTAAGACTCACCCACCTTATCCCTCCATTCAATGCCAACCACCTTATCCATCCATTCAATGGTTCCATCATCCTATATGTTAAGTTTTCATTTAATAAATTAAAATTTCTTAAACTTAAATTCATTAATCAAATGTTTTAATGAGTTAATTAATTAATTAATATACATTAAACAATTAATAATTCAGGACAATTAATTAATTAAACTTAATATACTTTAAACCATTATTTAACTATGACAATTAATTATTTAACTAGGGTTGTTACATACACCCACCCTTCAGGAAACTTCGTCCTGAAGTTAAAGTATTTTCAGATACAAGGGAAAGACAAAGGGTTCACACATCCACATCCAATAACCAACATTATCAATAGGTAAGCCAAGAAAACTCATACATACTAGTGTACATGTGCAAGAAATGCATGTGTAGCTAGTACATACAAGTCTCATGCATGTACTAATAACAATAACTATCACATTAGTAATTTATGTATGCATCCAATCTATTCAACAAGACTATTCATTGTATAAAAGATAATAACCCAATCAAATGTCTGCGAAATCCCTTAATTACAATTATCTAGCTCAACAATGTTATTTAGAAAATTGTAGTTTAGTTAAGTAATTATGAATATTCATATATACACATTTTCTTTTCAGAAGGAAAAACAATAAATTCCACCATAAGACAAATCTCCATACACTCTTAACTATTTCTACTCATCCTTCCTCCCTAACTTACTTCCATCTTCCATTCCTATCCTTCCTCTGCTGGACTATCTTGGAGCGTCAACTATATTGACCTAACTCCAAATAGAACCCGTAAGCGGAAGTGTCACTATCTTGACCAAGCTTCCCCAGCATGCAATTGACAGTCATCATCACATGTCTAGGGGAGCGTGAGCTAACACCGTCCTCCCATGACTCTAGGTTTCAGAGGGTACACGGTGGGAAATGCCTCCAACCTCCCTAACAAGACTAGGGTCCACACCCTATAATGGAATATACAGTGGCACCATGTTGCTGGGAGTTTTGTCATCGTTTATTCGGTTTTAGGCAGTCTCACCACCTGAAATCCTGCACTGGTCCACATATCATAGCATTGCATTCAAACCAATATAATTTCACATACAAAGATTCATACCTTATTGTTTCTCGGCCAGTGATCATGACATCCACTTTCATCATCATTATCCCTTGGCTATTTCATAGCCCAATAACTTGCAAATTAGTTTGTAACACAAACTCATACAAATATAAAGCATTATCATCATGTAGTTGCATACAACCATAATTTCAATTCGGTATCCGCATACCAACAATTTTAACATCAAAGTTTTCAAGTTAGAAATAGATCTCATAATATTCCATAATTCAATTAACATTACCCGTTCATAGAATTATCATTTACATTTTAGATTGCATCATATCCAACATTATTCAAATAACATTTAAACCTTCATAGGATTCTCATTCACATAGTATATCGCATCATATCCATCATCATCAATAACATTTAAACATTCATAGAATTTACATTCACATAGTAGATCACATCATATCCATCATYATCAATAACATTTAAACATTCATAAAATTTACATTCTCACAATATATCGCATCATATCCATCATCATCAATAACATTTAAACATTCATACAGGTTCATACGTCTTAAAAGTTCAAGTGTATCATTTAATAGTTTTACTGTGAATATAAAATAAAGGTGTTTAGGCCTCAAGTAATCCTAGTTGTCTAAGTCAAAAGGTGGCGTTACATACTCCCAACCTTCGAGAAACATATTCTCGAGGTGGTAAAAAAAGTGAGGGATAATCTTGTCGTAACGTCTCGGCATCCTCCCAAGTAGTCGATTCTAGACTAAACTTGTCCCACTAGACCTTAACTTGGTCTACCAGACGGTTCCTAAGTTGTCAGACTCTACGATCCATTATGCGTAATGGTTCTACCGTGAGGGTTCCCACGTCCGATACCTGCAATTCCTTCAAATTTAGTTTATGTGATTCATCAGCAACATAATGATGTAGAACAGATACATGAAAAACATTATGAGTTTTATGCAAGTGGGGTGGCAGTACGAGATGATAGGCAATGGGTCCAATTTTCTCTTGGATTTTGAACGGTCCTATAAATCGAGGTGACAACTTTGTCCCCTTCCCGAACCGAATGGTACTCTTATTAGGTCCGATACGAATGAAAACCTGATCTCCCACTTTATAACATCGATCAATCCTGTGTGCATCCACATAACTTTTCTGTCTATCCCGTGCTTCCTTTAGTCTCTGCCTAATCTGAATCACCTGTTCCTCCATCTATTGAATCAATTATGGCCTAACTGTTACTTGTTCTTCTAATATTTCCCAACTCAATGGTGTTTTGCATGGCCTTCCATATAGAGATTCATAGGGTGGCATTCTGATGGAGCTATGAAAACTGTTATTGTAGGCGAACTCTACCAAAGGCAGGTACTTCTCCCAATGGGTTTGATTATCCATGACATACATCCTAAGCATGTCTTCCATGACTTGATTTACTCTCTCAGTTTTCCCATCCATTTCAGGATAATAAGTTGTGCTTAAGTTCAACTGAGTCCCCAACGCTGACTGCAAACTTGTCCAAAACCTAGAAGTGAATCTGGAGTCCCTATATGAAATGATCTTCTTAGGTATCCCGTGAAAATGGATGACCTCACTTACAAACATGCATGCCACATTAGTGACATCATAAGTGTCTCTAACCGGAATAAAATTAGCACTCTTGGTTAACTTACCAACTATCACAAGAATGACATTGTGTCTATGAGATGTGAGCGGAAACCCCACCACAAAATCCATACAAATGACTTCCCACTTGGTCATAGGAACATCATGTGGTTGTAGGAGACCTGCTGGGTGATGGTGGTCGGATTTCACTTGCTGACATTCTAGGCATTTGGTGATGAAATGGACTACATCGTGCTTCATGCCTACCCAGAAGAATAGCTTCCTCATGTCTGCATACATTTTCTTCACACCTGGATGTGTACAATAAAGTGCTCTATGGGATTCCTTTAGTATGATGCTTCGAATATCCCCACCTTCAGGGATGTACATCCTTCCTTGATATCTTAATATTCTGTCCGCTTCCAGATTATATCCTTCATACTTTGGATATAATTGCCTCCCACTCTGGAGGTTTGAAGTAACCTTTAAATACCAACTGTCTCCATGGAGTTGCGTCAACACACGTTCCCTCAGTTTGACTTTTAAGGGTACCAAGGAGAAGACACGTGGACTTCTACTCAAGGCATCCGCGACCACATTCTCTTTTCCATTGATATATGAAATATCAAAATCGCACTCACTCATGAACTCACTCCATCGTCTTTGCCTAGCATTCAGATCCCTTTGAGTGTAGAGATGTTTTAAACTTTGATGGTCCGTTTTGAGCTCAAAGTTTCTCCCTACTAGATAGTGCCTCCAAAGTTTCAGAGCTAGCATTACAACTACCAACTCTAAATCATGAGTAACGTAAATCTCTTCATGTTTCTTCAACTTCCTTGATGCATAAGCTATCACTCCTCCATCCTTCATTAGCACGGTCCCCAACCCTTTCTTCGAGGCATCCGTGCAGACTGTGAATTCCTTTTCCACATCTAGCACTCATAGAATTGGCGCACTAGTTAGTAACCTTTTAAGCTCGATAAATGCACTATCACATTCTTCTGTCCATTCATACCTGACCCCCTTGCACTGCAAAGTGGTGATGGGTTTCACTATTTTAGAGAACCCTTCCACAAATCTCTAATAATAACCTGCTAGACCCATGAAGCTTCTTACCTCATGATCATTTTTCAGCACTAGCCACTCCATAATGGCCTTTACCTTTTCTGGGTCCACAAAGATTCCTTCACTGGAAATGATATGACCTAAATAGTGGATTTCTTTCTGGAAGAAGGAACACTTCGACAACTTCCTATACAATTTGTTCTCTCTAAGGCAGGACAAAACCACTCACAAGTGTTCCTCATGTTCTCTTTCATTCTTGGAATATATGAGGATATTGTTTAAAAACACTTGTACAAAGAAGTCTAAATACCTCCAGAATACATCGTTCATGAGGCTCATGAATACTATTGGTGCATTGGTCAAACCGAAAGGTACTAAAACGAACTCGTAATGCCCAAACCAAGTTCAAAAGGCAGTTTTAGGAATATCGCCTTCCTTAATTCTTAACTAGTGATACCCTGATCGCAAATCAATCTTTGAGAATACCGTTGCTCCTTTCATCTAATCAAAGAGATCATCTATCCGTGGCATTGGGTACCTATTTTTCACTGTAGCACGATTCAAGTCTCTAGAATCTATACACAATCGTAAGGAACCATCCTTCTTCTTCACAAAGATTACTGGTGCACCCCAAGGTGAGACACTAGGCCTTATTAGCCCTAAGTCGAGTATCTCTTTCAACTGCATATGAAACTCACAAGTTCTGGCGCTGTCATCCTATACGGAGTCTTGGAAATAGGTTCTGCACTAGGTTTTATCTCAATAGTAAAATCAAGCTCCCTCTCAGGAGGTAACCCTGGTAACTCGTTTGGAAAAACATCTTTAAACTCCAACAATACTGGGTACTGATCCAAGGAGGGTCCTTTCCTTTCACTCACTGCTTCCACTACATAAAGTCGACACCCTTGCCTCATGTACCACTTAACCTTCATAGTTGAGATAAAGCATAGGGACACCTTTCTCCGTACACCCTGGATCTCTACTGGCCTTCCTTCGTCGTCAACACAAAGTACCCTTTTTGTGAAACAATATACCATAGTTCGATGGGCTTCTAACCAATCCATTCCAATGATTAGGTCATACACCCTGAGAGCAGTGACGTATACCTTCAACCTGGTAGTACACACTCCTAGGTCTACTAGACAATTATCAACGCTAGGTTCTATCGCTTGTTTTTCCCCCGAAGCCATCTCAACTTGTTTAAATTCATCGTGCTCATAGGCTTCCAACCCACTTCTTTTTAATGTAGATGGTGAAATGAAACTATCTGTAGCACCAGAATCAAATAAAATTTTAACATTGATATGATTTAGCGTACCTGACAATTCCACCACTGTGGATTGATGTTCTGCCTGGCGATTATTAATCGTTGCGTAAATCTGGTGGCTGCCACTTGCTCTTCCCATCGGGCCTTTCCTTCTCTATGCACAATTCCTGATTGTAACTCTGGGCAGTCACGCTAGTAATGGGGTCCTCCACATTCCCAACATGTAACATGAGATTGAACCTGTGCACTGCTCTGTGACTGCCTCTGAAATGAATTCCTTCCCCTAGAACCCCTGACCCTACTAGCTGCTCCCTGAGAAGGTCGTGGACCTGCCTGTGTCATTGGTGATGAATGGGATGTTGCACTCGCTGCCATTGAAATACCTATGGCTACTGTCCTTGGTGCGACTCTATTACCATATGGAGGTGGCCTTGAGCTCCCTCCCCTAGAAAATGTCCTAGGGGTCTTCCCCACGAATCCAGTACAATGCGGAAAGGGCGATCTAGTACCTCCATTTAAGTTCATGTGTTCTTTTGCATAACGCGCATTTTCGACTACTTATGCTACTGAAGACGGTTTCCACATCCGCACCATGGCCCTTATCTTAGGGTTTAACCCATAGACAAAGTGTTATGCCTATCATTGGTCATTATCCATGTATGAAACATATTTGACCAATTCCATAAACCTGATCTCGTATTCTTCTACGGTCCTGTTTCCCTGTACTAGAGCATGAAATGCTCCCACCTGTTGTTCCTCATAGTAAACTGGTAGATATTTCCTTCGGAACCTCTCCTCAAAAAGATCCCAAGAGACGGTGTCCGGGGTAAGGTTCAATTGCCTCTCCAGGTTTCCCCACCAGTTCAAGGCACTGTCTCTCAACTGAAAATTTTCTATCTTCACCTTCGACGTGGACGTATAGTCTCTTAAGGAGAAACACCTTGTCATGTCTTCCAACCATGCCTCCGCACGTTCACTGGCACGGCCCCTGGAAAACTCTGGAAGTTTGATCTTCTGCAGTTCTCTAGTGATGTCTTCGGGTGGAGTCCCTACCCCTGAATCCCTCTACAATTCAGGATTACCCATTCCATATGGTGGGGGTTCCACTTCGATCCCTGCTAGCAGATGCCCCTTTAAAGTCTCATTTATGGCCTCCAAAGAGCGTAGTATGAGGGCTAATTCAAGCGATGGTGGTGGCAGCATTGGCGGTCTCTACATCGATGCCCCTCTGCCTTGATTTCCTCTCATCCTAACCATCCTGTATACTTGAATCTGCATCAACCAATACTTTGTCAGGGAGAGTCTAAGGCAATTCGCATTTGCGCAACTTAAACTTGAAAACAGGGTTAGGCGTAAGTTTTTTTTTACTTTTCTGTAAACAGACATTACTCTCTTTAGGGGAAGTGGCTAGGTCAGGGTCGAAAGCCTCTAAGCTTGATGTCTTCCCCTAAGGAAACTACTAAATCCCTCGCCTTAATAAACATATTTAACCTATCATTACTATCATGGCGCAGTGGTATACGGTCTTTGGTGAAAGCTCTATACTCGGTGGATAGGTCGTCGGTTCAAAATTCGTCCGCTCCAACATAAATTTAATTTTTATTTTTTTTAATGTCATGTTTTAACCTAATTTATCATTAACACTAAATGTTTACTTAGTTAATTAACCATTCTATTCTATTAGTCACTGATAGACTACTTTAATTTTGTTTTAAGCAAA
>JZKD02S0955685.1:15305-38229 GCA_000966675.3 Picea glauca | reverse complement strand
ACAATGAAAAAAAATAAGAAACCCATGTTATTATATATGAATAAGAGACACATTGTCTTACAAAAAGGGACAATGTAAAGGTCCACAATAATCAAATTACAACCAATATGTAATTGTTACACTTATTGGTAACATGTCCTCATGGAATTTGAAGAATATGTTGAGTACATTAAACAAAATCCCTTATTTTCAGAGACAAATATTTCAAAACATACAACTTGTAGTAACATTCAATTATATTGATTGTCATTCATCGATTGAACTCTTGTCGTCACTTGAGTTGTGTGCATACCTCATTTCTTCATCAATTGTAGGAAATATTGTACTTTGGTTATTTAACCTAATGTTTTCTTGATTGACTTGTTTGATATGTTCTACCCCTTTCATCTTCCATCTACAAACATAGAAATACACTATAATAAGTATATCTACATTCATATATATATAGTAGAATTACATGATTGTGTATATAAAAAAACATACCTTAGCACCAAGTATTTCACAAACAATACACATTTTTTCGAAGCCACGCTTCATGCATTCTCTCAAAATATCCTCTATTGGATGCATTCCATACATTGTTTCCTGCATGTTTAATATGCCATGAAAACACAAAATCGATATAATTATTATAATTTTTTCTTCTTGTTTCATTAATTATAAAACATGGGAAGTTAAAAAAACATAGCTACTTACAAATTTTTCGATTAAACATTCATACTTCAACATATACTCACAACCCACACTTAACCCAATGTTTATGAATTCATGGGTTGGCTCCTCTTTGTATGTTAGTGTAATGCTTCCTGTGATACCCACCAAGCGTGCACACTCCTTGGGAAGACTTGGGGATGAGTCAGGAAAGATAAAAAAAGGAGCATGCAATCAATTGGGTGAACGAAGATGTGTGGGTGTGAGTAGGAGCACCTTGGGCATAGGATGGTGACATGCAGAACCAAGGGGGCACACACTTTACTTTCCTTACAATGGTTGATGGATAATTGGGTTGCGTTTGGGAAAGGATGGGACAACTTGGGCATATGCCTAAGGAGTGGACTCACCTTCCCTTGGCAAAAAGGGTGCATTATAGAGAGTGAATGAACCCATTATAACACATGTGAAACATAGAAGGCAAGGGGTGTGCACCCACGGATGGGTTGCGTTAGTCCAATAGATGTAATAGTTGACACCTAGACATGTTTGTTTGGGTGCACCGGGTCCACAAAGGGTTGCAACAATTAATTTGGACATGATGTCTCACGAAAGGGTGCGACACACCCAAAGGACATGATGATTCGCGATGGTGGCCTTTGGATTCCATATAAGAACACAAGGGAACATAACCAAGGAAGGAATATTTGGGAAAGAAGGCATACAGAGAAATTATGAGGAAAAGTTCTCAGGCAAGGAAGAACTAAGGAAGAGATGTGAAGATGGAAGAAAAGTATCCAAGGGTGGGATTCATAAGGAGAGTTTGGGGAAATTTGAACATAGGTATGTGGGAGGCATGATGTGACGAAGAAGAAAATTATGTTAACTTGGTGAGGTCTGCGATAGAGAAGGGAAAACAAGTTTGCAATACGATGCATATCTGGGGTGCACCGGAGGAGGTTGTGAAGGTGGTTATGACAAAGAGTCTTGGTGTGATGAATCTGTGTATGCATGTCTTGGTGAGGTGGGGCGAGTCGTGTGGCTCTTCCCAAGTTCTAAACCAAGCCGGTAGTTCTCATATTGTAATTGTTTGACAATAATAAGACTCAATTAGGTGTTATACATGTCTTTTGTTGCCTACACTATTTTTGTGTGTCTGTCTCTTTTTTGTTTCACAAGTGTTCTCTTAGTTTTGCATGTTCTTAGATGTATGCTTAAATGACTAAGTGTTAAGTTGTTAACAATGTTGTCTAAGTATACAAGTGAGTTGAAAACAATGTGAGTGTGACTCCCCCGTATCCTATAATGGAGCATGGGGATTCTCTAGGTGAATAGGTATAGTATGGATGAAGTATTCTTGGTGTTTCCAAGAAACCAATTGAGAACTATCATGGTGTATCATGCCCTCAGGAGGTGAACGATCACAAGATTTGGATAGGTATCCTATGGGATTGTGATAGGTGGTATTACAGCATGTTCATCGTAGAAGGTTCGATGAATATATGGTGAGCTCTTCACTACTATCTTGACGTTAGGTGGTATTAGATGATGCAGCCCCCCTGCCCTCCTGGGGTTCTACAACCTCCTAGTCTAGGATATTTCTTTCTTCTGAGTTGGATCAAATCTTCAAGCTCTTGATTGAACCCAAAAACAATTATACACATGCCCTTATTTCCCTTTAAGCACAGGTCCTATGATACCCACACCCTTTATCCGCGTGCTCTGGCGCTCTTCAATTTTCAGGCGTTAGCTCCCTTTTCACTAGCCCCTTCTTACATACGCCCATGGGCTACAACCTTGTGAAAATATATGATTGCGGGCATGGACAAGACTGGTTTTAGGCCAACCCGCTTTTTGCCCCTCAATTCACTACAAAGCGCCACGTATACCCTTGGAAATATCGTGGTTCCAATTGCAGCCTGCTCAAGGAAAATTAACGTCTGAGCATGTCCTAGCCCCGCAATCCTTCTCATCCATCGATTTCTTGCCTCTCGGTGCTACCTCTCGATCAACGATGGTTATCTTCCTTCCTTTCCTCCTTCCATGCGTGATTCCATATCTCTATGATCTGTCGACACGTAATGCCCTTCCAAATCAACGACTGTTATTGACTCTGCCTTTCGGGCTTCGGGAGTTTCAACTCTCAACCTCTTCTTTCCCTGGTATGGAAATATTCCAGATTTGAAGATTTGTTTCCACCTGTCTCCCTTAACCTATGGATAGGATCTCATTCACGAGTCTAACCTTCGGAAGTTTCAATTCTCAATTTCCCAATTATTCCAAATATATTTCTCTGAAATGGCAGATTACTTGCCACGCGTCCTTCTAGATCGACGACTCTCATCATTTTGGGACATCGGCCTTCGGCATTCTCAAATTTCAACAAACGAAAATCTCTGGAGTGAATCCTTCCAGAGTGTTGGATCCTCTAACACCTGTCTTCCATGATCCAACAATTATCCAATGGAGTGAGTCTTTGTCCTCCATGTGTCCCCTCACAGATCAACGATCCACGTTTCTCCTTTGGAATCCACAGCCCTGAATCCTTCGGGCTTCATCACTTCAGAAATTTTTGAAACTCAATTTCTCAAAAACCCCAGAGTACGATCCTCCGAAGTTCAATATTTAGTGACACCTGTCCAAAACTGATCGATGACTATCATTCGCTTCGTTGTTCAAGCTTCGGGGATCTCAAACCCTTATCCTTCGCATCCTCTGAGAGTGACTTCACCTGGAGTTCATGATCTTTCACTACATGCCATTTTTGGATTTGACGGTCCAAATTCTCTTCGGGTCTTTGTCTCTTCGACGCTTCAGTTCTTTAGCTCTCCGGTGCTTCGGGCTTCGGGAGTCTCAAACTCCTATGCAGTCATTTCTCCTAGAGTGATTTCACCTAAAACACACGATCTCTTGATGTGTGTCTCCCCCTTGATCATACGGCCTCTATCCGCTTCAGGTCTTCGGGTTTTGGGAGTTTCAACTTCTGCCCACTCGTTCCTCCTAGAGTGATTTCACCTGAAAACTCAGATCTATTGACAATTGTCTCCTCCAAGATCGACGACCCTCAGCTCTTCGGTTCTTTGGGCTTCAAAAGTTTCAAACTTTTGGGCTCATTCCTCCTGGAGCGTCTTCACCTGAAATGGATGGATTTTTGCCATGCGTCCTTCCAGATGATGGACAGCCCCAAATGAATTCAGGACTTCGCGGCTTTTGCAAGTCTACTCTCCTATGTGTGCATAGAGTTAAGGCTCATGCACCTCCATCCGGATCCAACGATTGTTGATCCTTTACGCTTCGATCCAACATATTGGATATGTTCCTCTCCTCTGCGCTTCCTTCTTTCATTGGACGTATATCTAACAGTCCAGGCTCCCTTCCACAACCAATCACATGGATTTCTTCGCTCCTCCTCCTAAGATTTTGACTTCTTCCTCCTTGGAAGAGTTTTGTTAGTGTTCAAAGGCTTTGACCTTTGAAATTTCTGCTGCGAACCTGACTATCTGGGTCTCGCTTGTGCTTCTAAAAGCGTTATCTCTTCTGAGCTTTAGGACTTAGAATAAGTTTTTCACCCACACAATCCTTACGTTATCCATTCTAAGCTTGATCTCCTCGAAGATTTCGATCTCCCATGCACTCCTTGCATTTCTGGCATTTCGTCAAACTCACATCTGAAGGATTTCTTGAAAATAAATACTTCTCTCCCTCCTGGCATTTTCCTTGCTCGATGCACACCTTGCATAGATTCTCCTTACAGAGTGTTCAGTAACTTTGTCTATTTACGAACTCAACATAGAGTTCTTTATGTGCACGCCTTGCACTTCTGCTGATGAAGGTTCAATGGTATCTCTCCTGAGCTTCTGTGAGGTTAACTCACCTCTGTCAATGCACTCCTTGTGGATTGTGTGCACTCCTTGCACTCAAAAAATCAAATTAGAGAAAAAATTGAAAATTATTCAATACTTCACCATTTTACGCATTCAAACCATTAAATACATAAAAAAAAAAATGAACACAAATACATAAACACACTATATGCAGGAAAAAATGATTTTCTATTATCTCTTTGTGTCTATACAGATGTTTACAAAAACTGGACTGTAACAGAGTCCTAGTTCTCTCAAGTTATCTCTCAAAACTATTCTACCTCCTAAGTCTCCTAAAACTCTCTATGAAGTCTGATACCAGATATCCTTACAAAAGAGGGCTCTACGAGCTTATCCTCTCCACCTAACCTCATCTATTACATTGAAGTTTCATAAATGGTCATCTAGTCTAAATTAAACCTAGAGCCATCAACCTGTTAGCCATTAAAGGCGACCTTATCTTCTGTCTATTCAGAGATATGTCTTGGTTTTCACTCAAGATTACAACATGAATTCATATAGGATTATATTTCGAATTTAAAAATGGGAGGGCTAATGCCTTTCCCTCAATGAAATGCGCACTGATGTGTTGGAATGTTGGTGCATTGTTGAGGTGGAGCGATGCTCCTGCATCGTACTCCACTGCTGGGAAAAGCATGAGATCCTGTTCATGAGCTCCTCTCTTCTACTGTCGAAATACCCCTAGATCTGAAACTCTCCCTTGGAGATGTCCTCTTGCTCCTCTCCAACTATGTTGTTGTTGACTGCTTCTGCTGACCTCAACATCATCTTCCTGATATCCTCTATCACCTTGTCCAACTGCTCCAGTGGCTGGCTCTCCTTGTGCAATCTTCTCTGCTACACTTCCTTATAAGTGGGTAGATCATCTTGATCCCTTATATCATTTTCTTCTTATTTTGTGGCATTATCTTTCCACCCTGCTGCAGGCTCTAGTTCTGCAGTCTTATCACCGAGCCGTTGCTTAGCTTCTTCCTCTGATAGATTAGCTTATGCCAACTCCTCTTGTGTTGGCATATCTCCAACTCCCCCCAACTGTTCCTCTAGCTAGTATTCTCCTCCATATGCCTCCAACTTAACCTGTTGGATGTGCTTGCTCTGCACTATCACCCTTCCCTCTAGGGCTTCCAATTATGCATACAGATCAGAAAAATCCATGTTGTCTATTTCCTCTTCTGTTGCAAGCTCCAATGCTGCAGTCATCTCCTATTCAACTTCTTGGCTGAAAATTTTGAGCAATTTTGATGAATTCTCTTCTCCTTCTACTGGGATAGACATCAATGTCTGCTCCATTTTTTCCACTTTGACAATTTTTGTTGGTTGTCCTTCCTCTTCTGTTGCGCTTTCATCATGTGCACTAGCCGCTACTTGGTTGTTTGGTAGGAATGTCTTGATCCCTCCAATAATTAGAATGCTCCTATGATCCTCCTCCTAGATGGTGAAAGTATTTAACTTCTCATCATCTTCATTCACATGGTCTGCAAACCCACATGAATCTTCACCTATCAGCACTCCTTGCTGATATGAACTCACTTCTGAGCTCCTGAGACTTTCTGACAGTCTCACCTTCCTTCCCTTTCCCACCTAGCAGTTTGGGAATTCTCTTCTGCCCACCTGGCAGTCTATGAGATCAACTGATCCCATCTCATTTCCCACCTGGAAACTTGAACTTTCAGCACTGCTCCTCTGGCATCATACGAGACCTTCCACTGATCTCTTTTTATTGACCACCTGGCAACTTGAAAGTCCATTTCTGCCCACCTGACAGTTTATGAGATCTTCATATGATCTCACCTCCTCCTCATCACTGAGGTGTCTCCCAATTTCTAGATCACAGATGTGAATCTATTCCTCCTCTGTGTCACAGAGGTTTTCAACATGCCTCAGCCACCTCCTTGCCATTTGTTGCTGCTTTTTGGCCCACAACCTTTGAACGGGCCATATTTCCTTCATGTTCAGAGGACATTCGTACCTCCAGTGTACCTTTGCCTCTTATTGCATCCTCAAGGCTAATTGTTCCATCCTTTCTTTTATCTCATTGAGCTTCAGATCCATCTCTGGATTTCATTTCTTCTTGTGGCCTTCTCTTCAACCACGCTCATGGCATTGAATATCCAATTCCATCTTCTACCTGCTCTCCTGGCAAGTCTATGGATTACTCTACATCTGAGAGCCTCTCCCTCTTCTCTCACAGCTCACCTGGTTGTTAAAACCAAAAATTTGTTGTTGCGCACGTGCAACAACCTCCTCAAAGAGCATTAGTACCTTGCTTCCTTCACCTATTGTCTACAGAAAAATTTGAACCTCTGATATCATCTGATGTTACCAGATCATCTCCTTTCACCTCCTTCCTATCTGTTGCCTGCAAACAAAATTCAGCCTTTTCCTCTTTCTCTTTCGCTTGAAATCTACAGACGAAAATTCAAGCTCTGATACCACCTGATATCAGAGTATCTCCTGTCACCGTCTCACCCTTTTCTTGTTCTCTACAAGAAAAATTATGGCTCTAATACCACCTGGTATCAAAGTATATCCTTTCATCGTCTCACCCTTTGCATGTTGTCTACAAGCAAAATTATGGCTCTCATACCACCTGATGCAACCCCCTTACCCTCCTGGGGTTTTGTGACCTCCTGGTCTAGGATATTTGTTTATTCTGAGTCAGATCGACTCTTCAGGCTCCAGATTGAACCCAAAAACAATTATACATAGGCCCCTCTTTCCCTTTAAGCACGGGTCCTTTGATACCCGCACCCTTTGTCCACGCGCTCTGGTGCTCTTCATATTTCAGACGTTATCTCCCTTTTCCCTAGCCCCTTCTTACATACGCCCCTGGGCTACGACCTTGTGGAAATATACATGATTGTGGGCACAAGAAAGAGTGGTTTTAGGCCAACCTGTTTTTCTCCCTGCAATTCACTACAAAGCACCACGTATGCCCTTGGAAATATCGTGGTTTCAATTGTGTCCCGCTCAAAGAAAATTAACGTCCGAGAATGTCCTAGCCCCGCAATCCTTCTCGTCCATCAATTTCTTGCATCTTGGCACTACCTCTTGATTAACGATGGCTATATGCCTTCCTTTCCTCCTTCCATGTGCGATTCCATATCTCTATGATCTATCGACACGTAACGCCCTTCCGAATCAATGACTGTTGTTGACTTCACCTTTCAGGCTTTGGGAGTTTCAACTCAGAACCTTTTATTTCTCCTGCATGGAAATATTCCAAAGTGGAATATTTGTTGCCACCTATCTCCCTGAACCTACGACCAGGATATCCTCCGCAAGTCCATCCTTTGGGAGTTTCAATTCTCAATTTCCCAATTCTTCTGGAGAGATATCTCTGGAATGGCAGATCGCCTGCCACACATCCTTCTAGATCGATGGCTCTCGTCTTTTTGGGACTTCAGCCTTTGGTGTTCTCAAATTTCAACAAACGCAAATCTCCGAAGTGAATCCTCTGACACCTGGCTTCCCTGATCCAACGATTATCCAATGGATTGAGACTTCATCCTCCACGTGTCCCCTCGCAGATCAATGATCCATGTTTCTCCTTTGGAATCAACGACCCTGAATTCTTTGGGCTTTAGCACTTCGGAACTTTCTAAAACTCAACTTATCAAAAACCCTGGAGTACGATCCTTCAAAGTTCATGATTTGGTGACACCTGTCCAAACCAAATCGATGACTATTGTTTGCTTTGTTGTTCGAGCTTCGACGATCTCAAACCCTTCTCCTTCACGTTCTCATGGAGTAACTTCACCCAAAGTTCACGATATTTTACCACATGCCCTTTCTAGATCTGACAGTCCAGATTCTCTTCAGGTCTTCAGGTCTTTGTCTCTCCAATGCTTCGGCTCTTTGGCTTTCCAGCGCTTCAGGCTTCAGGAGTCTCAAACTCCTCATTTCTCCCAGAGTTCTTTCACCCAAAACACACGATCGCTTGATGCGTGTCTCCCCATTGATCGTACGACCTCTATCTGCTTCAGGTTTTTGGGTTTCGGGAGTTTCAACTCCTGTGCACTCACTCCTCTAGTAGTTATTTCACCCGAAAACTCAGATCTACTAACAAATTTCTCTTCGCAAATCAACAACCCTCAACTGTTCGGCTCTTCGAGCTTCAGAAGTTTCAAACTTCTAGGCCCTCGTTCCTCCTAGAGCATCTTCATCTAAAATGGATGGATTTTATCCATGCATCCTTTTAGATGATGGATGGTCCCAAATGACTTTGGAACTTCAGGACTTTTCTGACTATTCTCTCTTATGTGTGAACAGCGTTAAGTCTCATGCACCTCCGTCTGGATCCAACGATTGTTGATCCTCTACACTTCCTTCGTTCACTGGACGTAGATATAACGATCCAGGCTCCCTTCTACAACCAATAAGATGGTTGTTGTTTCTCCTCCTCCTAATCTTTTGAATTCATCTACCTTGGAAGATTTTTTTCAGTGTTCAAAGGCTTCGACCTTTGAACTGTATGTTGCGAACACGACTATCTGGGTCTCACTTGTGCTTCTGAAATTGTTATCTCTTCTGAGATTTAGGACTTAGAATAAGTCTGTCACCCATGCAATCCTTGCGTTATCCCTTCTGAGCTTGATCTCCTTGAATATTTCAATCTCCCACACACTCCTTGCATTTTTAGGATTGTGTCAAACTCAGATCCGAAGGATTTCTTTAAAATAAATTATTCTCGCCCTCCTAGCATTTTCCTTGCTCGATGCACACCTTGCAGAGCTTCTACTTACAAATTGTTTAGTAAATCTGTCTCTTTATGAACTCAAGATAGATTTCTTTCTATGCACTCCTTGCACTTCTATTGATGAAGGTTCAATGGTATCTCTCCTGATCTTCTATGAGGTTAACTCACCTCTGTCAATGCACTCCTTGCGGACAGTGTGCACTCCTTGCACTCGGAAACTCAAATGAGAGAAACAATTGAAACTTATTCAATACTTCACTATGTTATGCATTCAAACCATGAAATACATAAAAAAACATAATAATGAACACAAATACATAGACACACTATATGCAGGAAAAACTTATTTTATATTATCTTTGTGTGTCTATACAGATGTTTAGAAAAACTAGACTGTAACAGAGTTCCAGTTCTCTCAAGTTCTCTCTCAGAACTATTCTACCTCCTAAGTCTCCTAAGACTCTCTATGAATTTTGATACCATATCTCCTTACAAAAGAGGGCTCTACGAGCCTATCCTCTCCACCTAACCTCATCTATTACATTAAAGTTTCATAAATGGCCATCTAGTCTAAATTGAACCTAGAGCCATCAACCTGTCAGCCATTAAAGGAAACCTTATCTTCTATCTGTTCAGAGATATGTCTTGGTTTTCACTCAATCTTACAACATGAATCTGTATAGGATTATATTTCGAATTTAAAAATGGGAGTGTTAATGCCTCTCCCTCTCTGAAATGCACATTGATGTGTTGGAATGCTGACATGTTTCTGAGGTGGAGCGATGCTCCTGCATCATTAGAGAAGATTTGTTTCTTCACCATTACTTCAGCCGAAACAATGGTGGTAGGGTGCACTTGTTGTGAAGACAGTCTGGGTGTAGGCTTGGTGAAGGTTCGTTCAGGTGGACTAACTTATTGCAAACATAGTCTGGGCATAGACTTGGCGGTTTGGGTTGTGACAAAATTGAAGTGCTCAGTTGCAGATGAAGCCTTGACTTGTGAATAGACCTATGCACACCCCTTGAGCAGACTAGGTCAAAATTTCTTAGGGTGAACCGAGCACTTGGGAAATTTGGATGAATTTAGTATTTGTTGCAAGACTTGTCATAGACCTTATTGTAGAAGTGATTGAAAAGTTCGTCACATAACTCATCACAGAGTTGGTCACAAAGACTTGAATAAATCTTGGAGAGAATTTTGGGGTGCCTTGGATGAACCCTTTGCAAGTAGAGTGAAAATACTTGGAGGGCCTTCCATGGTTGGGTCGCATGCAGATGACAATGACACCAAGAAAGGAAGAATGAAGGATCGACTTGTTATCTTGAAGAGGATTGTTGAGAAGATGATGGGTGCAATGTATCAGCATGGTGACAAGGTTGAAAATATGGATATTGAGATAGGAAAGATTAATCATGGGTTTGATGAATTTGTCCAGGAGTGTCAAGAAACTTTGAACTTGATTATTGACACCTTGACCAAAGATGTTTAGGATAGACTCAAGGAAGAAGACGATGCACTTTCCTCAGTCACACAGAAGTTGAAGGACCAAGATGACACCATCACATTGTTGAAATTAGATTTTTCTAAGAGACGTAGCTCTGTCGTCATGTCAAAGAGGATTAATATAAAGCAACCTAAGCCATACAATGGTACTAGAAACACCAATTTTCTTGGAAACTTCTATTGGGACATTGAGCAATACTTGGAGTAGTTGAATGGAAGTTTAGATGAATCCAAGGTGAACTCTACTGCTATGTTCTTGAAAGGGACTGCTAAGATTTGGTGGAGGAATTGGGTGGAGAACTTGGCAGTTGGAAGAGCGATTGAGAAGATTGAAAACTATGAAGATATGAAGGCAACCTTGAAGGAATTGTTTGTTCTGGGAAACCAAACATGGATCGCAAGAAATCAGTTGTTGGCTCTTAAGCACATTGGTATGATACAAGCCTACATCAAGGAGTTCACAAGGATCATGTTGGAGATCAAAGACATGTAATAAGAAGATGGAATTTCCCACTTCATGAATTTTTTGCATCCATGGGCACAAAGTGAGTTACGATGTCAGAATGTAAAGACTCTTGCAACAACCATCACCACAATGAAAAAATTGTTGGACTTCAGGGGTGAATCCAAGACAGGTCCTAGGAAGAGTGAGGAGTCCCAAGGTGAGAAGCAACATCGATGGAAGGGGAAGAATAAGTACAAAGGAAAGATGAAGAAATCCAAGGGAAATGAGGATAATGCTAAGAAAATGAATGCAGTGAAAGAAAAAAAGTTGATTTCATGTTGGATTTCTGCCAAGAAACACTATGCGAAGAATTGTCCCTTGAAATAGAATTTGAATGATTTGGAGAAGGAAGACAACCCATGTGTTGGGGAATTCTAGGTCTTGAACATTTTCATGGAAGGTGAATCCATGGAGAGCTAAGAGAAAGATGAGAAAAATCTTCTTGAGGGAGGATATGGTGTAGAGGATTGGGCTGCAACCTGAGCCAATGCAAACAACCTTCAAGAGAGTCAACACAAGTGTAGAGAGGGTCATTGGTGTAGCTAATAATATCTCATCGAAGGTTGGTGACTGGTGCATAAGGATAAGTTTCACCATTGTTCCTATGGACTATTTCAAATTTGTTTTGGGATCAGAGTTCATGAGGAAATAAAAGGCAGCACGTACTCCTCACATGCACAATTTGTCCATTTTCTAAAGTTGGACTCCATGTTTGATTCCTACCATAAGGAGGAAGGAAGGGGGTATGCATATTTCCTCCTTGTAGATGGTTTTTGCAGATATCTAGAGAAGACAAGATTGTGGAGGAAAACTTGGAAAATGTGGGGTGATGGTTGGACAGCCTAACACATAGAACAAAAGGAGATTTATGTTGATGGAATGGAGGCTTGTCGATGTTGAAGACATAGTTTGATCCAGATTTTATGAGTAGAACGAAATGACTACAGATTATTAATAGGTGCTTAACACAAAATAATAGAGATACAGTAAAATTGGTTTTCTATTCAATAAGGAAATAAATAGAAACTGTAAAATGCAGCGGAAACAAGCTTGCTGGAATGGTGGCGGCTTATCTCTGAGAAGAGATGTGACGATTGCGCTCATTCACAAGAAGATGATTACAATGAGGCTCTAAAGGAATTTTTACAATAAACAATAATTCCAAAATACCCTAGACATCCAAAAACATAACCCTAGGAGATGAAGCACCAAAAGTCATGTGGGCCCCATCTGGGTAAGTTAGTACAGCAACTTCCCGGGGTCGTAACTTTTGCATACGATCTCCATTTTAGGCATATGATAGCCCGTTAGAAAGGTATCATCGAGGGTATTAATTTTTTTGGCTCAATTATTCCTTCAATTATAATTTATAAGATCTATCCCGAAAAACCTTCATTTAGGCCCTAAAAATTGCACCGGAAGTTAAAACTGCTAAAAATAGTAAATTGCCAAAATTGCCAAAAAACTGTTTTGAGCCAGTTGGAAAAGGTGGGTGGCCACCGATATCCACCTGGATCAATCCTCCCTCCTTAGGAAGAAATGTTCTCCATTGCATTGATTTCCCCCATCAGATGAGGAAATTTCTGCTGAATTTGGCCCTGGGTGAGCCACTTGCCTTGGTGCAGGAGTTGCCATGCTTTGACAACTCGATAAAGTCGGATCCTTTGTTGTTGAGTTCCCTTGATCTATGTGTCCAAAATATGATCATTGGATTTATGTTGTATGCAATCAAGGTTGATCTTAGTTGGTTTCAGCTTCTCTGCTACGTCTGAGGTGTCCAATAATGGTGGGAAATAAGGGCAAAGGAGATCCACGTTGAACACTGGGTGTAGGAAAAGGAAAGGAGGAAGGTTGAGATCAAAAGAATTATCCCCCATGGCATTGGTGATGGTGTATGGCCCATAACGGAGTGGGTGAAGCTTCTGATGGGGTCCTGTAAGGCGTTCTTTCTGCAAGTGCAACCAAACTTTGTCGCCCACTTGAAACTTATGTGGCACCTGATGTTGATCATGGCATTGCTTGTACTTGTCATTGGACTTCTGTAGAATATCCTAAACCTGTTGGTGGATGTGATGGATCCTCTCAATGAACTGGGTGGCTTTGTCAGCTTCAGTTGGAGTAGGAGATGATTCGGTCGAGGTGACCGCAAGGGGAAGTGCAACATCTATGGGACCCAATGGTTGGAATCCCAGCCCCACCTGAAAGGGGCTATGGCCGGTTGAGATATGCAGAGCTTGGTTGTAGCTATGTTGGACATAGGGAAGGCTCTCATCCCATGTGTGAGGGTGATTTGAATTATACATGCTACGGATATGAACAATCATTCAATTTACGACCCTCGTTTGGCCATCTGTCTGGGGGTGTAAGGCCGTGGATTTGATGATCTTGGTGTCCAGCAGTGACCAGAGGCTTGACCAGAATGTGATGAGAAATCGACTGTCTTGATCTAAGACAATGGTTTGTGGGATTCCAAAATGTACCCAGAATCAGTCAAAGAAGAGCTTGGTAGTGGCCTCTACTGTGATGTTCTTCTTGCAGGCAATGAGAATCACCATCTTAGAAAAGTGATCAACAACCACAAAAACACAGTCATTTCTCCGCTTGGTGGATGGGAGGCCTGGCATGTAGTCCATTGAGATGCATTCCCATGGCCTATCAGGAGTAGGAAGAGGGGTGTACATGACTTGTTTCTTAGTGGTCAGTTTGGCAATAGTGCAGGAAGTGCAGGACCAGATATACTTGTTGACCTCCTGTCGAAGTTTTGGCCAGTAGAAATGTTTTTGTAGCATCACCACTCTCTTTTCGACATCGAAGTGTCCTGCCACCCGACTGTAGTGGGCTTCCCAAATCAATTTTTATCTCTATCTTGATGGAAATTGATCTAGGTGGATATCGGTGGCCACCCACCTTTTCCAACTAGCTCAAAATAATTTTCTGGCAATTTTGGCAATTTACTATTTTTAGCAGTTTTAACTTTCGAGGCCATTTTGAGGGCCTAAATGAAGGTTTTTTCGGGATTGAGCTTATCAATTATAGTTGAAGGCATCATTGAGCCCCCAAAATGAATATCCTTGATGATACCTTTCCAATGGGCTATCATACGCCTAAAACAGAGATCGTATGCAAAAGTTACGATCCCAGGAAGTTGATGTACTAACTTACCCAGACGGGGCCCACATGACTTTTGGCGCTTCATCTCCTAGGGTTAGGTTTTTGGATGTCTAGTGTTTTTTGGTATTCTTGTTTATTGTAAAAATTCCTTCATATCCTAATTGTAATCATCTTCTTATGAATGAGCACAACTGTTACATCTCTTCTCAGAGATAAGCCACCACCATTTCAACAAGCTTGTTTCCGCTGCATTTTATAGTTTCATCTTATTTCCTTATTGAATAGAAAACTAGTTTTACTATATCTATGTTATTTTGTGTTAAGAACCTATTAACAACATGTATTCATTTCGTTCTTCTCATAAAATCCATATCAGTGGTATAAGAGCGGTCTTCTCCTTGTTGTCTTAATGCATGTCCCCAACGAGGTCAGAGTACAAAGAGTTGGGTCTCGAGCTTGTTTCTCTTGAGGACAAAAGCTCTCGCACACCCAAGAAGACTCTCATGCAAAGAGAAAATAAATATCAAGGGACAAGAGATCCTTTCAAACTATTGATTGAGGAATCCCTCATGCAATAAAGGAACGAGATGATGGATAGTTTCGTGCAAATCCTTTGGCAACTACCAACAGGCGACGCATCTTCTTCGAGCAGAGGTGTCGCCCCCTTCAAGGTACAAATAAACTTCAATATTCCTATATTTTAAGGGCAGCTAGACGCAAATTTTATAGACAAGTGGCTAAATCTACTAGAAGGGAATTTTTTCGTCCATAACTTTTCGAATAGAGAAAAGATTACTTTTGCGCTCCTCAAAGTCGTTCCCCATGTCAAAGATTGGTGGGAAAATTTCTATGAGAAAAAGGAAACAGAGGAACCCTCATTATTTACAGTCATGACCACCTGGGAATCCTTCATGGATTCTATTAAGGAACAATACTACCCTGTTGGAAGTTATGATGACTTGTATACCAAATGGACCACACTACGGCAAGAAAGAGACCAAGCAATGCCATATTTCACAAATATCTTTCATACCTTACGCACCAAGCTGGGTATCAAATATTCGAAGCGACATCTGGTGCTCAAGTATTTCGATGCTCTACATAGGTACATCCAGACCGAAATGGAATTTCTAGACATCTCATCCTTGGGTGCGGCCTCCGATATGTCGTCAAAATCGAGCAGAAGCTCAAACAAAAGACGTGACAATTTGGGCCTGGGAACCCCTCACAACAAAAGACAAAAAACTATTTTGAGCCAGTTTGAAAAGGTGGGTGGCCACCGATATCCACCTGGATCATAGTTGGAGGTATGGATAATATGGTGGATGTCTTGGAATATTTATGTTTGAATCGCCATATAACCCTGAGATAGAACAACTTGTTGAGGAGTGCATAGGTAGAGTTGATTCAAATGTACCATTTCTTATGTATATAATGCATAAATACAGTGAATCTCTGTTGATCACATTGGGACATACTAGAGATGAGGGATATGGCCCAACTATCCATCCCCCTTCACCTTCAAACTATACCACAACATGTTGTCTCACTATCTCGGTGGGAGGTAGTGAGGCCTAATGGGTGCCTTTAGGAGGTGCCTTGGTGAAGTATAATGGGAACACAATTGGGTGACTTGATAAATTGGAGGAAATGAGGAGTTGCAAATGTGACAAGTTTGCAAACAGAAAAGGATGTTTGAACATGAATATGTGATTTCTTGAGACACATGCACGCTGATTCGACTAGCTACCCAATCATCCAAAGTCACAATGGGATCCAACACACAAAAACATGAATAGACATACCAACGTATGGAAGCAACATTAAGTTAGTGAGATGTGACACTTTGTAGACTCACATAACTTCATAAGTAGAGTTTTCCTTCACGACAACAGTTGAGGAGATAATAGTTGTTGAGTGGTGACAAGATCTAGAGATGGGGTAGAAGGACCATGGAGATCGATGGATGTTGTCGAGGATGGAAACAAATTGGTGTGGGTGAGGATGTAAGGTTTCCCATGACACCCACTGAGAACACACACTCCTTGGGTAGAATTGGGGACGAGATGGGAAAGAGAACACAAGGGGCATGTGATTGGTTGGGAAAATGAAGACATGTGGGTGTGAGTAGGAGAACCTTGGATGCATGATGATGATGTGCGATACCAAGGGGGAACATAGCTTACTTACCTTGAAACAATTGATGGAGAGTTGGGTTGTATTTGGGAAAGGATGGGGTGACTTGGGTGTGCACCCAAGGAGTAGACCCGCCTTCTCTTGGCATCATGGGAATGTTGGAGAGGTTGGATGACCCCATCAGAACACCCACTAAAATACATGTCTATCGGAATGAAGAAAATCATAAGGAAAGGGGTGCACACCCAAGGATGGGGTGCGTCGGTCCAAGAGACACAATGGTTGTTGGGAACATAGGTTTGTTTGAGCATGGTCAGGGCCATGAAGGGGTGTGATAGTTCATTTGGGCATGATGGTTAGTGAATGGGCACAAAAAACCCAAAGGACATGAATATTCATGATGGTGATATTTGGAGTCCATATAAGAACACAATGGCACACAACTAAGGACGATAGATTTGGGAAAGAATAAAAGAGAGAAAGACTAAGGAAATTTTTTTAAGCAAGGTAGAATTGAGGAAGAGTTGCGAAGATGGAAGAAAAGTAGCCAAGGGTTGGACTCACAAGGATAGTTTGGGGAAGTATAAATGTAGGTCTATGGGAGGCATGTTTTGAGGCAAAACCAAAGTCTTTGTTAAATTGGACAATTCTATGACAGAGAAGGGACAAAAATTCTACAGTATGGTGCACATCTGGGGTGCACTGTAGGAGGTAGTGAAGGTGGTTATGACAGAGAGTCTTGGTGTGATGAATCTGTGTATAATTGTATTTGTGAGGTGAGATGAATTGTTTTACTCCACCCAAGTTGTAAACTAAACTGGTACGGATCGTATTGTAATTTTTTCACAATAATAAGACTTAGTCGGGTGTTAGGAACGTCTTGTGTTTCCCACACTATTCATATGTGTGTGTGTCTCTTTTTTGTTTCAAAAGTGTTCTCTTGGTTTTGCATGTTCTTGTGTGTATTCTTAAATGACTAAGTGTTAAGATGTTAACAAGATTTTCTAAGTATGCAAGTGAGTTGCGTAGAGTTGGAGTATGATTCCCCTGTATCCTATACTAGAGTGTGGGTATGCTCTAGGTGAAGAGGTATAGTCTAGATGAAGTATTCTTGGTGTTTACAAGTGTCCAAGTAATAATTTTCATGGTGTCACACGCCCTCGAGAGGTCAACAATCACAAGATTTAGATATGCATCATCTGGGGTTTTGACAATTAGCACCTATTAAAAGACATCCATGGACAAGTGTAAACTAATTATTTAAATATAAAGATCATAACAAACATGAAATATTAAGAAATGATGAAAATGTAAGTACTGACAAAGTTTGTGATCAACCCTTTATTCCTCATCGTCATGTCTTATGTGTTGAATGGGTTCTATTTTTTTCTTTTCTGTAACAAAAAAATTGAAAATTAGTATTTCACATGATAATTAAATTCAGTGTACATAAAATAATAAATAAATGATTACATACCTATGATGCACATTATAATTGGGATGGCTCCTCTTGAGACACAATTATGTTTATTTCTTTTACCATCTTCTTCTACACTTATTTGGACATCATTAGATACAAAAATTACATATTTTTTTACAAAATAAGTTACTGGTGCATATAGTAACTTAATACACAATGAGACATCAACCATATGTATATGCATCGGTGCTTCAACAATATTTATACATATCGGCATATTACAACACTGTTATTGAAAAATTGAAAATGTTTTACAAATTTTTGTTTTTAGTCGTTGA
This sequence comes from Picea glauca, assembly GCA_000966675.3. Taxonomy (NCBI): domain Eukaryota; kingdom Viridiplantae; phylum Streptophyta; class Pinopsida; order Pinales; family Pinaceae; genus Picea; species Picea glauca. Next base: position 19,982 of record JZKD02S0955685.1, on the reverse strand, counting down.
TTTATGAATTCATAAAAACGCATCCTCCTAAGTATTGTTTATTACACACCGTCAACCTATGAACACATTTAATACATGGCGGTTTAGATATAAAAAATAGTATTATTTCCATTTCAAACTCAATGATGCTCTTTGTAAGAAAGTGTTCCCTAGTGCTTATCTAGGTACAATCCGCACCACCGACGTAGATTTTTTTTTAATATTATTTCTAATTTAAAATAAGTGGTGTTGTTGACATAAAAATATGCATTGATTCTCTTCCTATGTATAGAGCGCACTATTAACTGCAAAGACGTTTAAAAACAATTGGCAGTGACAACACTATTTGGGATATAATGCAATGACTTGTTAAATTGCAATGGATAGGAAACACCCATATATAAAAAAATCAAACCCTATAAAACGTTGCTTAAAAAAATTTCTCCTTGTGAAATATAGAAAGAGAAAACAAAAAAATATTGAGGAAATTAGGGCTTCCAATACTGAGGGTAACTATGAAACATTTTTTTGTTTGGGAATGCATTGAAAACTATTTGAATAAAATAGGGGAAAGATTAATATAATTAATAGAATGAAATCATATACCTAAAATTCCTCCTCTACAAATTTGCATGTGATCTACAACAATCCCTTTCGAATTTGTCTCTTAAAAAAATCACCCACTCTGAAGTATTTGCTAATAAATCTTTACTGCACAAATCTACCTTCTAAATTTTGGCAAAAAAATAAAAGAATGAATAGTTTTTTTATTTATAAACACAAAAACTGAAATTCCCGCTCATTTTTTCATTGTATATTTCAGCGCATTGATGATAAACGAATGTGCTAAAAAAAAATTTGGAAACTTGCATTTCCAGCGTGCTATATAGTCAGTAGCACACTAATTTAGTATGTATGCACCAATTTATTTTTCTTAATAAATTTCAATGCATTGATAGTAAGTGTGTGTTATTTTTATAACTAGCTTCAGTCGATGCACTATACAGTTAGAAACGCATCGGTGTGGTGTGTAAGTAATAATGTATCGGTGTGGTGTGTAAGTAATAATGCATCAGTGCGATGTGTAAGTAATAAATCACCCTAAAAAAATTTAATTTACAAAATGAAAATGCAAACATCTGCATTTAAATTTTGCGAAGGTTTTTCTTTGTGGAGGAAATAATAGAGGTGAGAAACAACCGCCTGTTCAATTCCCTCTACGTCATGATTCACCAATTCAAACCTCTACAATAACACTAGTTCTTCACATGTTGGGGACAAAATAAATGTTATAGAGGTTGGTATGGATGATTTCTTGCAGGATACCCAAGCCATGGAGGGAATGATGTTAGACGCAGTCCAACAAAATGAACTAAGTGATGATGTTGATGTCATATATACCTTCTTCAAAAGCTTGAAATATGCTTCCACCACCCCTCTCTTTGGTCGAGTATAGGGATCAAGGTCTACCTAAATAGGAACAAAAAATTTAATGTACAACTTGAAAGAAATGTATGGTATGTCAGATGCATCTTTCTTGACACTTTTGAGGTAACTAACCATTAAATACCCTAATTTTTTAATATATCTTGTCACACAATGAAGGAATAAATGGGTTGATTTTGTTCATGGTTAATGACAGTGTACATTTCTAGTTCCCACTAATTGCAGGTTACTCAAAGACAAGGTACTTCCAAGTGATAATGTCTTTCCCGATAGTTGCGCAGAGGCAAAGAAATTGATGAAAATGTTGGGTCTTGAGTACATTCCATACATGCATGTCAAAATGATTGCATTATATACAGAAATGGATATGCAAACAAGGATATATGTCTATAATGTTTCATTATAGTAACCATCAATAAAAAAGGGTAACACACATGGTCCTCATAAGATATTTAGGAACATGCCTATAATTCCAAGGATTCAAAGGATGTTTTGTTGCAAATAGTTATCCATGTTGCATGGGTGGCATGCCTCACATAGAATTGATCAAGGAGTTATGAGAATCCAAGCATATTCAATAGCCATGAAGCATATAGAGGATACATGGCTCGATAAATTCAAGGACGAAGTACAAATAATCCTACGATTAAGCATAAATATGGAAGGAGTTAATCTGTATTCCCTCCAAAACACCAACTATTCTATTTGGCCAATGGTAGTGATTAATAAAAGTACCCCCCATGGTTTTCCATGAATAATGAAATCTTATGGTGTCTCTTATAGTATCAGGTAGAAGACAAGTGAAGAAAATGGATGTCTACCTCTAACCACTGATAAATGAATTTATGAAATTATGGGAATGGATAAATGTATATGATGTATCAAGAGCCATCCCAACGGAGATGTATTTTACATTGTATGGAATATGTGCATACACCACGCATGATTATCCAATACTAAGATTTTCCTCTAGAACTAAGCATGTGGATTGATTTGTTTGTATCTATAAGGTTATTTGGCATACTTCATTTGGTGCAACTATATTTTTGACACTAGCATGCTCTATATACGACAACATCATAGGTCTTATAACAAAAGGGTATCATGGATGTAATTGTTTGAGGGTATTCCTCCCAGAAGACCACCCTTATAGAAGAGTTGCATCTTCTTTCAATGGTGAACTAGAGAGAACTTGGAGACCTGAAATAATGACATTGACAGATTGGATTATGGCATATGAGACAAAGAAGGAGAAGGAAATGATAGAATTGTTTGATTCAAATGGGGAACCTATGTTCGATGATCCAAAAAATTTGACACCTATGTTGAGAAAATTCCGATTGGGATGAAAAATAAATATGTATTTTATAAGATTCCATATTGGGAGCATCTTAATATTGTCCACTTACTAAATCCCATGCATATATTAAAAAATGTTTCATTTTCTTTATGGAGGCACATGTCATCGAATAAAATTGACACAATGGTTTTTAGGAGAGATCTACTTTCTTCAAATACTAAAAAGAGACATTTTCCAAGAACAAAAACCAAAGGAGAGGTTGGTCCCTCTTGGTCTTTTAAATAAGGTGATGTCCCATGGATTTTGAAGAAATATGATATTTCTATGGTGAAGGATGTTATATTGGGTGTGAAGGCACCTTCTTTATATGGATCAACTCTATGATGTTGCTTCACTATAGAAGGGAACTTGTTGGGGTTGAAATCACATGAACATATGAATCTTCTAAGGGCATGTATATTGAATACATGATTCGTCTTATGTAATGTCGATAAAAGTATGATATGCACTCACAATTTTATGGAAATTAATTATGTGTGTGTCTATTTTCTAGTCTCATTATCCTTTTCTCATGCATGGTTGCGTGAACCATGAATTTCCCCAGGACTTGTGACGTGCCATATTGAAATTATCTACATTTGTACATTGGATCACATGAAAGGAGATTCATATGGCTAGCATTCAACGGTGGCGTTGAGAGATAGTTGATATTGTGTGTATGTTTCAAAAGGAACTTCCCAAGAGTTTTATGGACTTGCAAGTCCATCTTATAATTCACCAACCTGATGAGGTTTAATTAGATGGGGTGCTCTCATGTCATTGGATTTTCTTCTTAGATAGGTACATGAAAAAATTGAAGGGCTTTTTTCGACAAAGGGAAAAACTAGAGAGCTCTACGGTATAGGAGTACATAGTATACAAGTCGTTCTATTATATCAGTGAGTACATCAAGAAAATTGTTGACATAACAGAGGAAGTTGTTTAGGATGACCATCAAGATGAGGACAAAAGGGAAGGGGCAATATTCCAAATGAATGGAAAAATGTGCTTCATAAAGAGTAAGTCACTTATATTTTGTCAATTTAACACAGAGAAATTATTTACAATGAATTTGATAATATATATTTGTTCTATTTCTAAATTTTTTGAATTCTTATATACATCAACAAATTTAGAAATTGATGTCATCAACAAATTTTTTCTATAATTTGATAATATATATTTGATCTCATGCTATTTGTTCTGAATTTTTGTACACATTAGCGAATTTAGAAATTGATGCCATCAATAAATTTGTTCTTTACATTGCAGAGAAAATGTGACGATGGGTCGCATTGTATGAAGATAAAAGAAGGAAATGGGACAATGACAAGAAAGCATTTAGACAGTTGAATGGTAGATGCATGCCTTATCTTGATCATTTAAAAGAAAATATACCAAAAATATGTCCCAATGGTTGGGTGCCTGACTAGGTATAAGAGAAATATGCAGTGTTCGGTCATAACCCATATGGAAAAGATATGGATGCACTAAACATAGGGATATTATGCAACAACTCTTTAATAACCTCTATGAGTGCCATGTTCTATTTATAATATTTCACATTTTAATTGTCAGATGTATTATGTTTTGTTAATACTTGGGTTATTAGACATATGACAATGTCCTTTGCTCTCATTTTTATACGTAAACTTGTTCCCATATATGTGGGCATATGGACATCATTTTGGCACTGAGTATGTTGATGATGGACATATCACACAATATTGTGGAGTGGAGGTCAAGTTAGAACATTCTAGTGGTGATATCTGTTGGACACACCTACCACACTTAGAGTGGGGGGTGAATGAGTGTGGGGATCTTTTTCCCAAAACTTCCCTCTTACACAAAACTCATTAGTTAGCATTCAAAATTTACTCATTACTCATTGCTGTCATTAATAATCAGTTATA
>JZKD02S0955685.1:0-13137 GCA_000966675.3 Picea glauca | reverse complement strand
AGAAAAACAATGTTACAATGCCAAGCGAGGAAGATAATTAGGGTGATGGGAATGAAGACTAATTTATAAATGCTTTGTTTCGGCATTTACATTGTGAATGTTTCATTTTTTTATCGGTATTTATAATTGCCAATTGTGTTTTTTTTCTTCATTTTATAATTATGTTGGATACAAAAATTTAACAAGTATTTACAACCACCATATTGAAAACACATTAAATAGTACAAGCATAAGATCTAGTTTTGATATATTTTTATTCTCATATTTATTGTCTATTATAGAAAATTTATGTTGTATTTTATCAACATATGTTTATGTTAACCTTTGAATTACTAAGCATTAATTGAGATATCACAAATTTGGTGATGTACAGTAGTAAAGATTTATTTTAAATTGTATTTTATTTAACAAAAAATGAAGATATCAAAAAATCAAACCTCAAATTTTTGTTGTTTGAAAAAACCAAAATTAAAATAAATATCTACTTACTTTGATGGAACTTTTAAGGACAATTCCAACAAAATAACTTTGTGCAACATCTTTAAGTTTTGGAATCACACATGTGGTGTTGGCATTACTAACTTTGATGGCGTTCCCAACCTTAACTAGTGCAAGTATCATGGTCTTCAAATATTCCATTCCATCCTTTGGTTTTATAATCATATAAACTTATAATAATCATTATTTTTACATTCTCCTTGAAATAAGTGTCAATATAGAAAGGACATGGAAATTCTTAAGAATTTTTTTAATGAGCCTTACTTACTAAAAGTATAGAAACCTTTGTCAATTTTACTAATTCTTAAAATACTAATTTTATAAAATCTTAGGTGATATTCTTTTTTAATAAAAGATCCATAAAGTTAATATTAGAGTAAAAAATTGTGAAACCATTTCATTGAAAGTGTATAGATCAAAATGTATTATTGTTCTTTATATTTAGTATTTTAAATTTAATCGAATAAATTTCATATATTATAATAGTTGGATAATATAAATTAATAAAATCTTTGGAAAAATTAAATATTGATAAAATAAATAATTGTGATTTTAGTAAACAATTATATTATAACTTTGTCTTGTAATATTGAATAATAAAAATAAAAAGGTAACATTATTATTATTATTATTGAATAATTATGTTATATTGTCATTATTATAATATATGAAAAAGACATAATTATTCAAATGAAATTTTAGTCATCATATTTAAGTATTTTTGTTTCTAAACGCATTTAATCAACATATTATATCTTATTGGACAACAAAATACTCACCTTGAAGAACAATTAAACATTATATAGAATTAATTGTTATAACTTTTTGCAATCACAATCCAAATTAAACAATTTTATAAAAGTAAAGCTAAACATTATATGGCAACTGCAAATTTAAATGAGAGATACATCTCAAGTTTAACTTAAAAATAGATAAATCATTAACAATGTTAATCATTAGAATACTCATAACAATTTTTATAAATAAAACAACAACAACCACAATATTATATGAAAAATATAATATACATGAGTTATATGCATATGAATATACATGTCAAAAATACATCTCAACAAAATCTTCAATAAACATGTCATATATACATCTAAATTCATATATATAACAATCAATATACATGTTAATCAATACCACTACTAGCTATGTCCACCACTACAGCCAGATGCATCAATGTCTCTGCTACGAGACGTAGAGGGTCTATCAATAATAATGTCAAAAATATATTTTGACATAAGTACACTATCAAATGTATCTCTATCAATATCATCAACTTGTGCAATAGTACTTGATGTAAACATAGTGTCCAAAGAATCAAAATATTGCGACACATGTGGAGGAGGAGGAGGAGGAGGATTGGTGAATGATGACAGATGTGGAGGAGAAGGACATTAATTTATGGATGGTACACAAGTGTAGGAGGAGGAGGAGGAGGAGGAGGATTAGTATATGGTGACACATGAGGAGGAGAAGCAGAAGGATAGGTGCATGGAGAAGACACATGTTTAGGGGGAGGAGGAGGAGGAGGAGGATTGGACATGGATGTAGGTTCAGACACATGTGGATGGAAAGCAGGAGGATCAGTGGATGGTGTAGTCAAATCATGTGGAGGATAAACAAGAGGAGGATGACCATGTGGTGGAGTAGAGGATGTGCATGGGTCTAATGATGATCCAGATGGAGTAAGATAATGAGGAGGACCCCTCAACCTCTCGATAAGTTTAATGGCACCAAAAATATGATGCATCAACAATGCCATTTAACAAGGAAGACTCCTCCATATTGTAGAGAGATCATGTACCCATAATATGTCTCTAACCAATGTGGGTACCACTTTGTGACTAATCATGACACCACATAGGTGATCCACAACCTCCATCTGGACTCTCTGATCCAAACTGTGTGGCATGTGGGTTTATGTACTGTAGGTTGGTCCTCTACCTCCTCCATATCCTCATCTTGTTGGAGAGGCTCATCCCCAACATATGTCCCAATATCTACAAAAAAATAGATAATAATAATAAGATAATTGAAACAAAATGTTACAATAAATTACATGTGCATTAAATAAGACATGTTGTCCCTTGGTTATGGAAGCAAGCAAAGATCAAGGAAGAAAAGGGAAAAATATGAACTATGCGGAAGACACAGTGACTGTTACTGGGTCGAAGTGAGTAAAAAAACAGAAAAGACAGAATGAAGTAAAAGGAAGCAAGACATTGAACGAGTACATCGAGGATGACATATCAACAAGGAATATGAATCATGGACAACTCAGCAAGTGGAAAAATCCACTATTGGATGCTTTGGAGCACCGCGTGAGAAGGAAGGAAAGATAGGATGACAAAGCCCTGAAAACGTGGGTCAAGTTGACCTAGGGTTTTAGACACCTAGGGTTTTGGTATCTAGGGTTTTGACACTTAGGTTTTAGCCTGAAGGTGTCCGAGAACTATTGTGATGTATAAATAGAGGTCTAAAGGACCTGGGATGAGTTGGTGTTATGGTTGTTGTTTTTGTCTTTGTTATCGAGTGATCGAGGGAGGATTATTGTGTGAAAGAGAGAAGTGCTAAGTGTAAGAGTCTTCTAGTATTGTAAGATATTCAGCTGGGTGAAAAGATCAACCCTGCAGCTAGGTACGCAGGGAGATGAGAGATGGAGAGAAGAAGAAAGAAGATCTACTAGCTGAGAGTGCAAACAAGAAATGTATGCTTCATCTTAATATATTATAAAGCACAATTCTGTGGACATATCCCTAGAGAGAGGGCGAACCATGTACTTCTGGTGTTATGTGTGATTGATGCTAGGTTCTTTTCCATTTTATATACTGTTAATTGCATTACTATGTTAGATCTGATAGATGGTTCTGCGGAGTAGATCTGAACTGGTAAATGATATACAAATGTTGTATTGATTTTGTATTGGATCCACTTGATATCCCCTTGGTTGTAGGCATCTCTATCCTACAACCTCCCCATAGCTACTTCGAGTGAGACTGCATCTGCTTCGTAGGTGTTACCGAAAGGGCCAGTAGTTAGGGCTTGTTGGTTCGCTCTTGGAGTTGAACCCTGGGTCTACCCTTGTGCCAACAAATGGTTCCATTGCCAGGACATGAATCTTCTTGAGGGAATGTCAAGGTGGTTTCCATCAAAGACAGAGATTCAAAAGTGGATAGAAGACCAAGAAAAGGACTTCGCTGAAGCCCAAAACAAGAACCCTAATATCAGTATAGAGGATTGGTTGGAGAGATATATCTTTACTGATGTACACAAAATTTTATTTGGAGGAATCCATCAGGAGCTATATGAGTGGCTAGCTAGGTTAGTAGAAACCCAATTTGAGATTAGATCTAGGCCACCTGTGGTTTGGACATCGACGTTAATCAATAAGGTCAAGAGAGTTGATAACGCTGTGTCAAGAGCAGTAGATCACTGGTTTGATAGTACAATTGGAGGGTATATCACCGAGTTTTCTATTGACAGAGTAGAGTCATATAGCCAAGGTGAGAGATATTTCTTTAAGGGACCCAGAGGAAAATTTTTACATTTTCTGAAGTTGAGGATCAAGATGCTATTGCATGAGAAGAACATCTTGAAGATACAGTGGTTAGACGGATTCAAAAAGGATAATGTTCAAGAATTCGGACAGTGACACAGAGGCTAGACATATGCACAATGGGAGAGTGTTCAGAGAAGTTCATATTGCAAACTTGTTTAAGAAGAACTACGGGGACGAGGGTTTATACAGTGGAGAAGAGGCAAATCTAACAGACGAGGAGCATTCAGAATCCTCTAGGATAGAGGAACCTTGCCGAGAAGAACCAGAAGGTTCAGGAACTACGCTGACTATCGAAGTAAGTACTATTAATCCTATTTTTGTTTCAGCAACATTAAGCAATTAGAGTAATCATAATCACCAGAGCACTCAGAGCATTGTCACTAGTAGTCCACCACATAGTCAGTCTGGAAACCTAGGGAGATCTATGGCAAACGAGATGAGGTTACCCACCTTTAGAGGAGATGGATTTGAATACCCTGAACAACACTGGTTTCTCTGCGAAGCTGTGTGGAGTATTAAGAATATCACTGACGAAGTTGTCAAACGAGTTCAGTTCAGCACTACCCTAAGAAATCACACACTAAGCTGGTATATGAAATTTGTCCAAGGAGCTACACCTAAACCAATGAATTCTATTAAGACTTCTCTAATTGTTGAATTCAAGAAACCTAAGTCAGAATCGTAGTGCATTACAGAACTGAAAGAAATCAAGCAGAGAATAGCTAAACCTATGTGGGAGTTCGATCATAGATTTAAGACCTTGACAGGCCATCTTAGTTTCCAAATCCCAGATGAGCAGAACAAGGAATGGTTCATTGTTTCCCTCTTACCACACATCATATTTCCTCTGATGCAATAGAAGATTGTTTCACAGGCTGAGGCACTGGAGATCGCCATGAAGCTAGAATCAGCCTCTATGGGAGAATCCATCTCAGGTATGAGTCAAATCTTGAGTCAGCTAACTAGTTTGCCTCTGCAGGTCAAATATATGAACAAATACAAGGGAAAAGATAAAAGAGAAGACATCTGGTGTTTCAAATGCAAATCAGAAAGCCATGAAAAGGAACACTATCCCCAATTCCATGAATACTTGACCTCTGGAGCTCTGAGCCCCTTGAAACAAGTTACCCTACCCTAGTGCGAAGTATGCAGAAATAGACATCGCCCTGGAGAGTGCTACTACATGCAAAAATATGTTCAGACACCCACAAATTTGTATTGCACATTCTGTAAGTCCATGGGACATGATGATAGGGATTGTAGGGCTTAAAATCTCATGCATGAAATATCAAGGGATATATGCAATATTCAAGGTGAAGTACAGCAAGAAGGAAACACTACGTAGTATAACTCCCATGGGAGAGGAAACTTCAACCCTCGTGGTGCATTTCGAGGAAGAGGAAGAGGAGGAGGTATGGGTCGAGGTCGAGGATAGATAATTTGTTATAACTGTGCACAGCTAGGACACTTGGCAAGGGACTTTCAGAGCCCTTGTACCACTTGCAACTATTGCAACTCTTTCGAGCATGTTATCGAGGAATGTCCAGCATTGTTGGCTAAACTTCAAGAGAAACAGGGACCTGAGCAGAACCCGCAGATACAATTGATCAAAGTAAAAATTCATGGAGTAGACCATAGAGTCATTGTTATCACTAGAGGAGGCATTATTACAGGAGAGGATAGAATAACCCAAGGAAATACTACAGAAGAATCAGGAGTCGGGAAAACTGTAGAGAAGACACAAAATTTTGATGCAAAGAAAGAAAAACAAATGTTTGAGGAGGCAAGAAGATAATTCAGGGGAGACCAAGGCTCTTCATCGAGGACAAAACTAGAAGTAATAGAATGTGGAATTCATCTAACATTTGATCAGTCTTCTTCGCTCGGAGATGGAAAAGAGACAAGTAAACTTGTTAATTTCTTGTATACTTTTATAGAGATGATTAAAGATGAGAAAGTTATACAAGCACTACAAAATTTTGTCAGACAGTATGAGATAGGTATGTTAGATCCTTTACTGAATAAAGTAGAACATCAACTATCCAATAAGAGAAGGACAAATAAGGAACTACACCTAAATGCTCAGATTGGAGAGTATGATATAGACTATGTGGTCCTCGACTTAGGGTTGGAGGTCAATGTCATGACGAAGCAAACCTGTTCATTGATGGGAAAACCTAAGATGATCTATTCCCCTATCAGGCTTAGGATGGCTAATCAACAGGTAGTAAGTCCCTTCGGAAGATTGGAACATGTCCCTATGGACATCGACAGAGTGAGGACGTTTGTAGAACTCGAGGTGATTGATATAGTTGATGATAGTTGTCCTTACCCCGTGCTGTTAGGAATTGATTGGGCTTTCAATAATTCCATTATGGTTTATTTAAAGAAAAGATGAATGAAGTTTGAAGGAGATGGATTTAGGGTCATCGCACCATTGGATCCTGATGAAGGTCAGCGATACACTGAGCCCATCAGAGAAGAAGACTGCGCATATGAACTGGAAAACATATACAAATTAACATCCAGACAACAAGATTACATTAATCCTATGGTGGATGGATATTTGAACTAGCGAAGTGACAGCGCATGTTCATCAGATTTAGAAGAAGCACTGGAAAACTGGCATAACAAAATGTATGAAGTATCTACAAGGAGATGTACTAGATTAACCAGAGAAGTACATTGGATCGACACAACAGTAAGTAACTTACCCACCTTTGATGGTCTGAATCCTTTAAAAACCTTCTTGTCATACTTTGAAGAAAGTGTACCAATGCAAAAATGCTTGTTGGCAATGGATGAGGCCTTGAAAGCCACACCAGAAAGATGGTGGGGGGCACATAAAAACAACATTACAGAATGGGTACAATGTCATACTTTGATGACAACATGGTTCTCAGCACAAGTAGACGGCTGTGAAGTTAGGTACATAGGTCGAAGCTACCAAAAAGACCATGTGCGAAGTTGCGAGGAATCCTGGAGAAATATTCCTCAAGAGCAGTGGGTGCACAAATTCATAAACATGCTAGACACTATCCCTATCAACTGGTACCTTCAAGAAGAACTGCACCTCATAACTACAGATTGGGAAGGTATGAATCAGAACTTTGTAACTACCTTTTTATTTGAAAGTCAATATCCTATAGTAGATCAAGCATTATAGATTGTAAGACAAAAATTATTCGAGGAGGAACCTAGCCTCCCTTTGGAGCAAGATGAGGATGAATAGACTGAGCCTCTCCAGAAACTGCAATGCTATTACAACATCAATGCTAATGAAGATGATGATCCTAGGAAGGTGAACATTGAAGAAACAAAAGGCCAAAGAGATGTGGAAGGACCATGAGTTGAGCTACCATTTATTGGACAGCTGATCAAGATCAAGAAAGTCAATATTAGAACAGAGAAAACACTGAAGCTTGCAAATGTTGGAGATTATTGGGATGCTGCCACTATTGACAAGATCACCGAGTTACTGCATGAGTATCAGGACTTGTTTCCAACCAAGTTCACTGATATGAAGGGCATTAAAGGGCCTACGGGAGAAATGAGGATCCCTTTAAAACTAGATGCAAGACCAGTCAAATAGAGACCCTATATATTGAACCCTAAATATAAGGAGAAAATGAAGATTGAGCTAGACAGAATGTTGGAAGCAGGGATTATAGAACCTGTCGAAGAATCAGAATGGATTATCCCTATGGTGGTACAATACAAGAAGACAGGAGAGAGGCGTGTTTGCACAACCCCTTCCCTACACCATTCATTGACGAAGTGTTAGATAATGTAGGAGGTCGAGAAGTATATTCTTTTACAGATGGATTTTCAGGATACCATCAGATCCGGATTGCCAAGGAAGATAGCCATAAGACCACATTTTCCACAGAATGGAGATCCTACCAATATACAGTAATGTCGTTTGTATTGAACAATGCCCCAGCCATATTTTCCAGGGTGGTATTCAAAGCATTCAAGGAGTTCCTACATAAGTTTCTAGAAGCATACTTTGATGATTGGACTATTTTAATTTATTGAAAAATCATATAGAATGTTTAAGGCTAATGTTGGACAAGTGTAGGTAGTGTCAGATTGCCTTAAACCTGAATAAGTGCATTTTATTTTCACCATTTGGAGTGTTGTTAGGTCATATTGTATGAAAGCATGGATTTCTAGTAGATCCATCTAAAATTTCCATCATAGTTGATCTACCCCCTCCTACTTCAGTCAAAAAGTTGCGCACTGCACTAGAACACACAGGATATTACAGGAATTTCATTAAAGGCTATGCCCATATTACAACACCCATGGAGAATATTTTGAAGAAAGACTGTCAACTTCACTGGACAGAAGAATGCCAGCAGAGCTTCAACACATTGAAACAGAAAATGATTATTGCACCTATTCCAGTTTTCCCATATTGGAGTAAGGAGTTTCACGTGCATGTCGATGCATCTTCCATTGCATTAGGAGTTGTGTTAGCACAGCCAGGAACATGAGACATTGACCACCCACTAGCCTTTGCTAGCAGGAAGCTATCAACAACTGAGATCAATTACACCACCACTGAAAGAGAAGGGTTATCCATGGTGTATGCACTGCAAAAGTTCTGCCACTACTTGTTGGGAAGACACTTTAAAATGTTTATTGATCACTCCATGCTAAAATACCTAGTCAACAAGCCAGTGTTGGGGGGAAGAATATGCAGATGGCTTTTTTTATTTCAGGAATATGATTCTCAGATCGTAGTTAAGCCAGGGAGAATGAACAAAGGTCCTGACCACTTATCGAGGTTTGAACATGGAGAAGAGCCTACTATTTTGGAGGATACACTACCGTATGCACAGCTTCTAGCCATTAGAAATATTGATGACCACTTCGCAGAGATAGTCCAGTTCCTCTCAACAGGAATGTCACCAAGTGAATATACAATCAGCCAGAAGAAACAACTAGTAGTGTGCGTTGTAGAATTTTCGCTTATAGCGGGACATCTATACAAGATGGGACCTAATGAGATACTGAGGAGGAGTGTTATGGAAGTAGAATGACCATTGATCCTCACCGAAGATCATGAAGGCATTGCATGAGGACACAACGCATGAAAAGCAACTATGAAAAAGATCCTTAGGGTTGGCCTTTGGTGGCCTACTCTACACAGAGATGATAAGGACTATTATAGAGCCTACGATGTATGCCAAAGAGTTGGGAAAACATCCAGAAGAGATGAAATGTTGTTAGAACCATAGTTGACCCTACAAGCATTTGAGAAATGGGCCATTGACTTCATGGGACCTATTAACCGACCAGGGAAGCACACAGGAGCAAGGTACATAATTACTGTGATAGAGTACTTGATGAGATGGGATGAAGCAAGAGCAGTTAAGGACTGTAGTTACACTACAGCTACACGCTTCATATTTGATGACATCATAACCAGGTTTGGATGCTCGAAGATCCTTATGATTGATCAAGGCACACATTTCATTAATAAAACAATTGAAGCCTTCACTGAGGAATTTACAGTCCACCATCAGAAGAGCATGCCTTACCATCCACAAGCAAATGGGATAGTTGAATCATTCAACAAGATCTTGGAGACAACGCTAACGAATATTTGCAGTGTCAATAGAGATGAATGGGATTTAAGAGTACCAACAGTATTATGGGCCTATAGAACCACTTGCAAGAAGCTGACAATGAAGACCCCCTTTAAATTGGTGTATGGTCTCGAAGTCGTTGTCCAAATGGAATATTTGGTACCAAGCTTAATAATTACTACCTTTATAGATATGGATGACACTAGCGTTGTTCGAGAGAGGCTTGCACAGTTGGTCTAACTGGAGGAAGAAAGATTTATTCTAGGATTTCATCAACAAGTTTAGAAAGAAAGAGATAAGGCCTACCATGATAGACACATCAAGAAGTAGGTATTTAAGCAAGGTGTTCTAGTACTGGTATATGACATTAAGTTCATGAAGCATCCTGGGAAGTTTATAATGCATTGGCTTAGGCCATACAAGGTTTTCCATGTTACAGAAGGAGGAGCTGCGCAGTTGAAGACTTTGAATGGAGAATGGAAGGAAGGTTTGGTGAACGGGAGCCGACTGAAGTTGTATTATGACAACCAAATGCCTCGCAGATCTCAGTAAAAATAGGAATAAAAGGCTCTAGGTACCAGGTGTAGTTGAAACTGGGTACCAAACACAGAAAATACAGTCTGCACATTGGAGGAAGGGAGGACTAGAGATGGAAGCATAGGTTTCCCTGCGCAGTCTGAAGAGGAAGCAAAGTAGAGGGATCAGATCTGAAGTGCCTCGGGATGAGTCATAAGTGAGCGTTGGGGGCCTGTTGACCCTTTTTTATGGAAGCAAGCGAAGATCAAGGAAGAAAAGGGCAAAACACGAACTGTGCGGAAGACACAGTGATTGTTATTGGGTCGAAGTGAGTAAAAGAGAAGGAAAGATAAAATGAAGTAAAAGGAAGCAAGAATTTGGAGGAGGAGATCGAGGATGACATATCAGAAAGGAAGATGTATCGTGGACAACTCAGCAAGCAGAAAAATCCATTATTGGATGCTTTGGAGCACCGTGTGAGAAGGAAGGAAAGACAGGCTGGCGAAGCCCTGAAAACGCAGGTCAAGTTGACCTAGGGTTTTAGACACCTAGGGTTTTGGTATATAGGGTTTTGACACTTAGGTTTTAACCTAAAGGTGTCCGAGAACTATTGTGATGTATAAATAGAGGCCTAAAGGACCTGGGATGGGTTGGTGTTGTTGTCTTTGTTATCGTGTGATTGAGGGAGGATTATTGTGTGAAAGAGAGAAGTGCTAAGTGTAAGAGCCTTATGGTATTGTAAGATCTTCATCTGGGTGAGAAGATAAACCCTACAGATGGGTGTGCAGGGAGGGGAGAGATAGAGAGAAGAAGAAAGAATATCTACTAGCTGTGAGCACAAACAAGAACTGTATGCTTCATCTTAATATATTATAAAGAACAGTTATGTGGATGTAGCCCTAGAGAGAGGGTGAACCACGTATTTCTGGTGTTATGTGTGATTGATGTTGGGTTCTTTACCATTTTCTAAAATGTTAATTGTATTATTGTGTTAGATCTAATAGATAGTTATGCGGAGTAGATCTGAACTGGTAAATGATATATAAATTTTGTATTTATTTTGTATTGGATCCACTTGATATCCCCTTGGTTGTAGACATCTATGTCCTACAACCCCCCCATAGCTACTTCAGGTGAGACTACATCTGCTTCGTAGGTGTTGCTGAAAGGGACAGTAGTTAGGGATTTTTGGTGTGCTCTTGGAGTTGAACCCTGGGTCTACCCTTGTGCCAACAAGACACAAAAATATGCAACTAGATTTATCAAAACATAATGATAATGTTACCTCTAGAATTTGGTGGCTTGAATACTGTAAATTAGATGTTTAGACATCCTCTCCAATCCAGTCCCACATACAGGTATTGTACAATATCAAGGACAAGATCGCTCTCTCTAGCCAAAAAATAACATACATCCCCACCGACCTGGATGTTAGAAAAACATGACTGTGGAGAAATAAAATAAAACAAATGCAGAAACAAAACACAGAAGATACATAATACAATAGAAACACATATTTGCGTGGTTCACCTAGTGTGGGATACGCCCACCAGAGAAATTTCTAGGTCCTTCCTTTATTATTATCCAGCATATGAAGGGATACAACCTATAGAAAACCCGCTTTAACTTCCTCTTCTTTCTCTCACGGTCTCTAATCTCATAATAAAATATTCGCTATCCTACATAGCCACAACACATTTCCCTTATAACAGAGGGTTGCCTTCTAGGGAAAAAAACACTAACATAATTTCTACCGTTAGATCTGCACTCCCCTGTGTGGAAGAGTGTACATACTTCTGGGGTGTAAAGTATTCAGGGGGTATAAACACGGATGAAAAACAAAATACCTCTGAATTAGGAAGATAATCAAGCTCCACAACCAACAATCTCCCACTTGGATACTGATCTCAACAACTCCACCACTGTTGTATATGCTGGACTTTGAACCTTCTTGGACCTGGAAAATTTCTCATCTTCATCTTCATTCTTGAAGACCAACTGAAACTGAGCAGGAACTCAGTTTCTCTCTGGTTACTGTTAACATGTCTGTGGGATTCTGGCTAGTGTGTATCTTTTCAAACTTCAAATGTCCATCTTCCAAGGTGGATCGTATAAAGTGGTATCTCAACTGTATATGCTTAGTCTTCGAATGGAAGGATGAGTTCTTTGCAAGATGAATGACACTCTCACTGTCACAGTACAACCTGCTATTCTCTTGCTTCTTTCCCAATTACTCCATAAACCTATGTAACCAAATCATCTCTTTACTAGCCTTTGTAGCAGCAACATACTCTGCCTATGTTGTTGAAAGTGCAACAACCTTTTGTAGTTTCGAAATCCAACTTATTGTTGTTCCAACTATAGTAAAAACATACCCTTTGGTGCTCCTCCTGCTTTCTTTATAACCTACCATTTGTGAATCAACATATCCCTGTAGAAAAGTGTCTGAACCACCAAAACATAATGTATGAGTAGCAGTACCTCTAAAATACCTGAGAATCCACTTTACTGCCTCCCAATGTTCTTTACCTGGATTGTTCATATACCTTCTCACCACTCCCACTGCATGTGCAATATCTGCTCTTGTGCAAACCATTGCATACATCAAGCTACCAATTGTTGACGAATAAGGGACCCTGGACATGTATTCTATCTCCTCCAGTGTCTTGGGTCACATTCCTTAGTTAATTTGAAATGGTTGGCTAAAGGTGTACTAACTGGTTTTGCATTCTGCATTCTAAACCTCTCCAACACCTTCTCTATGTACTAACCCTGAGACAATGTCAATTTGTGATTTTTCCTGTCTCTTGTTATTCTCATACCAAGGATTTTCTTTGCATCACCCAAATCCTTCATCGCAAATGAATTAGCTAATTTCTTCTTGAGCACATTTATATCATGCATATTAGACCCTGCAACAAGCATGTCATCTACATACAATAGAAAGATAATATA
>JZKD02S0955663.1:0-13750 GCA_000966675.3 Picea glauca | reverse complement strand
TGGTTTCTTTGCCGATGGTTTTCTATTTCCGATTAAGGAATTAGGGTTGTTGACTAATCCAGGTCATTGGGTTAGGGTTTTGGATGTCGTTGGCTCCTATATGTATATTGTATTGCAAACAATGTACCACTATGAATGAATATAGAATATGTTGGTTTTCCCGGTTTGGGTTTCTAGGGGAAAAATCCCTGTGTAATGTTTGTATTTGCCATTGCATCATTTTTGTTCTTTTACTGAAAATCTATGTGCAATAAATATTGTACAAGGTTAAAATCTACAAAAATAACATGCATCAACAACCAATATTGATGAGAATCCACCACAGAAGAAGACAAAGAAATATAAACTTGATGAGATTGCAAATGAACTTCAGAAAGAGTACTTCTTTGTCTCCGCTCTTTTATGCACTATTGCAATTGGCAATGATATTTGGTTAATGGATAGTGGTGCTTCCAGGCACATGACAGGTTCTTGTAATTGTCTCTCAACTTTAGTTGAGAGGGATTCAACATTGCGAGTAGAACTTGGTGATAATGCACCAAGTATGCAATGAGAGGAGTTGGGATAGCTTCATTCCAACTAGAGTCCAAAGATACTATTCATATACAAGTTGTGTTATATGTACCAGGGCTGAAGAAGAACCTACTTTCTACCTCAGGATTGGAGGATAAAGCCTATAGCGTTGCATTCATGAATGGACAGGTTCTTGTATGGCCTAAGGGCTCGAGTATAAACTCTGCAACAATGATTGGTGTTCAAGCGGGAGGTCTATATAGATTGTTGGGATGACCATCCCATAAATTGGTACATGACAACATCAGTTTGTGTGAGCTATGGCATCAGATATTTACACACTCACATTACAGGGCTTTACCAACATTGAAGAGGATGGTCACAAGACTTCCAAAGCTTCAGGTAGAGCATGATGGAATTTGCAGGGAATGTGCACTTGACAAGAATGTCGATGGATATTTTCCAAGAAGTGACAAAAGGTCCAAGAGGATCTTAGATCTAGTACATTCAAATGTATGTGGACCTATGACATTTGCATCTTTGGGTGGATTCATGTACTATGTGATATTCAATGATGATTTCTCCCAAAATACATGGATCTTCTTCATGAATACCAAGGATGAGGTTTTCAACAAATTCTAGGAGTTCAGGTCTCATGTAGAGAACTTGATAGGGAAGAAGATCAAGGTGTTGAGGTCATATAATGGAGGAGAGTACACTTTTAGGAACTTCAGTGATTTCTGGAAGGAGAAAAAGATCAAGAGGGAGTTGATTGTTCCTTACAACCCACATCATAATAGGGTTGCAGAGAGAAAGAACATGTCCAATGTAGATGCTACCAAAGCCACGATTCATGACCAGGATTTACCTATGTTCTTATGGGGAGAGGCATCCAATACAACAATGTACATCCATAACAAGAGTCATCATTGCATGTTTGGGGACAAGACTCCTAAGGAGGCTTTCACAAGTGTGAAACCAGAGGTCACACATTTGAGGATCTTTGGTTGTCCAGTCTACATTCACGTTCCCAAGGAGAAAAGGATGAAGTTGGAGCCTTATGGGAAGAAGGGGACATTTTTTGGATACAACGAGATATCAAAGGCTTATAGAATCTACATTCCAAGACAACGCTAGATAGAGATCAGTCAAGATGTCACCTTTGACGAAGACACAACCTTCAGGAGGTCTAGAGTGTCTCACATGGAGACCGATAATGAGGAGCAAGAGGCTCCAAAGGATATGGGTTCAGGTCCCTCTGTTCCAATTGCTCATCCTTCAGACTATAAGGAGAAGTCAACAGAGCCAACTAAACCAGTGGAACCGCCTAGAGTCGTTGTTCCAAAGACCAGGAAGAGGCCAATCTAGCTTTGTGATACATTGCAGGATGTAGAGAGGCATGCATCTCCCCATGGTACTTTCAAGAAAAGTAGACAACCTCATCAATTCTCGAGTTATATGGCATTGATGAGTCATGTCATTGATTCTGAACCTTCCAGTTATGAGGAGGCAGCAGGCCAACAAGTTTGTATAGATGCCATGATGGAGGAATATTAGTCCATTGTGAAGAATGATGTGTGGGAGATTGTGCCAAGACATGGGGGGAATTCAATGGTGAATTCCAAGTGGATCTACAAGATCAAGCATGAAACATACGAAAACATAAAAAAGTACAAAGTGAGGTTTGTGGCAAGAGAGTTCTCCTAGAAAAAAGGAGTGGACTATGAGGAGACGTTTGCTCCAGTCACCAGGTACACTTCCATCATGACCATTATTGCCATTGCAACAGTCATGGATTGGAGATTACATGAGATGGATGTAAAGATTGCATTCCTCAATGGTGTGATTGAGGAGAAAGTGTACATAAAACAACCTCAGGGCTTTGCGGTACATGGGAGGGAGTCTCATGTTTGCAGGCTTAAGAAGGCCTTGTATGGACTCAAGTAGGCACCCAGGGCATGGTACTCTAGGATTGTTGGATACTTGATGAACTTGGGATTAAACAAGAGTGAAAAAGATCCAAATCTTTACTACAAGGTTGTTGATGGTGATCCTTTGATCTTGGTGTTATATGTTGATGACTTGTTCTTTACAGGAGTAGGCCAACTCATTGATTAGTGCAAGAGGGAGTTGGCCTTTGAGTTTGAGATGAAGGATCTTGGATTGATGCATTATTTCTTGGGATTGGAGGTGTGGCAGAAACTAGGTAAGATATTCCTCAGACAAGGGAAGTACACAGTTGAAATCTTGAGCAGAATTGGTATGATGGACTGCAAGTCCATGGCTACACCTATGATGACAAATTTGAAGAAGGTGAGTGATTCTGCTTCAGATTTAGATCTGGTGGATTCCACTATGTACAAGAAGTTGATTGGATCCTTGATGTACCTGGTTAACACTAGGCCAATTATTTGCTTTGCAGTGAACACCATGAGCCAGCTCATGGTTGAACTGAGGCACTTCCATTCGGTTGCGACAAAGCATGTGTTGAGGTACCTACATAGTACAATTGGATATGGCCCGAGGTATGACTCAGGTGGTGAAATGAAGTTGTAGGGATATATTGATTCTGACTGGGTAGGGAGTGTAGTGGACAGAAAGAGCACCTCGTGATATATTGAGCCTAATAAAACCAAGCCACTTTTCATTAAATCATTTTATTATTAATGTTTACCTCCTTTGACTTATTTTAGACTAGTCACTAAATGCATGTAAGAGGTTGGTGGGCAAGTGATCTCACCTAGATATTGAAGTATGGGCTAAGTACACTCATGTAAGAGGTTGGTGGAAAATTCATCTCACCTATCTATGACAACATGGGTTGGGTCCAATATTTTTGGGAAATGTGTGAGAGTCAAAGCATGCATGGAGAAAAGGAAATTTGAGTAGAGAGAGGCGAGAACTTTTACACATAGTTTTTGGGATAGCAAGAGAGAGTTGGGTGATGGAAAAGAGCAATAGCCATGCCATGTATGAGAGTAGCCATGAGAGGGGTTGGGTTTTGTGATAAGAACTAGTTTGGCATGTTTGGGAGTAATATTTTGTTGAGAAATCGCTCAAGATCCTTAAGAAGGATGCTATGAGCACTCCATTGTTACAACTAAGATTCCTGAAGTCCCCATCCTACAGATTTCCTGTCCAACTAGTGTTGGAGCCCTGGAGGGAAGTGGGATAGCTTGATAGATTGCATGGTAGAGAAGGGGATCCCATTCCTTGGATTGTGCAGGTTGAGGGGAAAGAGAACTAGTGGATTGGAATTGTTGTTGGAGTTAGAAATATGGGTATTGGGTCATGTGAGGACAATGGCCAACCACGAGAGCCAAAACTCCTCGTGGATTCATAGCACCAGCAAGGGGCTGGTCTATTGTTGAGAGAAATGGAACAATAAGCCTATGGTTCAGAGGAACGTCCCTTGTACACAACCAGTTGGTGCTTTTGTAAAAGGATAAGTGTTTTGTGATATTGCTTATGCATAATTCCAATGTGTACATGTTTTATTTAAATGTTGTGTTTGTTTTGGTAGATGCATTCATGTTTTTTAAATTGTTGATAGTTGCATGAGCATTTGTTATCATGTTGCATGCATTTATCTTTAATGGGTATTACTATTTCCATGTTTGCTTGGCAATGGGTACATCACAATATTCCTACCTTGGCTTTCCTTTGTGGTGGGGGTTGAAGGCACTCCTCATTTTTCCTTTCATGCTTTGTCTTGACCCCACATAACTCCAACCCACATCAAAGAACCAATGCAGATAAATAGGTGGTGACCAACCGTTGAGGTGGCTTGATGGATGGTGTCAAAATATGACGCGGTGATGCCACATGTCAATCAAACAACTTTTCTTTAGGGTGGGGGGTGAAGGCACTCTTCATTTTTCCTTTCATGCTTTGTCTACACCCCACATAACTCCAACCTGCATCAAAGAATCAACACATCTGAATAGGTGGTAACCAATATTTAAGGTGGCTTGATTGATGACATCATACAATGAGGTGGTTATTCCACATATTAATAAAATGGTGACTTAGTATATGGGTGTGCAATGGACTTAACAAGTTGTGACTGAGATTTGAGATGGCATGGCATGTGGCTACCAGGAGGATGACTTAGCTCAAGTATGCAACAAGGTGGTGCCTAATGAGGTGGCATGGCACATGACTACTAGGGGATGACTTAGCTCAACTATGAAACAAGGTGGTGTCTAATGAGGTGGCATGGTACGTGGCTACCAAGGGATAACTTCATTAAAGTATGCAATGAGGTGGTGCCTAAGTAATCAAAACTAACACTTGGCATCTATGAGGGAGATCATGCATATATCCTATGACTCAAGCACAATATAATTGGAAATAATTTAGGATTATAAACTATGAATAGTTTTTTTCACCTAGTGCATGTGGTATAAATGGTCAAGCACCAAATTCAATGGCTAAGGGAAGATAGACACATATTGAATGGTGGTTGAAACAAAATCTTTCAGTGGCCATATCTTGAGTTAGAGAAGGATAGATAAAGCATGTGAGGACACTTTGGAAAGCTGGTGAAATGAATATTCCAATGGAGTAGTTATTATAAGAAAAAGGGATCGACCTAGCAATCATTTTAATGAGAGAACATGACCTAGTGATCTGTGTACTAAAAGTTTGATTTTTTTGGTTTAAACATTGATTCTTTGATAACATCCAAAGAACAAATTGCAGTTCCTTCACTATCATGTATGCATACACTTCATTATAAGTCCTTGGGTCTAAGCGTCCTATTCATAAAAGAGGTCCCCTTGATGGCAATCTTCAATTAGTCATCGTGGAGGATAATTATTTCACTTATAGAAGAAAGTTAAGATGTACCCATGAGTATCACTAATGTTCCCAAGGAAGATATGAAAACAATGGGGTTGTTCATAATGTTGTCGAGAAGCATATTTCAAAGCTCAAGTACACATTAGCAAAACAAGTAATTGATTCATCCCATTGAGGAAAATAAAGACATTATTTTTATCTTTCTTTGTAAATGCCAAGTGTAGGTGTTGTTGGAAATAAATTCCCCCCACACTCCTCAAAATTATTTATGCATGAAAAAATATTGATGGTGTTGGAATGATGAATGTTAGCCCTACTAGAGAGATCGAGATGCTCAATAAAGCACAAGATTAATTTAATCAGAGATGGTTGCATTCAAAGAGGTGGTTGGCTGCCCATTTGATTTAGAAAAATAATTTTCGCCCACTAGTAGAGAGCTCCGATGGCCGTATATACACCATTTTTTCATAGAAAAAGGGTTCAGTCATTTAAGGATTGGAGAACTTGGCTAATGGCTTGGATCTTGAAATATGACTCTATGCAAGTGTTCCTCATCCTTCCCTTTCTCTCTATATCTTAGATTTGGAATTATCAAATTGTAATATTAGGTTGCATGAAATTCTACTTGTGGTTCATCTCCCCAAAGTTCATGACCAAGAGAAGGAATTGAAGAAGTGGTTTTGTTATGAGTCATCATATGTTTCTTTATGCACATGAATGAAGTTAATAATTGTATGGTTAAAACTTTGTAAAAGATAAGCAACTTTGTTTAGCATAGTTGTTAGTTGTTTTAATCACTTTATTTACACTGCCTCTAATTATAGATGAATGTTATTTGTTATCCAAATGCCTTCATCTTTGTCGTGAAATATTGAATTGAGAAATCTGGTTCTTTGGGATTCATTTAGGGCACACTGTCACATTGAATTTCTTCCCCCATTCAAGACCTTGAATCTCACTCTCATGACTCCATAGCCCAACATGAAAGGTACAAACCCTTATAAGTTGAGCCCACCAAAGTATTTCCTTTAGTGTCTATTACCTCCCAAATCTGTACTTCAAATGTTACAAAGTCCTTTAACAAAGTGCATCCCTAGGGGCACTTAGCAAGATTACTGAATGCCACCACAACAAAAAATCCTCTTACTTTAAGTTGGTTCGTTTTCAGCATAAAGGGGGAAACCCCCAAAAATATTATTTTTTATGTTTTCTTCAGAATAATATTGATGTTGGAATTTACCAAAGTCAATGTCTATCTAATTAGGTTATGGAGTCAAGAATAATGAACAAGAGGTTTTGAATGTGATGAAAAGGTGTAGCTATGCTATTAACGATATCCTCTAACTAACCACATGGTTCTTCTTCAATGTGTAAAAAATAAGGGAGGGCCCTTTTAAATACACACTTCACATTACTTACAAAAGGAATAAGTACAACATGCAACTATGAACTAAAAAGGGACAACAATAACCTCTCGATATGTAGAAATGACAAATACAATATCCATTAAATGAACAATGATTACAACAATAGATAGGGAGGGTGAAATGTCAACCCCAAAGTCTTCTGATGGAGAAAAATTGCTCTTATTTAAAGATTACACCAACAACTTGTAAGAGTAATTCCAACCAACAAAATAACCAACGAAAAGTTAAAGAAGATGAAAACCTCAACTTGGACTTGTNTAAATATTGTACAAGGTTAAAATCTACAAAAATAACATGCATCAACAACCAATATTGATGAGAATCCACCACAGAAGAAGACAAAGAAATATAAACTTGATGAGATTGCAAATGAACTTCAGAAAGAGTACTTCTTTGTCTCCGCTCTTTTATGCACTATTGCAATTGGCAATGATATTTGGTTAATGGATAGTGGTGCTTCCAGGCACATGACAGGTTCTTGTAATTGTCTCTCAACTTTAGTTGAGAGGGATTCAACATTGCGAGTAGAACTTGGTGATAATGCACCAAGTATGCAATGAGAGGAGTTGGGATAGCTTCATTCCAACTAGAGTCCAAAGATACTATTCATATACAAGTTGTGTTATATGTACCAGGGCTGAAGAAGAACCTACTTTCTACCTCAGGATTGGAGGATAAAGCCTATAGCGTTGCATTCATGAATGGACAGGTTCTTGTATGGCCTAAGGGCTCGAGTATAAACTCTGCAACAATGATTGGTGTTCAAGCGGGAGGTCTATATAGATTGTTGGGATGACCATCCCATAAATTGGTACATGACAACATCAGTTTGTGTGAGCTATGGCATCAGATATTTACACACTCACATTACAGGGCTTTACCAACATTGAAGAGGATGGTCACAAGACTTCCAAAGCTTCAGGTAGAGCATGATGGAATTTGCAGGGAATGTGCACTTGACAAGAATGTCGATGGATATTTTCCAAGAAGTGACAAAAGGTCCAAGAGGATCTTAGATCTAGTACATTCAAATGTATGTGGACCTATGACATTTGCATCTTTGGGTGGATTCATGTACTATGTGATATTCAATGATGATTTCTCCCAAAATACATGGATCTTCTTCATGAATACCAAGGATGAGGTTTTCAACAAATTCTAGGAGTTCAGGTCTCATGTAGAGAACTTGATAGGGAAGAAGATCAAGGTGTTGAGGTCATATAATGGAGGAGAGTACACTTTTAGGAACTTCAGTGATTTCTGGAAGGAGAAAAAGATCAAGAGGGAGTTGATTGTTCCTTACAACCCACATCATAATAGGGTTGCAGAGAGAAAGAACATGTCCAATGTAGATGCTACCAAAGCCACGATTCATGACCAGGATTTACCTATGTTCTTATGGGGAGAGGCATCCAATACAACAATGTACATCCATAACAAGAGTCATCATTGCATGTTTGGGGACAAGACTCCTAAGGAGGCTTTCACAAGTGTGAAACCAGAGGTCACACATTTGAGGATCTTTGGTTGTCCAGTCTACATTCACGTTCCCAAGGAGAAAAGGATGAAGTTGGAGCCTTATGGGAAGAAGGGGACATTTTTTGGATACAACGAGATATCAAAGGCTTATAGAATCTACATTCCAAGACAACGCTAGATAGAGATCAGTCAAGATGTCACCTTTGACGAAGACACAACCTTCAGGAGGTCTAGAGTGTCTCACATGGAGACCGATAATGAGGAGCAAGAGGCTCCAAAGGATATGGGTTCAGGTCCCTCTGTTCCAATTGCTCATCCTTCAGACTATAAGGAGAAGTCAACAGAGCCAACTAAACCAGTGGAACCGCCTAGAGTCGTTGTTCCAAAGACCAGGAAGAGGCCAATCTAGCTTTGTGATACATTGCAGGATGTAGAGAGGCATGCATCTCCCCATGGTACTTTCAAGAAAAGTAGACAACCTCATCAATTCTCGAGTTATATGGCATTGATGAGTCATGTCATTGATTCTGAACCTTCCAGTTATGAGGAGGCAGCAGGCCAACAAGTTTGTATAGATGCCATGATGGAGGAATATTAGTCCATTGTGAAGAATGATGTGTGGGAGATTGTGCCAAGACATGGGGGGAATTCAATGGTGAATTCCAAGTGGATCTACAAGATCAAGCATGAAACATACGAAAACATAAAAAAGTACAAAGTGAGGTTTGTGGCAAGAGAGTTCTCCTAGAAAAAAGGAGTGGACTATGAGGAGACGTTTGCTCCAGTCACCAGGTACACTTCCATCATGACCATTATTGCCATTGCAACAGTCATGGATTGGAGATTACATGAGATGGATGTAAAGATTGCATTCCTCAATGGTGTGATTGAGGAGAAAGTGTACATAAAACAACCTCAGGGCTTTGCGGTACATGGGAGGGAGTCTCATGTTTGCAGGCTTAAGAAGGCCTTGTATGGACTCAAGTAGGCACCCAGGGCATGGTACTCTAGGATTGTTGGATACTTGATGAACTTGGGATTAAACAAGAGTGAAAAAGATCCAAATCTTTACTACAAGGTTGTTGATGGTGATCCTTTGATCTTGGTGTTATATGTTGATGACTTGTTCTTTACAGGAGTAGGCCAACTCATTGATTAGTGCAAGAGGGAGTTGGCCTTTGAGTTTGAGATGAAGGATCTTGGATTGATGCATTATTTCTTGGGATTGGAGGTGTGGCAGAAACTAGGTAAGATATTCCTCAGACAAGGGAAGTACACAGTTGAAATCTTGAGCAGAATTGGTATGATGGACTGCAAGTCCATGGCTACACCTATGATGACAAATTTGAAGAAGGTGAGTGATTCTGCTTCAGATTTAGATCTGGTGGATTCCACTATGTACAAGAAGTTGATTGGATCCTTGATGTACCTGGTTAACACTAGGCCAATTATTTGCTTTGCAGTGAACACCATGAGCCAGCTCATGGTTGAACTGAGGCACTTCCATTCGGTTGCGACAAAGCATGTGTTGAGGTACCTACATAGTACAATTGGATATGGCCCGAGGTATGACTCAGGTGGTGAAATGAAGTTGTAGGGATATATTGATTCTGACTGGGTAGGGAGTGTAGTGGACAGAAAGAGCACCTCGTGATATATTGAGCCTAATAAAACCAAGCCACTTTTCATTAAATCATTTTATTATTAATGTTTACCTCCTTTGACTTATTTTAGACTAGTCACTAAATGCATGTAAGAGGTTGGTGGGCAAGTGATCTCACCTAGATATTGAAGTATGGGCTAAGTACACTCATGTAAGAGGTTGGTGGAAAATTCATCTCACCTATCTATGACAACATGGGTTGGGTCCAATATTTTTGGGAAATGTGTGAGAGTCAAAGCATGCATGGAGAAAAGGAAATTTGAGTAGAGAGAGGCGAGAACTTTTACACATAGTTTTTGGGATAGCAAGAGAGAGTTGGGTGATGGAAAAGAGCAATAGCCATGCCATGTATGAGAGTAGCCATGAGAGGGGTTGGGTTTTGTGATAAGAACTAGTTTGGCATGTTTGGGAGTAATATTTTGTTGAGAAATCGCTCAAGATCCTTAAGAAGGATGCTATGAGCACTCCATTGTTACAACTAAGATTCCTGAAGTCCCCATCCTACAGATTTCCTGTCCAACTAGTGTTGGAGCCCTGGAGGGAAGTGGGATAGCTTGATAGATTGCATGGTAGAGAAGGGGATCCCATTCCTTGGATTGTGCAGGTTGAGGGGAAAGAGAACTAGTGGATTGGAATTGTTGTTGGAGTTAGAAATATGGGTATTGGGTCATGTGAGGACAATGGCCAACCACGAGAGCCAAAACTCCTCGTGGATTCATAGCACCAGCAAGGGGCTGGTCTATTGTTGAGAGAAATGGAACAATAAGCCTATGGTTCAGAGGAACGTCCCTTGTACACAACCAGTTGGTGCTTTTGTAAAAGGATAAGTGTTTTGTGATATTGCTTATGCATAATTCCAATGTGTACATGTTTTATTTAAATGTTGTGTTTGTTTTGGTAGATGCATTCATGTTTTTTAAATTGTTGATAGTTGCATGAGCATTTGTTATCATGTTGCATGCATTTATCTTTAATGGGTATTACTATTTCCATGTTTGCTTGGCAATGGGTACATCACAATATTCCTACCTTGGCTTTCCTTTGTGGTGGGGGTTGAAGGCACTCCTCATTTTTCCTTTCATGCTTTGTCTTGACCCCACATAACTCCAACCCACATCAAAGAACCAATGCAGATAAATAGGTGGTGACCAACCGTTGAGGTGGCTTGATGGATGGTGTCAAAATATGACGCGGTGATGCCACATGTCAATCAAACAACTTTTCTTTAGGGTGGGGGGTGAAGGCACTCTTCATTTTTCCTTTCATGCTTTGTCTACACCCCACATAACTCCAACCTGCATCAAAGAATCAACACATCTGAATAGGTGGTAACCAATATTTAAGGTGGCTTGATTGATGACATCATACAATGAGGTGGTTATTCCACATATTAATAAAATGGTGACTTAGTATATGGGTGTGCAATGGACTTAACAAGTTGTGACTGAGATTTGAGATGGCATGGCATGTGGCTACCAGGAGGATGACTTAGCTCAAGTATGCAACAAGGTGGTGCCTAATGAGGTGGCATGGCACATGACTACTAGGGGATGACTTAGCTCAACTATGAAACAAGGTGGTGTCTAATGAGGTGGCATGGTACGTGGCTACCAAGGGATAACTTCATTAAAGTATGCAATGAGGTGGTGCCTAAGTAATCAAAACTAACACTTGGCATCTATGAGGGAGATCATGCATATATCCTATGACTCAAGCACAATATAATTGGAAATAATTTAGGATTATAAACTATGAATAGTTTTTTTCACCTAGTGCATGTGGTATAAATGGTCAAGCACCAAATTCAATGGCTAAGGGAAGATAGACACATATTGAATGGTGGTTGAAACAAAATCTTTCAGTGGCCATATCTTGAGTTAGAGAAGGATAGATAAAGCATGTGAGGACACTTTGGAAAGCTGGTGAAATGAATATTCCAATGGAGTAGTTATTATAAGAAAAAGGGATCGACCTAGCAATCATTTTAATGAGAGAACATGACCTAGTGATCTGTGTACTAAAAGTTTGATTTTTTTGGTTTAAACATTGATTCTTTGATAACATCCAAAGAACAAATTGCAGTTCCTTCACTATCATGTATGCATACACTTCATTATAAGTCCTTGGGTCTAAGCGTCCTATTCATAAAAGAGGTCCCCTTGATGGCAATCTTCAATTAGTCATCGTGGAGGATAATTATTTCACTTATAGAAGAAAGTTAAGATGTACCCATGAGTATCACTAATGTTCCCAAGGAAGATATGAAAACAATGGGGTTGTTCATAATGTTGTCGAGAAGCATATTTCAAAGCTCAAGTACACATTAGTAGAACAAGTAATTGATTCATCCCATTGAGGAAAATAAAGACATTATTTTTATCTTTCTTTGTAAATGCCAAGTGTAGGTGTTGTTGGAAATAAATTTCCCCCACACTCCTCAAAATTATTTATGCATGAAAAAATATTGATGGTTTTGGAATGATGAATGTTAGCCCTACTAGAGAGATCGAGATGCTCAATAAAGCACAAGCTTAATTTAATCAGAGATGGTTGCATTCAAAGAGGTGGTTGGTTGCCCATTTGATTCAGAAAAATAATTTTCGCCCACTAGTAGAGAGCTCCGATGGCCATATATACACCATTTTTTCATAGAAAAAGGGTTCAGTCATTTAAGGATTGGAGAACTTGGCTAATGGCTTGGATCTTGAAATATGACTCTGTGCAAGTGTTCCTCATCCATCCCTTTCTCTCTATATCTTAGATTTGGAATTATCAAATTGTAATATTAGGTTGCATGAAATTCTACTTGTGGTTCATCTCCCCAAAGTTCATGACCAAGAGAAGGAATTGAAGAAGTGGTTTTGTTATGAGTCATCATATGTTTCTTTATGCACATGAATGAAGTTAATAATTGTATGGTTAAAACTTTGTAAAAGATAAGCAACTTTGTTTAGCATAGTTGTTAGTTGTTTTAATCACTTTATTTACACTGCCTCTAATTATAGATGAATGTTATTTGTTATCCAAATGCCTTCATCTTTGTCGTGAAATATTGAATTGAGAAATCTGGTTCTTTGGGATTCATTTAGGGCACACTGTCACATTGAATTTCTTCCCCCATTCAAGACCTTGAATCTCACTCTCATGACTCCATAGCCCAACATGAAAGGTACAAACCCTTATAAGTTGAGCCCACCAAAGTATTTCCTTTAGTGTCTATTACCTCCCAAATCTGTACTTCAAATGTTACAAAGTCCTTTAACAAAGTGCATCCCTAGGGGCACTTAGCAAGATTACTGAATGCCACCACAACAAAAAATCCTCTTACTTTAAGTTGGTTCGTTTTCAGCATAAAGGGGGAAACCCCCAAAAATATTATTTTTTATGTTTTCTTCAGAATAATATTGATGTTGGAATTTACCAAAGTCAATGTCTATCTAATTAGGTTATGGAGTCAAGAATAATGAACAAGAGGTTTTGAATGTGATGAAAAGGTGTAGCTATGCTATTAACGATATCCTCTAACTAACCACATGGTTCTTCTTCAATGTGTAAAAAATAAGGGAGGGCCCTTTTAAATACACACTTCACATTACTTACAAAAGGAATAAGTACAACATGCAACTATGAACTAAAAAGGGACAACAATAACCTCTCGATATGTAGAAATGACAAATACAATATCCATTAAATGAACAATGATTACAACAATAGATAGGGAGGGTGAAATGTCAACCCCAAAGTCTTCTGATGGAGAAAAATTGCTCTTATTTAAAGATTACACCAACAACTTGTAAGAGTAATTCCAACCAACAAAATAACCAACGAAAAGTTAAAGAAGATGAAAACCTCAACTTGGACTTGT
>JZKD02S0955608.1:0-13750 GCA_000966675.3 Picea glauca | reverse complement strand
ACATAAATAAAATAACATTACTAATCTAATATGCCCCAATTAAGTGGTAATGAGCCAATATTAGGGCTTAACAATCAACCTGTCAACATTAATTTCTTTAATCAAAATTAGATTCTCGAAGGAAAAAATGAGAGGAAGGCACCTCTCCCTTCCTTGAATGTGCACCATTCATGCTAATTAACTGGCAGGTGTTGAGGTGGAGTGATGCTCTTGCATCATAATCCACGGCTACAAAAATTCATGATCTCCTACTCATGAGCTTCCCAGCTCTGTTGAAATCCTCTTGGATCCCAAAATTTCTCCTGTATCTGTCCTTCTACTCCTCTGCTTCTCTTCTACTTCTGCATCTTCATATTCCCTATTGCTTGTGCAGGTGATCCTCTGTTCAAATTCTCCTTGCTGACCACTTTTTATGTTGACCTCAATATCAACCTCCTTATCTCCTCTACGGCTTCTTCCAACTACTTCATTGGCTAGTTCCTCTTGTGTAGTCTGCTCGACTGCAACTTTTCATATTTCTCTATGGGTAGGTCATCCTGATATCCCACGTTTCTTTCACCTCTTATGATTCTGACTGGCCACTCCACCATAGAATCCAATTCCATAGTCTCGCCACTAAACTATTGTTCAGTTACCTCCTTTGACAGATTAACCCCTGCCAGTTCTTTAGTTTATCTAACTCTAGCTTCCTCCAGCTACAACTCATGCTGACATGTTTCTTTTGGCATGTCCATCTCATGGTAGCCACCTTCTGGTTCTGGACTCTCCAACCAATCCTCTAGTTCCTTTAAATCCATCTCCCACTGAGTGAGTACCTCAACTGGGTGCTCCTCTCCTAGTGGGACAGACTTCAGTGTCTACTCCTTCTCCTCCAGGACAGTCTCATCTTTTTGTCCTTATGTTTCATCNACATAAATAAAATAACATTACTAATCTAATATGCCCCAATTAAGTGGTAATGAGCCAATATTAGGGCTTAACAATCAACCTGTCAACATTAATTTCTTTAATCAAAATTAGATTCTCGAAGGAAAAAATGAGAGGAAGGCACCTCTCCCTTCCTTGAATGTGCACCATTCATGCTAATTAACTGGCAGGTGTTGAGGTGGAGTGATGCTCTTGCATCATAATCCACGGCTACAAAAATTCATGATCTCCTACTCATGAGCTTCCCAGCTCTGTTGAAATCCTCTTGGATCCCAAAATTTCTCCTGTATCTGTCCTTCTACTCCTCTGCTTCTCTTCTACTTCTGCATCTTCATATTCCTTGTTGCTTGTGCAGGTGATCCTCTGTTCAAATTCTCCTTGCTGACCACTTTTTATTTTGACCTCAATATCAACCTCCTTATCTCCTCTACGACTTCTTCCAACTACTTCATTGGCTAGTTCCTCTTGTGTAGTCTGCTCGACTGCAACTTTTCATATTTCTCTATGGGTAGGTCATCCTGATATCCCACATTGCTTTTACCTCTTATGATTCTGACTGGCCACACCACCATAGAATCCAATTCCATAGTATCGCCAGTAAACTATTGTTCAGTTACCTCCTTTGACAGATTAACCCCTGCCAGTTCTTCAGTTTATCTAACTCTAGCTTCCTCCAGCTACAACTCATGCTGACATGTTTCTTTTGGCATGTCCATCTCATGGTAGCCACCTTTTGGTTCTGGACTCTCCAACCAATCCTCTAGTTCCTTTAAATCCATCTCCCACTGAGTGAGTAACTCAACTGGGTGCTCCTCTTCTAGTGGGACAGACTTCAGTGTCTACTCCTTCTCCTCCAGGACAGTCTCATCTTTTTGTCCTTATGTTTCATCTGCAACACCTATGCTAGCCTCTTCTTGACTACTTGGAAGGAATATCTCGACTTCTCCAATGACCAGAATGCTCCTCTGGTCCTTCTCCTCTATGATGGAAGTTTTCAACTTGTCATCATCTTCATTCACGCGGCTCGTAGTTCTGCATGCATCCTCATATGGATGAGTATTTTCTACCTCCTCTCCATATGTCAACACCCCCTGCTGAAGTGAAATCTCAGCTGACCTCATCTCTTCTCCCTTGCCCACTTGGAAATTCGATATGTATCCTCTTCCCTCATGGCAGTTTATGAGATCAACTAATCCCTTATCATTTCCTACCTGGCAACCTATGAGACCTTTGTTAGATCTCTTTCCCTTTCCATTGATATTTTCGACATATATCAACGACCTTTTCAACATTTGTTGCTATCTTTAGGCAAACAACATCCGAACATGCCACTTAGTTGTCCTTTTCAAAGGCCACTCATATCTCCAGTGTACCTTTGCTTCCTATTGCATCCTAAATGCTAGCGTCTCCATCTTTGCTCAGATTTCACTGAGCTCTTTGTCCATCTCCGCTTTTCTTTTCTGCAGGCATACTCCTCCTCAACCATGCTCATGACTTCCAATGACCATATTTCTTCAACTACATCCCACCTGGTGTTTTACCTTCCGTTGCACACCTTGCAAGAATTTCCATAGAGTATCGCACTCTGTCTCTCTTCACCTGTTGTCTATAGCTAATCTCAAGATGAACACCTCCTTCTGTCCATTCTCCGCTACTTGAAAAAACTTTCAGGCTTTGATACCACTTTGGCACAGGCCCCACCCCTCTCTCATTAGGGGCTGCATAGATGGAACCTGAATAACTTTATAATAGGTCCCTCTTCCTTCAAAGTGTGGGTCCTCTTAACCCCGTGACTCTCTTCTTGGCCCTTTCAAGAAAGTTGGTGGTGACACTTATCTCTCTGTTCCAGGCCCTTCTATCACATGACCTCAGGCTATGTCCTGGGGCTCAACCACAAAAATTTGTTTGGGCTTCGTGCTTCGGCTCTTTCCACGACAGCTAACTCTCATGTTCCCGAACTATGAATCAACGAACTCAAACAACACAAGGATCAATGGTCCCCATCCTTTCTTCCGATCAATGGATGTGATATATTCGGACTCCGACCTTCAAGAGTCTCTCGCTATGATCCTTTGATATTTCCTAGAGTACTATTCCTTCGAAAGTGTGGATCACTTCCACACATCCCTTCCATATCCAACGGTCTAGATTCAAACCGCTCTTCATGACGTTGCAAAAAATATTTGTTTTTTCTTGGAAAACCTCCCGGAGTCCCAACTCCCATATCTCTTGATATCTTACCCCCTGTCTCCTCCCGACGATGGGTGATTTCAGGGTCTTTGGGAATTCAGAAATTCCTTGACCTTCTTGCACATTTAGCGCAATTTATGCCTAAGACTTAGACTGTTCTCGTCCTTCTTCTACACTCCTTGTAGAGTCCTGCACAAATTATTTTGTGAATTTGCTTGGCTTGAACCCTTAAAGGTTCTTAGTTCCTCTCTATCCTTCAGTGGACCTTCTGGTGCCCTCCTGACAACTTAACGTCATTCCTCCTGAGCTTGTAAGATGAACTTATGGTATCCTTGTGACGCATACCCCCAAACCCGTAGGTCAAGATCCGCTCACAGGATTGTTCAAATCTCCTTGAGCTGAAGTGGTTCTTTCAGATCCCTATCGGAACCTTCAACAAATTGATCCATAGGTCCTTATGAATTGAGCCTGCATGAAAAAACACCAGGCGCCAACCCAAATCTCCTTGACCACAACAAGTCATGCCCTTCCTAATTTGGGCTTTCAGGTTTCTCAATATTGCGCTTTCCATTGTCAAGTTTCCAGGTCCTGAACCCACCGAAACCTAAAATGTCGATTCTCCAAAATGGATTCAGCAAAGGTTTTCTTCTCACAGAACCTTCCACCAATTCAGAATTTCAGACTTCGCAATTTCATAAATCTGGATGCGAGACTTTCGACTCTCCAACCTACGAAACCCTGAAACAATCAATGAAGCTTGGCTCCTCCTGGCGACAGGTGCGCCACCTGTCTTCTCCGTTGTCCTCTATTTCTGACACGGATCCTTGCCACCTGTCACTCTTCCTGGATTTTGGGACTCTCACTCCCAAAGAGCTACCTCCTTCATTTCTTGACACCCGAAGTGTCGAAATCCCAAACTCTACGCCAATTCCTATCGCAACTCGTGATTTCAGGACTTTCGTTCCACTGCACTCCGGTCCTTGTCGTTAGAATCCCCAAAATAATGAAATGATCTAACGACTTGTGCAAAGCATGATCAACGGTCTGTGTTGATTCTAGTTCCTAGAGTGATGAGTTCACCTACCTCTAACCACCCTGGAACTTCTCTGGATCCTACGGTTCTTGCTATTTTGTGAATTCTCCATAGAGAATTTTGACCACTCGTTGCTCCTGGACAACTTCTACGAAATGAACCAAGGTTCTTTCGCTTCTGAACTTTACTTCTGCTTGATGAGTTCAAACCTCGTCTCACTTTGAAGTAGTTTGACCTCCATCCTCCTTTAACGTATTTCAATCTCTTCCCTCCTTTGAACACTTCGAAAACATTAACCCTCCTGATATTTCTCTTGGCAACTTAAAGCCTTAAAAGAACTCCTGCATGCACTCCTTGCGACAGACTTTCAAGTACTAAGTATTTGATTCTTTCAACTCTGTGCACTTCCTGCATCATCATTCCTTCAACTCTCCTCTTGGTTGATAAGTTTTGAGCTTTCAACCAGCCTGCGCACACCTTGCAC
Source organism: Picea glauca (assembly GCA_000966675.3). Taxonomy (NCBI): domain Eukaryota; kingdom Viridiplantae; phylum Streptophyta; class Pinopsida; order Pinales; family Pinaceae; genus Picea; species Picea glauca. The sequence goes on along the minus strand of JZKD02S0955608.1, from coordinate 9,116 downwards.
GGATTCTGTGCTTCACTTGCACTTTTGTGGGAATGAGAACAATGGTATCCCTCCTGAGCTCTCAGATATAAACTCTAAATCTTCGTCAACGCACTCCTTGCAAGAACTCTCACTCAGGATGAGAAACAATTGAAACTCATTCTCTTTCTCTCTCAGACTTCAAACATTCAACATGAAATCATACATACACAGTATCAAAACAAATGCATAACCAGAGAGAATAAAACAACCATGAGCATACCATTCAACATGTATACACAGAAAACATCATAACACCATGAGTCTGATTCAAAGCTCCATATATTAATTCAAAGCTTCTGTACATGGGTTCTTCTCTACATTTCTCTCTCTGCAGCTCTCTTCTTCTACTCTATGCTAATGATACAAAGATGAGGGTGTCTATATCTATTTTCCCCCTTGCTCTCTAAACTATCTAATCTAACATTCAAATCTACCTACTTTCATTAAATATGCATAAATGCATTTACATTATACAGATGAGAGTGAATAGCTCATGATCCGTTTACAATATGCAGGTACACTTCCCTTTAACCATTACATTAATGTTTCAAAAACATTTCAATTCGTGAAAAATGTGTGTTGTGCTTTCTAGCTGTCTTTCGCCTTCATGCTCGCTTGACTACTTACGATGCTCCTGCATCACCTTGGCACACTCCTTGTGCTCGGCTAAGACTTTCGATGGATTCTCCCTGAGACCTTCTAGAATTCTTAAGACATCTTCTTTCCTTTGTCGATGCACTCTAGAAAATCCTTCCTTCCTCAGAGTATTCAGCGACCCTCGCATTCTCTCAGCACTTCCAACACTCCAGTATGTGTTTCTCTTATGCAAACTCGTACTTTCTCTATGCCCTCCTGGAAGAGTATTACAGAGTATTTGGTAACTCTGTATTGTGCTTCCTTCTACACAGTATTTCTTCCCAAGGTATTCAACCACCTTTAAATTTCCCTCTGAGTCTGTGGATTGTCCTGGTGCACCCTCCTGACATCTTTTCTTGTAACTCAAACGAGTTTAGACACACACTCCTTGCATTGGCTCACATATTTTCCACCCTCTGTCGTGCACTCTTTTCACTTATCCTTGAGAACCAGACTTAATCCAACACACTCACAGATAGAACATTATAGTTCTATCTCTACAGACGATTTCTAACATACATATACAACATACACACCTATGAATGACAATCACAACTAAACATCCATTACACAGAATTTGGTAAACAGGAAAATCTATTACTTTCTATTAATGGTGGAATTTCCATTACAATATGTGAGTCCAGACTACAACTGAGTCTTGGTTCTCAATTCTCCTCCACTTTCTATTCTATATTGGCAATAGTATAAGAATTTATACAATAGGGTCTCGATGAGCTTCCCTCCAAGATAAGATAGTGGTGTCTAATCACCATTCAAAATGCCTGACTAATGAGGCAGATTACAATGATGGAAATCTAATCCAAATCAGATGGAGATCCCTCCTAAAATCAACCAATTAATGGCGACATCATCTATATCTTGTGCGAAGGCACAACTTGGATCTACCAACCTGTCACCACTAATTTCCTTAATCATGATTTAGATTCTCAAAGAAAAATATGAGAGAGGGACACCTCTCCCTTCCTTGAATGTGCACCATTCGTGATAATCAATTGGCCCATGATGAGGTGGAGCAATTCTCCTGCATTAATGAGTTCAACAAGATGTGCATTCTCATTCCTTGTAAAATACCATCAGAGGACAAGAAGTAGAAAACATGTTATTTGAACGGGTTTGGATGCACTTTGGGACACTAAGGAGTATCATGTTAGACATGGATACCATATTTATTAGTGCATTCTGGAATACATTGTGGGAGAATATGGATACTAAGATCAAAATTTCTACATCATTCCATCCACAAATAGATGGGAAAACATAAATAGTCAGTAAGAATTTGGTGCAACTTTTGAGGAGTTACAATCAAAAGCATATGAAGACGTGGGATGAACATTTGATCTATATACAACACTATTGTAATAGAGAAATCCACACTTCTACTGGTAAGTCACCTTTTGAAACTTTCTTTGGATGCTTCCCACCTTCGACCTTAGATTTTGTATATGGACAAAAAGGAGGAGTGAGGGAGGAATTCACATGAGATGCATTAAAAGAAGAAAAAATTGTTGAGAAGATTAAGAAAATTCATTTACAGTTAGAGGAGACGTTGAAGAAGTCACAAGAAAAGTAAAAGTCTAGACATGACCAACATATAAAAGAGAGAACATTTAGAGTGGGAGACAGAGTATGGTTACAACTAAACAAGGAAATACTACATGGTCTTGGTAAGAATATCAAGGCTCTATGGTATGATCCTTTTGATTTATTGGAAAAGGTGGGAGATAATTCCTTCAGACTCAGTCTACCCCCATATATGTGCATTTAATATGTAGTGAATGTGGATAATATCAAACTCTATGATACTTCCATGTTGGACTAGGAGGCAGAGTAGGTCCTACCTTTCATAGAGGACTTAGCACTAGATTCTTAGGTGAATCAGGTCATACCTTCCATAGAGGACATAGAACTAGATTCTTAGGCATAGTTGATAAAGGATATAGTTTTGTAAAATATTTCCATAATTACAAGACAGAGGAAGCATGATCTTTGGTAGATTGGGTTGAAAGGACTACTTTCAAGCAAAGAAAAGTGGTACTCTAGGGAGAAGGTAGTGGAAAACTTTCCTCACCTCATCTGGTAAGGATTTTGAGGATAAAAATCCTACATGAATGGGGAGGTATTATCCATATGGATAATTACATTAATTTCCATGTATATCAATTTTGTTAGAGTGGAAACAATTGGAAGAATCATCTTGCAAGGTCATTTTAATGGTAGACCCTAGTTTGGAAAACTGGCATTCGAAACCTTATGGATTAATTTTGAGGCCTCAAATGTCATTTTTTGGTGAAAAACAAATAAATGGTCATAAAAGTGTTTTACATAATGATACCTTTCCAATGATGCAAGAATCTCCCCAATCGAAGTCTGTATGCGAAATTTATGCCTCTCGCAAGTTGACCTACAATGTTGACCACCATGGTACAAGAGGATGCCATGTCAACCTCTATTACTCACACATACGGGGATAGCCACGTATGGAATTTCAAGAATATTATAGAAGGTCCAAAACTATATCAAAATTGAAGGTGGAGGAATTTAAAACCCTTCCCCTATATGGCTATCGGGCTATGTTAAATACTAGGGCACCAGGAGGAGAGGGTGTTCCATTCTATGTTATTGTATGTTGTTCCATAGTAGAGAAGAACAATTAGGAGTGGGAAAATTAGAGAGAATAAAAAAGGGGGTTAATGTTTTGTAGTATCCGAATAGTCCATAGGTATCAAGTGACTCCATAGAGAGTGCCTTCTCCTTTGTACTTATGTTATTTCCAAACTAGAGAAAAAAGAGTAAAGCAACCTCACCTTCTTGTTGGGTTTTCTCCCTAAGGGTTTCCCAGAGAAACAATTTGTGTTGTTTTGTGGATGGTGTTTGATTTTATTTTACTATTATTTATTTTTCACATTTCATATATTTCATTTATAATAAGAAAATAGGAAACTAAAGATTATGGAATCGAAAGGAATTTAACCATCAAAGTGTAGATTTCAGTTTATTTATCATATTTGTTGTGACGAACTGTTCTATTGGAATATCCATGATAGTTTATAGATCAATTAAATACGGGTAACTAATCTATGGAACCCATAGATATGAGGATCTAAAGATAGGTAGATGGTAAATGCAAAATATGGAAAAGGATAATCTGTCTACGTAAGTAAGGGTGGTCCTACAGGAAATTCCAAGGGGAATGAAAGGAAAATACAATGAACTAAGGGAAGTTAAACTATGGTAAATGTTAGTTAATAAATATATACCTAAATATGACGACACTCCATATATAATCAAGGGAATCCATGGTGAATTCATACACTCAAATACCAAAATGTAAATTTTCTCAAGTAAAGAAAATCAATGCATAGAAATTCAAATTAAAAATATATTTGCTTATTTTACCCCAAGAGAAAAGGATTAAGTATCAAAGTGGGACATTTTTCTAGGGGGACATAGTTACCTTAACTTGTGACCCTCCATTCTATGGGGATGGGGGAAATGAGTAGTGTGGTAGGCCTTACACCCCTATATTTTTGTATGTTATATGCTATGAGCATGAAAAAACTTTAGAGTGAAGGACTCCATTATTAATTGGTATATACATGGATATAGTGACATATGCACTATGGATGCAATTTTTTATATGAAAATTTGGAATGCAAATGTGGAGTGTCAATATTTATTTACAAATGTTTATGTATGCAAGATTGGGTGTGAATGCAAAATTTTATCATTTTATTTGTTAAATGCCAATATAGAATATTATTTGCAATGGTATCTATAGAATTATTTTGTCTTATGGGAACATGGATAAATTAAATTAATTCAAATGTTCACACAAAAAGTTTAAATCATAAATACTTTCTAAAGAGGAAAGGGTTATGGATATGATAAACCTCATTCGAATACATGATGAGAAGATGGGAATTGAGACAAAGATTAAGGTGATGAATGTGATGGTCAAGGGAATCCACTAACAAATCAATCATGACATCATATTCGACCTGGTTATTGGTGGTAGGTCCAACTCAAATTCCACTGGAGTGGACAAGGGAATGAGAAGAGGTAAAGATGTCATAAGATATCGAGGTGATATTCCTTGAATAATGACTTGCACCATTGGAATAAATGATAAAGAGACATGAAAAATGGTTTGTCTGAAAATCACATGAATACAACATATGAGATGCAATATTTACAAAAGGGATGCAAAGGACTAACTAACCTATATACAAGTTACAAGGGAATTCTAAAATAAATAATCAAGGGTAGAATATATTAAGGTATAGTGTATTGCAATGGTTATGGATAAGATCCCCTTCAAACCTTACAAGAATATATGACCCCTTAATTGAGAAAGGTTTGACAATGTAAGGGCCCATTCATAATGGTTAAAACTTTCCTCGACATAGGATGTCATGGTCTTGGTCATACACCAAGACGATATTTCCTTTGTAAAATACATGAGGGTGGACATTTTGTTCAAATTGATATTTAAATTGATTCTTGGTCACTTCAATGGTTTGCAAGGAAATACATCGGTCTTCATTGGCTCACTCCAAAGTTACTAGTCTCTACTATAAGGGAGTGATATCAAGGAGAAGTTACACAACTAAATGTAGGGAGAGGATTTGGAACTTGATCGGTAAGATTGATTCCTCACCATGGATGAGATGAAATGGAATAAAACCAGTGGTAATTTTCACGGATTTTCTATAGGCCCATATGGATAGGAAGAGCATGTGGTGATAGTTAGTCTTGTTCTTGTGAAACGTCCACTAGAGCATGGTTTTAAGGATCTTATTAATCACCTCAACTTTTCCATTCCTTGAATATAGTATGATGATGTGAACTAGTGATCAAAACCTAATAGTGAAGCTATCTTACTCAAGGTTTCATCTTCAAAGGGTTTTCTAGGGTTAGAAACCAATTTTTTTAGGACACCAAACCAAGTTATATCATGGTTAAAAAATAAATGAGTTGTGTTAGTCATGGTGTTGTTGAATGTTCGCATGGATTCAACCCATTTCATAAAGTAATCGACAACCAAAATAATATATTTATGACTGTTGATGAGGGAGGATTACACTCCATGAAATCAATAGCCTATTTGTAAAATGCACTAGTGGCGATGACTAGGTGCAACAAGGCTAGAGGGGGTTTCACTTTTAGGGTGTAAAGTTGATAGTTAGTGAAATTGTTCACTAGATTAATGTAGTTAATTAATAGAGTAGGAAAAACGTATCTTGCATGAATGATATTTTGGGAAATATCCATCCCTGATAGGTGGTCACCATAGGCATCACTATGGAAATAATTTAATACCTAATCCACCTCATCGTGAGTGAGACAATGAAACAACAAGGTATTGACCAATCCATAATAAATATTGTCTCCAATGAGGAGGCAATGAGTGGCTTGCTGGAAAATACACTATTGATTGTCATGGGACAAATGAAGACCAAAATCGTAGGTTTGCTAATAAAATTAAATGTCTCCATACCATGGTCACCCATGGATATAGAGAAGAAGTGTTCTTGTATAAAATTGTCATTCAAGTGTGGGTCATATTCATTATTTGGGGTATTAGAAATGAACTTAGTGAGGGATACAACTTTTTTACTATTGGGAATGATGAAATATTCTAAGTTAAATTCATGAAGGATAATGATCTTATGGGAATACTTTTCATTGATAACTTTTTAGGTTAGTAGAAATAACATGGGGTTAGAATTTGTAACCACTTTGGTTTTTTGCATCAAGATGTGTATATGCAATTTCTTGATGGAGAAAAACTTTTCCAAGGCCAATTTCCCCTCTTGGTTATAGGAAAAAAAGGGTAACAATAGTTTCTTACTCATGTAGTAAATGGCATGCTCACATCCATCAATATCATATTGAACCAATACTCCTGCAACAACAAAGCCTTAAGAGGAAATTTAGAAATGAAATCCTTATTGAAGTCTAGGGGACTAATCAAAGGTTTGGAGGTGAGAGAATGCATTAACATGTTGAAGGAATGATAATATTGATCATCCCATACAAATAGTACATCAAATTGTAACAATTGAAGAAAGAATGAGTGATGGTGGCATGGTCAAGGACACACCAATGGAAGAAATCGAATTTCCCCCGAAGAATATGCAATTGGTGTAAATTGCAAGTGGGATGAATTTTAGTGATGGATTGAAATTTAATAGGGTCAACAATAATGTTGGATTTTTAAAAAATGAATGATATCCAAAATATGACAAGTAGGAACACAAAAAATACACTTAAGGGGGATTAAGAGTATATTGTACTTACAAAATCTTAAGAAGATAGCATGTAAGTGATCCAAGTGGTGTGACTGTTTCTTTGAATGAGAAGTGATATCATCGAGATATATCAAAATAAGGTGAACCAAGTCATGGAAACATTATGACATGACTTGCTAAAAGGTGCCTCCCACGTAATTTAACCCAAAGGGAATATATTTATATGCAAAGGTACCCCACAAAGTAGTTAATGGGGTAATATAATGGTGTTGGGGATGAATATTTATCTAATTATATATTAAGAATCCATCCATGAAGTAAATGACCTTGTTGATCCAAAAACCCTTAGCTGTCAATTATTTCTTAAGTACACATTAAACATCTGACTAGATTCAAAAAATGAAGATCAATATGACTATTTGTAAAACATCATGTGAAAATGCTTACTTATCCACAAACTTCATTAATATTGATGAATATGACTTGAAAAAATAAGAATGATAACTCAACAGAAAATTAAAGAACTATGAAAACAATATTTGATCACATAGTTCACCCCTCCTGGGCTACATCTATGGGTCCCTTTCCAACAGTGAGACCGATCATCATTAATTTCAAATATGCTTCTTTTATAATGATGAATTACAATACCAAATTTGAATTGACTTTTCAATTCTACTACTCAATCCCAACAAAAGAGGTCATTACTAAATTCCCTAAGAAATTCTGAGAAAAATGAGTACAAACTTGACTATGTTTTGAATAGGTGCTTAAAGACCCCTTTTTGCACATATAACTATAGTATGTGTCTCATACATGAAAAATTGGACTAATTCTTTTCATACACAACAATTTTACACATAATAGACATCACCATTGGATTCCTCTAGAAATTATGAGAAAATTGAGCATAAACAATCTATACTTCCCTCAAAGAACTCAATAGAATGCAAAATGAGACAAACCCAAAACTAGGGACACCTCTTGCATGCAAATCGAAACAAATATGAACTTGGCATGAAATTTTATGCATACCTACTCTAGGCATGAATTCCCATGTTATGAACAATAGTCAAATGTTGAGTTTATATAGGCTAAGTCGGCCTAACCAAGCCCCTTTATTCTCGAGCTTCATTTGTTACACTTTAAATATAATATTCCAATTTGTTATAACAAACTTAACTTACGACATATTGGTAGGAGAATATTTTTTAAGTCGTTGGAATATTCTAGGAATATTCTCCTTGAGGTCATGGGTTTGATTCCCATGGGGAATCAATTTTATTCTCCCTTAGCCATTATTGCCCAATCAGAGAGTGCCACATGGCACTCTCTGGTTGGTCCACCTGTCTACACAGTCAACACTCTGAAATTTCACTACCCATTCATTTCCATGTCAGCAAATGGATGTTGATTTTATCTTCCACGTCATCATATGGATGACACAGTAATTTTTTATTGGTCCACATGGATGCCCGAAAATACAAAAAATGAGTGACACATGGAATCCTATCATGCATCCATGTCACCACGCTGACATTCAAATGATGTCACTCTGTCAGTTGTACTTATATGGATAGGAAACGTGGAATCTTGTGGGATTTCTACATGGCACCCTCATTTTCCCTGTTTTTTCCAAACTTCAACCGACCAAAAAGTTCTCATACGAACTTCATTTGAGGTGATTTTTTCATCCTTGTAAAGCTATCACTGAGATTTAATCAATGGAGACATTTTCAAAACAATTTTAGATAATCATTTTTTAGCATTTTAGATCCTCCTGGATCACTTTAAGTGTTCTGGATCCTCCTGGATAACTTATGGCCTACACATTTATCAATTACTTGATTGATGAAAGGATTTAGGTAATTATCTTTGGGACAAACCCTATTTAGATCATGAAATTTGATATAGACATGAATAGTGCCTTGCTTCTTTATAATAGGGATCATGTTAGAAACCCACAAAGTGTATGCAATAGGGTATATGAATCCCACCTTTTTCATTTTATCAATATTAGCTTTGATGGAGGAGGCCTTGCCGGGGTGAATAGGCCATTGTTTCTAATATATAGGTGTTATAACCCTAAAATGCACCATACAGGTTTACCTGGCATCAGGCCAACTCATGCCTCTTCCTAGCCAAAGCCATGCTGAGCAATTCCTCAAAAAACCACTTAAAACAAGC